>VZRJ01008799.1:64281-174221 GCA_013397565.1 Ptilonorhynchus violaceus
AAAAAAAAAAAAAAAAAGAAATACGCTCACCCACCTATTTCATCACTGGTAGTGAATTGCCAGAATGAGTAGTGATGTACTTGTGTGTAATTGGATTGAGTAAAACTCGGTGGAAGTCGCTGAAGTGGGTTTGTGTCAGGCTGTGTTTGAAAGCAGCCGTTTCTTGTGGTGCTCTTTTCTTTTGAGAAAATAATCGCAGTCATTGTGCTTCTAATCCACGTGTTGGGATTGTCTTTGCTGGTGCTGCTCCACAGAGGAGCACGTATGTGCATTTACATGTGCATTTATGTATCACACGTGCAAACAGGGCTGCCACAGTCGGCCGATTTCTTGTTTCACACTGGAATTTGTTTTACATTAAGTGCTTTACTGCTGTGTCACAAGGTGTAAAAGTGTTGCACTCATGATTAACACGCCTTAACAGATTATTGAACATGGCTAGGAACACGCTTGGCACTGTGCAGAGTGAATATGATGAGATGTTTTCTTTGTTTTGAGATTTTTTTTTTCGAAGTAAGACTGAAAACGCAGCAGGGACGTGCACATAATCACTGGATGGAGGCCCAGTCTCTGTGCAGGGAAACATATTTTGCAGAATACTCCTTTCTGTAGGGGCCAAGTGTAGAATGTGTCCTGGTTTACAAGTGATAATACCCCAGTGAACGTCTCATTTTCCTTCTCCCCCAGCTCTGCACCCACATTCCTCCGTCCCCTCCTTCTTTCTTTGCTACCAGCCATTTGTGCAAGGGAAGGACCTGTGGAATTTTGTGTGGCTGGTAGTAGGACTCCTTGTGTCGGGGAAGATTGTATTGTTCCCTCTGGAAACACACAGCATCCCCCAGCAGGAGGAACTGCCTGTTCATGCGGTGAAACCAGCCTTGACACCAAGCTCTTCCCCACTGCGTGGGTTTTTCCTATGGATGATACAGGAAATGCTACATATTGGTCTGTTCTGGTCCCTGTTCCTCTTTCTTTTCTTAGTTTTTTTCCCCCCTCCCTCTTCCCTGGAGGGATTTCTGTGGGAAAGAAAGGTGGAGAAGCTGGGGCAGCAAGTCAGGGTGCTCTGGGCTGCTGGACCCTCAGAGAACTGGGGATGCCTCAGTCTCTGCTGTGCTGCAACAGCCAGTGGGGCACCTTGAGAGGGGACTGGGGCAGGTGGCTGACCGGGATCCATCCTGGGACGGGGGACCGAGCATAGGTTTTGGCTGCTGCCTCTCTTTTTTTCTGCTGCCCTTGACTTTTTTTGAGGACTGAGCCTTTCTACCAGGTCGGGTGGGAACACAAGGACCATGTTCTCGAGCTTTCCCTACACCCTTGTGCTATTCCTGTGTGAGTGATGGGCAGCACCGTGTCAGTTTTTCAGGGCTGCTCTGAAAACATGAACCCTATCATCAGGACCATGACCCTGTTAAATCTCTGGGTCAGACTTTCACCAGGGCTCCCTCAGTGACTGCTCCTCGAGGGAGGAGGGTCATGAGCTGACCCTGGAAAAATTTGTCCCGTGGCTGAAGTTGCAGGTTCATGTTGGCCACCTGGTCTCCCTGTCTTTTACTTCCAGGACACTTATTTGCAACATAACCCCTACCCTTGAAAGATTCCTGGGAGCCACAAACACAGCATAGAATGGTTTATTTTTCTTGGGGAAAGGGTGGGATTTCCAGATGGAGGGAATGGGGTGCCTGGTCTTCCCCCCCCCGCCAAGCTCTTTGTCCCTCTGCTTCTGGGGATGTTTTGCAGGCAGCACTACCTGCCCTGGGGAGGAGACTGGAGGCAGAAGGGAACTGGGCAGTGTGGAATGGGCATAATGGGCAGTGTGGTGGGACTGTGTCCTTGTGGCATGGTTTGCCATGACACTTGTTTAAATTGTGCTGGCTGGTTAGGGTGCTGTTAGTGTGGTTCATCATCCTGCCTGCTCCCGGTGACGCACGACATCAGATTGTGCCATAAACGTGGGGGAATCAAAGCATTCCCCTTTCCTGAAGCACATTTTGGACTAAAGCTTTGTAGCAGAGAATGCCACAGCTGGGCCACAAGGTTTTCATATGCCTGTGATAGAAATGTATAAAAATTCTCTGCAGTCTCTAATACAGCTCAAAGGGCAGCTGATTTAGACGTGCTTGAGTGTTGAGGTCAGGAGATCACATTCCATAGGTTACTAGATGAAAGTGCTTCAAGAGGGCATAGCATAAATATTTGATTCATATAGAAGGGATTGGTGCAAATCCTTTTGTCCTTTCCCCAGAGATGTTCTTTAGGAAAAGCACTGTTAGGAGGGGAAAAAAAACCCCACCGAACAACAGAAAACTTGTAACTTCTTTGTGCTGGAGGAAGTTGGATGGTAACATAGTGTATTATTGTTGAATTCCACTCAAATTCTTCTCGTGGGATACACCGTCTTGGAGAACAGTGAAGGGAACTAATGTTTTTAAGTGTAAAATGACTCATAATGCATGGGCTCTTGAGGTTGGGTTTAACATTGTATGCAAACATTGCCAGCTGGTGGGGATCTTTTGGGATAAATAAGAACTATATTTGTACAAGAAGGCTTGAATGATGCATTTCAGATGCATCCTGATTAGCATAAGCCATTCACTTTGCAGAAGAATAGCCAGAATCCCAGAAGTGGAGATAATTTAATAGTTCTCTTGTTCTCTTTAGTCTGTCTTGCATCAGCAGACTGACCAATCTTTTTGTTTATTTAGAAATAAGGTTGTGTTGCTTTACTGCCACGTTTTCCTAACCATGACAGTGAAATTGAGAATTTGCAACCCCCAAGTTCTCAAAGCATAAATGCTTCTCTCACTTCTAGCCCTTCCTTTTGTCTCCAGTTGAGTGTAATGTGATTTTTTTTTTTTTTTTGGTGGCTATTTTGGTAGAACAACTTGCACCATTTAATTCTTTCTGGGGCCCAGCACAATGATGCTTTGCTCCATGGCTGAGGCTCACTGTCACTGAATGAACAGCTTAAGTAAAATTTGAGCTCATTAAAACTTAATTTTCTTAACGTAGAGCAAAACCTGAGCTTGGTTTGGATTGTTGCTGTATTAATGTATATGCAGAAATAGGTCTTTAATTTTAGAATTATCAACAGTCCAAGAGAGTGTTAATGTATAAATACTTTCGGCAGTGAATGAATTTGTCTGTTTATACTCCTCCTGGGGCAGAACTCCTTGTGCAGTTTTTGCTTCATTCTTACTGGTGGCTTTTAAAGAGCTGCAGAGCTGTAACCTGCTGGGAAGACAAGGCCCAGTGTAAGAAAGTTCTTACATGTCCAGAGTATGTATTAAACTAAAACCTGGCTCCAAACACCTGTAAATGATGTTTGGTGCAGAATATGCTGTGTGTTGGGTTCTGTTCCGAATTAAAAAGAAAACGATGACCTTGTTCTTGGCAAAAGGTTCTTGGATTAATAGTTGTTCCCACTTTGGGCTGAAGTGTAAATGCTTTCAGAATAAAGTAAGATGCCTGTTTTCCCCCATCTGACTGTTATTGCACATTCCCATATTTCAAAGTATTTTCAGACACTCACTTTTGAAGAAGGCCTCTCAAAGGGTTCCTAATCAAAGCAGCCTTATGAATTTTTTCCTTTTCTCCTTGCTGTTGTGGACGATACAGTGTGAGTGGAATGTCCTTGGTTGCCAATGTTTGCTGCTAGGTATCCCCTTCCATGGAGACCAAGTGTTTATAAAAGTGTGAGAACAGCCGTTCTTGGGGACTGGCAGTGAGGTCCAAGGCTCTCTTTCTCCTCTTCTGTCCACTGAAATACAAGAGAGGACTCGGTTCCTCATAGAAGTGTTCCAAACTGCCTATTGCTGGGGTTGTACACTTCCAGGAAGCACTAGAGGATTTGTCAAAGTGATTTAGTCCATTGTGTTGAATCTGGGCCACAACCCATTTCTTTAAGCACATTGCTTTCAGGAATTCCTTGCTTCTCTTACTTTCTGATGAGCAGTTACTTTCTAGGTTAGACTTTCACATACCCTTGTGCCTGATCTTCTCCCTGCATGTGCCCCATATGTGACAGCAGCATCATATTGTAGACTTAAATCATTGTCTTTTCTGAAAGAGCAGGCACATACCTGCCCTGTGAGTCCAGTTTGGCTGCAGGAGCTTCTCGGTTGTTAAACCCTTTTATACAGGAGAGAGCATATTCCCAAACAGCTCTGGAATGCAGTGCTGGCCACAGGAAGAACTTCACGCTGCAGCCTCCACACTACAGCCATCCCTGCAGTATTTGCAAAAGTATTTGGTTCATGCTTTGGACAGATCTGGTACTGGAATTGTGTCCATGTGAGAGTAATGGACTGTATGGAGAACTCTAAAGTCGGCAAATATCCAAATCTTGCATGTTACTTGGCTCTCCAGAGCAGCCTTGAAATGTCATCTTCAAGACAGAAAAAAGATTTCAACAACTTTGGGGAATAACAGTGTGAAGTTGCTTCTAGGAAAAATTGATTTTTAAATAAGCAGTATAATCTTTGTCTTACTTGCCTGTAAGTGAAAGGAGTTTTTCATAGTTGATGGAATTTGTGTTTACATGGACACTTGGATGTAATTTTTAAAGTAAGAACATATTTGAAACTTACCTGTGTATAAATGGCCATTCAGGGCAAACCAGACATGTGATGTCAGTGGGAGATCAGTGAATGAGGAATGAATAGGAATGGAAAAGGAAAAGTCATGAATAAAAAGAAACAACCCTGTGAACAAAATTCAAAGGCCTGTGGAAACAAAATTCTCAAAGCTTTAAAATCTTGTCTTAGTAGAGTAGAGAGGTTTGTGTGAGGTGCTCAGCTTAGGTGTGGCAGGGACGTGTGTTGGAGTCTCCAGTGGTGCCTGGGGATCACGAGCTGTGGCCATCCCTCATGGTGATTTTTGGATGTGTCATCCTTGTCATGAGCAGCTCCCATAGGGCTTGGCTGGTGCTGGAAAAGTGAGGGCTCCCTCCTGTTCCCAATAGCTGAGTGTCTCCTCTTTTACTGGCAGGCAGTCTGCATTCCTGGTCCTGCAGAAGGGCTCTGGAGATAAATGCTGCCATTCATACTCGCTGCTTTTTTACTTTCTCGTCCTCTCTGAGAATGACTCTTGTCTGGTTTGGTTGTGTCTCAGCTTAAAATAACCTTTTTTTTTTTTTTAATACTAAATATTTGAAATTCTTTGGGAGTTTGGAGAGGTCTTTGGTCGTTTTTCCTTGGTAACTACTGTTGGGCTATATAAGGTTCATCAGTATTGGTCACAATATAGAACCAGACTTTGTGTAAATGACAAAACAAGTTCACTGATCTAATAAAATTGGTTTTTAAAGGCCTATTTGTATTAGCAAAGCACTTATAGTGTCTAATTGTAGACCAAAATGTTGTTGAACAGTTCTCTTATATGAATGTTTATGAATTAAGTCAGTTTAGGATTTTGTTTAATGAATTAATTAGCATTTGTAAGACCTTTTCTAAGAGTTGTGTCACAGTAATATTTTCTTTAAAATGTTTTGTGTCTGTACACAACTTGTTTTTTGAAAGAATTACTTAATATATTAGGCTTATTTACTGTAACCCTCAAGGAAAGCAATTCCACATTTCAGTGACTTTGTTCCCATCAGGGTTTGGTGGACTTTTCCTGCTGTTCTAATTTGGGTGGTTCTGTGTTCAGCTGAAACAAATTTGATTGCTTCATACTGGGGCTAGCCTGTCTTGTTGTGGGGCTTGGGAAAACATATCTTCCTTGTTTTCTCATTGTCTTTTTGAAAAGAAACAAAGCTGAAACCTCCCCTGTATTTCTGGAGAGCCAGAACTTAAACCAGTGTGAGATGGCATCCCTGCCCATGCTGGGGGCTTGGAATGAGATGGGCTGTAAGGTCCCTTCCAACCCAAACCAGTCTGGGATTCTGGGATAGCCTGGGGAGATGCACAAGGAAGTGGTAATCTGGAGTTTTCTGGAGTCGACACGACTGAGTGCTGATATTTGTATTGGGTAAAAACAAATTTGGGACACTTTTTAGTGTAGAATGATGAAGGTTGAAGAGACCAAGAGCCATTAGAGAGTCTGTTCCACCCTTCCTTTGGGTCAGATCAGGGATCTGTGAAGAGCAGGCAGAAAAGAGACTCCGAAGTCACATGGAAAAAAGCTTTTGCTGTTGTTGAGTTGGGATTGGGTGTGGAGCACTTGGATCTTCTTTAAAAAAAGAAAAAGTAATAAAAAAAGCTTAACACCCCTGGGGGGAAGAGTGGATTTACCACCTGGTGAAAGAGCAGTGCATTGCTGGTTTGGGGGAGTAGGGATGGCAGTAGAAGCTCTGTGGGGGGACTGCTGGCCCCATCCCGTGCTGCCCAGGGGGGATTGAAGGGATGTTCCCATGGAGCAATCTCGAAAGGCTGGAATGGAGATCAGGGCCCAGGGAGGCAAACTGCAGGACCTTGGGAGACCAGGACAGCAGGTTTTCCTGCCTGGAGAGGCCCTGGCACCGCATTCCTCAGGCAGGGGAGAGCTGAATGCATTTCCTGCACAAGCCCTGCTGGCATTGACTGAGCTCTGAGTGGGAGCAGGGAAGGTTAATCGTGTTGGATTGGTGCTCAAGGAGCCATGTGTTACCTCTGCTTTCTGTGCACTTCATTTCGCTCATTAGGGCTCTAAATCTTTAACTTTTTTTTCTGCAGCTGCTGAGGATCCCTTGCAGAAGTACCTTCTCCAGCTGTAGAAAACACTCAGAAGGTTCCCCTTGCCTTCTGCTTGCACAAGTCCTGGGATGCCAACATCCTTCATCCGTTTGGGCAGGATCTGTACTTGCTGCTCCTGTTATTGCAGAAAATCTTTCTAGCAGTGATGAAGTTTATATTAGCAAGGAAGAAGTTGTGCTGGTATGGTTTACACGAGGTTTCCTAAGCAATATACCTAAAACCAATTATTTCCTACTGCAACTGCATCTGTTTTAGAGTGGTTGTTGGAATACTTACATTGAAAGAAATCAATTCCCTGGGTGACATAGTTGTGGCAACAAAAAGCATCAGTGTGGGCCAGGACATAGCCAATCACCACTGTGCTGAAATGAATGTAGTAATATCTTCTCCCAGCGTGGTGGTGAGGCTCAACTAATCATCTTACCAGTAATTAAAGGTTTTTTACAAGGCGCACAGGAAAAACCCAGGTGGTTATGATAAAAGAACAACACCAAAACCACTTTCATAACATCCTTGCTGTCTAAAAATGTGGTGGGCTGGATCTTCCATTGGGTTTTATTTTTAATTCATCTTTTTCACCCATGGTAGCCATAGAGATCACTGGGTGGTGTTGGGCTGTCCCAGTACTGCACTAGGCTTGTGCCCTTCCTTGGGCCACAGCATCTCTGACTGACAGCTGGCAAGGTACCTGTATTTTAGCTGTTTCTTTTTCTAAAGGAAACAAAAAGCAGCCCTTAGAGTAAAGGAGGGGCCATGCCTGCTTTCCGGATTCTGTGGTTAGTCCCCTTAAATTCTGTGAAACTGCTTTATGGAATAAGAAGAGTTCCTCCATATGGGGGCTTAAAATAGTTTAAGTTGCGGTGTTGCTAGAAAAAGCCAGAAAATTCCATGCTAAAGTTAGGCCATAGTGGTTGTTTTCTTCTCTGCATCCTTTTCCACCTACGGTTTTTATTTGTGTCAACTTATGATATAAATTTTCAGGATGTGACAACTGACAAATGAGGAAAAACTACCTTAAGGTGGCATAAAATGGATGTATGTGTTTGGGGATCATATTTCCATTGTCTTGAGGACCGCTTAAGCTTTTAGGTTCGAATTTTGACTTTATTTTTAACCTAGATGGTGATTCCAATCTTCTTTTTTTTTTTATCTCAGCAGCAATTAAAAGAGTCTGATCCTATCTGTAGGGACAAATGATGCACTGTCAACATTTTGCTCCCCTCTGATAATGCACATGAAACTGGTTTGCGTGTTTGAAGATTACATTTTACTCTCACATGGTTTTCATTATCTGAGAGCCCCGAGGAGAGGCCTGGACTAAATCAGGGAAGGAATGGAGAAACCACACAATGCAATGAAACTGGTGCTGAGGCATAGTTGGGATAGTTGTGGGACAGGGGCTGCTGACGACAGAAGCAGGGCGCTGCCTGAGTGCCAGCAGCAGCAAGAAGTGGAGCATTTGCAAAAGACAAAACAAAGCTTGATGTTGAATTAAAATTACGGCTCGGGCTTGCAGCAGTTCCCTGGTTCTGCAAGGATAATTACTGGAAATCTGGGAAGTTTGAGGCAGATGAATCTTGCTCGGTCTGTGCTGGGAGGCAGCCCTCTGAAATGAGACCTGGTGTGGCTAAACCTGCAGCAGCTTGAGCTGGTTTTAGCAAGAAGACATCGAAAAGGTGAGATCTTGGCCTTTCTGGAGTTTGTAGCAGAGCTCCCGTGGCCTATGATGGAATTTGTGTTTCATTAATTATGCAGAAATGGCAGCACTTGCCCCTAAAGGGTTGTGACTCTGCAGATGTGTGAGTAGTGTGAGGCAGTGCTGCATAACAGTTTAGGTAACTGAATGGTGTGATGTCTTCATGTAGAAATATTCTCAATAAAAACAGCTGGTTTTCCTGTTAGACTGGTATATTCAGGATAAATCCTCCTGCCCCTGCGACTTTTAAAATTTTATGGAGGAACTTGAAATTCCATCGCACTCTTCTCAAAATGCTTAAAAGCCAAGACACATTCCTATTTATACCAGGCTCTGCAAGTGTGTATTTTTCTCTTTTTTTTATTTTCCTTTGTAATATAAAGCCTAAATTATGTTGCTGAAGATTATAGGAACTTCCCTGTGAAGAAATTGATACTTTTTAGTGAGGGAGCAGTAATTCAAAGGTCAAGTAAGGTCTTTCCAGTTTTTTCCTTAGAGATGTTATTTAGAGGGGATCTTCCTATGTTGATGTCTTGACTTATTTACCACAAGCCAGGCCAAACCACTTGCTGCCTTTTCTTCAGGCCTGCCAGGCTTCCCTGTGCCTGGTGCCAGTGACACGAGGGTTTGAGGAGCAGGGGTAGGGACAGTGTAGTCCTTGCTCAGGTGCACTCAGTTGGCCTGGGGAGTTGTTAGAGCCGGGATCAGTCTTTGGTTGTTCTGGTGGCCTCTGGTTGCTGTTGCCCGATGATCTAATACAATGGGTATGCATCTTATTTGCCCCCCTCCGGGTGACATTGTTCTTGTTTTTCGTTAAAAGAAGGAAGTTTTTCTGGTTTGCCCGGTGACTCTGGCCTTGTGGAATGAAGATGAGTAATGCTGGCTCCGCTCCATGCACCTGCTCAGTGCCACCCTCCCGGATCACCTGAGCCACGGGCAGCACAGCCAGGCAGGCACGGTTCAGTGGGAGCCGGGGAGGTGTTTGTGCTTGGAGTCTGGAACCTCCTCCTGGTTAGGAGCAGGTGCTAAAGAGCTATCACAGCGCTGGGGCTTGTTGTGTGCTGCCTTGCAGGTCTGGGTGTTGGCGCCAGACGCTGGGAATCTTTCTTCTCCAGGACTATCCTGGTGCGTGTTCTCTCCCTCCTCCTTGGGTAGGACTGGAAGGAAGCACAGAGCATTCAGTGATAACCTGCACTCTTCATTAAATGATTTGGGACCTCGTCCCGGGGAGCCTGGTGCTCCCAGCCACTTCCAAGTGAATGTGTGTGCGGAACAGCCGTGTTTCAGTGGTCCTGGAGACACCCAGGGTGAGCGAATTCTGCAGGATCAGGGATCAGCCTGCTGGGGTTTGCGTGGGCCATGGACCAGCAGAGCGTTTCCATTAGCCAGGGGTGACTCAGCGTGGGAGCATTGCCTGGGGACCTCGCAGCTGGGCCTTTCCGTGCTGTCTCTGTTGGGTGTTCCCCTCCTCTGTTACAGTGTGCAGGTCTGTCTGAAGGTGATCTGCGCCTAAAAAGCCAGCCTGAAACTTCATCTACCTGATAGCATCCCATCACCTGCTGCCCACCAGGATGGCAGTATCACGAGCATATCTTTTAAGACAAACACAGAAATACTTTGCAGAACTTGCTGCTGGAGTTTGAAGTCTGTCACTGAGTTGTTTCGTGTGTGAGTGACACAAAACTTAGGAGTAAAACTGAAAGTGCTTAACTGTACTCCAGCCCTGTTGAGGTGGTGAACCTGTTCCCATCCCACCTGATGTGTGAGCTAATTAGCTCCTTGGCTAAGCAGTAATTCTGGGCAAGTATGCACAGGCTGTCCTCACAGGGACTCCTGCATTCCTCTTAGTTTCACAAGCTAAAGAAAGATGCTTCTCTTTGCTTGTGAGGTTATTATTGCTCCACGCAGGTTAATTGAGCTATAGCATTAGAGCCACTCATCAAACAGTGGTGAGTCGCTCACTTGTCTAAGCTTGTTTATTTTTATAATGCTGAGAAATATTTGCATGCTGTACAGAAATGTGCTGCTTTGGTTCCCTACAGCCTGGCAGTATTATCATTTTAAATTCTTCATTAATCTTGCTTCCTCACGAGGGACTGGCAAGGTTCCTGTGCATAATTACATGATGTTTAAGACAGAAGCCTCAGCTACTGGGTTTTTACACAATGCCCTGCAAACATGAGGCCTTTCTTCCTTAAACAGTACCTACACTACCCCTTTTGTGCCCATTCTTGATCTCAGCATGGTGAAGCCCTATTTGCAATTCCTGTGTTAGTTCTACCAGTTCTAGATTCTGATGTTTCCTTAAGAGCTTTCCCCTCAAGTTACCAGGAGTAATTTCAGAGCAGAGGTTAGAAAGAGGTGTAAGATGATAGAGCTGAGATGCTTGGGAGCAAATTGTAAAATTGGTTCAGCCTGGGAACTCTTACCGTGGTTCCTTGGACGAGATTTGATCTAAACCTGAATTTTCCACCGGAAAATCCTGGTGTTTCTAAGCTTTGTGGCAGTGGAGAGTGCACCATCCAATCCATACGGTTTGGCAGAGCTGTTGGTAGTCTGATTTCAGCCCTATCCATCATAGTAGATGTAGGCTAAACCCCCAAATATGTCTGTTTAAAGCGTCTACAGAACCTTTCCAATTTCTTCCAGCTCTATCATAACAACTTTTCCAGTGCATCTCACTAATTTCCATCTTTGGCACACTGAAAATTGAAATTGCTGGAAGAGCCTGACACAAATAGAGTTTGGTGTCCAAATAAATAACACATGGGCTTCAGCACCGACTGTACTGTTCATTTTTGTGTTTCGTTAATAGAAAAGTTAACTCACTGGTTCTGCCAGGAGTTTCCAGCCCGCTCGGAAAGCAGATTCCAGGAATGCTGCCACCCAAGTTAGTTGCACAAGATTTTCTTTGTTAATTAAAAATAATGGGATAAAACTGGAAAAAATAGGCTACCAGTCAGTATTTAAAGAAAGTGGAGTTGTTGGCCAGAATATCCTCATGTTGTGTCTCAGTCCACCTTTTGCTTTGGATTTCCAGGTTGATTCCTAGTTTACATCCACACTAAAATTAGTAGTATTCAGTTCCAGCAAATGTTTTGAGTGTGAACTGTGCCCTGCCTTCGTCAGCTCAGCAGAATAGGCTGGTAGTGCTGAGCAGTGAAGCTCTGCGTGTGGAATGGTTCCTGGAGCGCTTGAAGGAGTTAAACATGCACGGATTGGATTTGTCTGTTGAAAAAAATCTTTAAGGCAGAGAGGCAGAATCTCAAGCTGGGTTGTATCTTTGTATTAAAAAAATAAACAACCCCCCCACCTCCTTAGATTTTTCCAGTTGAGACAAAAGAAATCTTTGGGTGGAAAGGCAGCATCATATTGCATAATAAAAGCCTTTTTATGCTCTAATAAAAAGGGTTGCTCAGGGCAGCTTGGTTTAAAAAAAAAGGAAAAAAAAGAAGAGTCAGTGATGATTCTGGTGTGAGGGGGATGAAGAATCCTTAACTTCTGTTGTGCAACACTGGGAAAAGAGGCTAGAAATTGCTCTAGTTATCTGCTATCTTTAATGCCTGGTTTAAAGGTTCTTTACTGCATATTTGCTGGCAGCTGTTTTCAATATATCCCTCTCAAGCTAAGTCACCAGTTAAGAATTTGACATTAGCTGTTTTTTTCAACCACCATCTTGAAGTACCACACCACACAACACTGCCTTGTTCTCTCCTTAGATATTGTTCATGTGCCTTGAAATTGCTGTTGACACCTCAAGTATTTAACTTGCAGATCTGAGATAGTTTTTGTTGGGTGTGGATTTGTGCTGTAATAAGTCAGAGACAGAAGTATCCACGTCTGCATTCCTTCACTACATCTGTTCACTTTATTTTTTGCAACATTCCAGAAAATTAAGTTCAATTATACATATCAATGAATATTTTTAGTTTCACTAGTTCTGTTGCCTTCCCTTAAAGTAGGAACACACTGAGT
The DNA here is from genome assembly GCA_013397565.1 of Ptilonorhynchus violaceus. Lineage (NCBI taxonomy): Eukaryota > Metazoa > Chordata > Aves > Passeriformes > Ptilonorhynchidae > Ptilonorhynchus > Ptilonorhynchus violaceus. Next base: position 76,624 of record VZRJ01008799.1, read on the forward strand.
GCACAAATGTGTTCCACATCTTTTGCATTGCTTGCCTTTTTCTTTAGGACACCTTCAGTAGTAGATATAACTGCTTCTTGAATAACATGCCTAAATACACATTGTTCTATATTCTCCTGCTTCTCCCCTCAATGGTTAAAGTTTCTTTACTGCTTCATATTCTGAAAGAGAAAAGTAATGTAATTAAGGAGTGCTTTGGGAATTAGAGCTGTGCTCTGCAATGTATTCCTGGCATAAACTCTGTCAGTGTCCTTTTCTTCCCCTGACTTTCCCAGTCTGTAAAATAAAGCTAATATTCACAAACTGATCATTCTCACAGTCACTTCTGAAGCACTGTGTGTTGAAGTTTATAAAGCAATTCACCATGTCACCGTCCATCAAAGGATTTCTGCTGATACAGTTCAAAATACTCAGCACCACTGGCAAAGGAGCCATAGGCACAGGGCATCCTCATCTGTGCTCCAGCTTTCATTCTGAGCAGAAAATAAAACAATGGAGTTAAAGAATTAGCGGGTTTTAATCACTGTTTCACTTGGAGGCACAGATGGGACAAAGCATTACTTGGCAACATTTAATCTTGGAGCAGAAATGGTCATGATTAAAGCAGCAGCTGGAGTAGATTGCTGAGACATGGGGGTTCATTCATCCTAAAGGGAACGAAATTGTTGGGCTCTGGGAGAAAACAAGAAGCTGCAACAGGAAAATCTGAAATATGGGCCAAGGTTTATTATTTCTAGGGTCTCATCTACTGATTAAAATGATGTTTTCAATGCTTTCCTCAGAATTATTTGGGGAGCAAGGAGAGTATCGAGTGATCTGGCCTGCTGAAGAGGAGCCTGAAGCCATCCCTGCGTGGAGATTTGGGATTTGTGGGAGGAAGGCCGAGTGTGTCCCCCCCATGTGGCAGAACTGCTCCTCCTTACCAAGGAACTCCAAGTGAAGGACAAAGGTATGTGCCACTTCAAACAGGATTCCAGAGGAGCCGCGTTCCAGGTCAGCTAACAGGGCCTGAATTCCTGCCGTGCTGAGCAGCTTGGAATGAGGTGGATTTTAACTTTCCCTCCATTAAGGTTTGCAGAAGGGTTTTGTGTGCCCGGTGTGAGTCCTTGTGTTGCAGGGGTTGGCTGGCCCTAGGGAGGAAACAGGGAGGTTTTGGAGATACAGCACAAAGCAGACCCTTCAGGCCTCCTGATTCCAGGTTCTGTCACAGAACAAACTGCTGGGAGCAAGCTACCTTTTGCTAAGGGACAATGTTATGCAGGAAAAAGGTGTGAAAATAAAATGCTGGAACACCAACACGTGTTCTCCTGTCAGGGCAGAGCTCCTGTCAGAGCTTGGCCAGCAAGTGAGGCATACTCTCCATTCTGAGCTGTTCTAGCTCAATAGTAGCTCTGCTTTTAGTTACATGTCTCAAATGTATCATTAATTTTTGATACTTCAACTCATGCAAGGCCAATGGGCTTGAGTTTCCATGACAGATTCCTGACTCCACTGGGAGACTGAGCAAAACGTAATTGCTGTTGGTCACTGCCTTACTCTGTACTTAGGATGTGCTTGACATTGGCTCTTTGTGTTTCTCTCATTGGGACACAGTGTTTTTTCCTGCCACTCAGAGGTCTTTTTCTGTTCCTTAGATCAGACAACTCTTTTTCCTCCCCTTGCATTTGCATGCATTCCGCTGAGGATATTTAGATGTGTGAGGATTTGGTTGCCTTTGTATAACAGGAAGTTCCTGAGTCCTCACTTGCACCGTGCCTGGGGTTTTCTGCAGCAGGGACAATAGATGCTGATCTCACTGTGGGCATTTCATAACTCTGAAAACCTGCTGGCTAACTAGGTGTTCATTAATTGCTTTAAACTACCTAAGCTAAGCTAAGAGATGTCTTTACTTCCTTTGAACCATATGCTATCTCAATGGGCCTCTTTATGCTTTTTTCTTTCCTTTAAAACTGACGAGTTGCTGGTTTCACACTTTAATCCTTGTCTGCCTACAAATATGGGAAGTGTATTTCACTGTTGTAAAGCAAACAGGTTTCAGGTATTTTTACCATCATCCTGTGAATTCCAGGTCTCCTTTTTGCCCGAGATGCTGTCTGAGGTATTTGGCATGCATCCCTACAGCTTGCAGTCGATTGATTTGCCTATAAACTTTCAAGTCACCTTTCATCACCTTTCTGAGGCTTTGCCCCCCGGGCATGCAAGTCCTCCTTAGGTCAACGGCCTTGATGACCCCCATTGTTATGGGAACCTTTGGTAATCTAACCTGCCTTTTTTCTGTATTTCGAGCCATCGCTCTTAAATATCTGTGGCTCGATCCACTCGGGCGCTAATAACCGTGTCTCCTTTCCTTAGGTCAAGGGCAGCTTTTACATTCCACCCAAAAGGCACCACAGTTTGAGATGAGGAATTCAGAAGAGCAAGCAGCTACGACAGTTTTACAGCGCCTGCTGCAGGAGCAGCTCCGATACGGGAACCCAAATGACAACCGCAACCTCCTGGCCTTACACCAGCAAGCCACAGGGAATGCCCCCCCGTTCAGCAGCGCCGGCAGCCCGGCACCGCAGAACGAAGGGCTGAGCTCCCAGGACCACCAGCTCGTGCCCCATGCTGCCCGCCAGGAGCCCCAGGGCCAGGAGATACAGGTGGACAACAGCATCATGGAGAAGCAGCTCTCGCCGCGGCTCCAGGCCGGCGAGGACCTCCCGACCTACGAGGAGGCCAAGGTGCAGTCGCAGTATTTCCGGGGCCAGCCGCACGCCAGCGTCGGGGCGGCCTTCTACGTCACGGGCGTCACCAACCAGAAGATGAGGACCGAGGGGCGGCCCACGGTGCAGCGGGTGAGCCCGGGGAAGGTGCACCAGGACGAAGGACTGAAGGACCTCAAGCAAGGGCACGTGCGCTCCCTGAGCGAGAGGCTGATGCAGCTGTCCCTGGCCACCAGCGGCGTCAAGGCCCACGCGCCCGTCACGAGCGCGCCGCTCTCGCCCCTGTCGCCCCTGTCTCCCCAGCAGTCCAGCGACCCGTACAAAAATTCTGGCTCCAATGAGTTCTACAAGAACTCGGTGCAGCCCCCTTCCCAGCCCAGCATGAAAGGAATGGAGCAGCGGGGGCCTCCCCCAGAGTATCCTTACAAAAACGTGTCCACCCCGTCTATGAACTGCAAACCTCAGGACTCGGGACATTTCTATAGTGACCATCGCATGAGCCAGCAGGGAAGATCTGATGGGCCTATGATGAGGTATCAGCATCCCCCTGAGTATGGGTCGGTCAGGTAAGCGAGACCTTAGAACAAACTCCGTGACAGACACGTAGGGAAAGACAGCATAAAACTGAGTCCATCACCTTCGCTCCTGAGGCAGGTTTTCCTTCAGCAGAGATCCCGTCTTCATTATGTGAGATGCCATATTGTGTTCAGCTGCAGATTGTCTGGAAGGACTGTTACCTGGTTCAGTAGCTGACTAGAGAGGCCTGACTCTTTTTTACAAAAAAACCCCAAAATCCCAAACAAGCCAAGTTGATTTTATGGTATGGGGAAGTTTAATGCTGAGGCTCCAGAGCCTCACAAAAGCTTTGCTACAAAAGCCAAAGTTATGGTGTGATTCATTGTAGAAACTTGCAGTTACTTATTGCAAGACTTAAGCTGTTCTTTAATTACATATGCCAGACGGAGGATTTTTCTTAAAACTGCATCACATAGGAGAGGAGAAAGTGAATGAAAGCAGTAATGGTTCAGGTTGCAAAAATCAGCTGAGCTTCCTGTAGAGTTTTTAAAATTCTATTTGCAGTGAACTGAAGTGTGGGAGAGGAAAATGGAGTATACTTTGTGCCTCATCCCAGACTTGCTTGTTCAGCTTTTGCTCATTTTTCTTGCATCATTTGAAATCTCAGCCTGTTCTGGTTCCCCCTAGATAAGGAGCTGGATTTGGCTTGAGCCAAACACTGATGTCCGTGTGGGAAGATGAAGTTTTATTAAGGTGGGCCAAAACCCCAGCTTTGTTTTACCTGTTTTCATACCATCTGATCTCTGTCCGAGGCCAGGTGGGATCTGGTGTAATGATTTTGGCCTCATTTTGAAGCTAAAAGGATAATTCAGAGGAGCAACAGGAGGATGTTGCTACAACATGTAAATGGAGAGGTCTCTGAGCATTTGTGTTTGCACATTTTGTGGTGTGTTTCAAGGGGAGCGTGAAGAAACCAGTCAGTATTTGGGAGCAGAGTCTGAGCCTCAGGGAATTTGAATCTGCTCAGAACCTTCCTGGTCCTATGAGGAGCTATTTTCAGAGTTTGTCCACCATTGTTTGTGATCTGAAATGACTTCAGCAGCATACAAGCCTGATGAAAAGGCCCTTTGATCTGGCTAAATAAATAATAAAGAGGCCAGGAAAAGGGGAAGTAAAGGGTTTAGGGGGGGTAATGATTGTAGAAGCTCGTTGCAAATGTTTTTGAAAATTCAAAGGCCTTAGACCTCTGTGCACATGGTATGGGGAAGCAGCTCCTCGATGGTTATGCTGCATCAGAAATACTCATAATATTATATGCAGTGAGACGTAGCCTGCTTGCTGTTTAAGGGAGAGGTATTTGAAAACACGCCAACAGTCAGCTCCTCTAGACAGGGTGATTTTTGTCTGTATTGGATGGATCCTGGCTGCTTTGAAAGAACATGGGGGGGGGAAGGAGGGGGAGGAGAAAGGTTCAGCTGGCAAGGTTTCCAGTAGGGGAAGCAACTGAAATTTGTCTTCAAAGCATTGGGAATCTAATGAGGTTACTTTTTAACCTAAATAGCTGCACAGAGGAGAGGTTTCCTTTGCAAGCAAATGCTGAAGCAGTAGAACAATTGCAAGACTAATCTATAAATTACAGAGCAGCGTAGCAAAGGAAGGGAGCGAGTCCTCTATTCCCTTCCCTCTCCCACACGCTTTAAGGGAAACTGTCATTTAGACAAGAAACCTTCTGTGTTCCTAAAGGTGCAGCTGGGTGATGGTGTGGGGATTTTAAAGGCAAACAGCTCTGGGGAGAGCCTTTGCCTCGCACCAGGAGTGTCCTTGCAGTCTCCAGCTTTCCTGCGCTGCAGCTCGGTGTTTATCGGGATTCATTTGGATTGGTAAATGTGTGCATTTTTTGAACTGTGCGTCAAGGAAACAAAGCCCCTTCTCTCTGCTCCCGAAGCCACACCCTTTTCTGCGGGTTTTTCCCCTCATTGTTCGGGGGAATTTGAGGGTGACCTAATGATGCGGTTAAATAAAACTCGTTGAGCAAGATAAACATTGGGGAATTCACAGCATTCTCATGCTTCACCCTCCCCAGTCTGGGAAAGGAATGGGCTGTGTGGTAAGTTTAAACCAGTCTGCAAACAGTTTGCCTCACCTGCTCCTGGGCGGTGTAAGTTTGGGAACAGTGTATGTTGGTAATGATGTCGGTTTAATGTAAATACCGGGCATGCCGGAGGCGTCTGTGCTGTTATTTGGAAATTCTAAAGAAAGTTTAGAAGAGGGCTGGCTGCATGTGAAGCTCCAAAATCCTGTTCTCCCCCTAATATCTCAACAGCTCTTTAGCATTGGTGATGAAAACAGCCCTCCATGTCTAAGAGCAGAGCATGGGTGCCTTGGGCTCGGTGTCCTGGGGGCTGCGGGGTCTCCTGTGGCAGCACAGCCAGAGCTGGAGCACCTTTGGGTGCAGAGGAGGCTCCTGTCTGATGCAGTTTTGGATACAGAGGAACCCCGTCTGAAGCATTTTTAGGTGCAGAGAAGGCTCCTGTCTGATGCATTTTTAGGTGCAGAGGAAGCTCATGTCTGGTGCATTTTTGGATGCAGAGGAAGCTCCTCTCTGATGCTTTTTTGGGTGCAGAGGAAGCTCGTGTCTGGTGCATTTTTGGGTGCAGAGGAAGCTCGTGTCTCTCCGATTGAAGCGCCATTCTCTGTCTGGAGCCCAAGTGCCTGAGCTCCTGCTGTGGTGATTAATCCCATTGACTTCACAGAAGGTTTTTGAGAGGGAGGTCTGCAGAATTTGTCCCATAATTAGTAAATCGCTCTGTGCACTGCGTTCCCCTGAGCAGCATCAAAGTGGGGGCTAATCAGGTATGACTGGGCAGCAGAACAGAAATGCCTGGGTTTGATTTCGGCTGTGTAATGGACTGGAGCCCGCTCCCTCCCGCAGTCAGCATTTCCTGGTGTGTGCAGGAGGGCTGGGGAGGAGAGAGGAGCTGGAGCTTCTTGAACATGAACCAGGCAGGAGAAGCTGGGAAGGCAGAAAAAAAAACCTTAACGAGCCAGAGACCTTTCCCGATCCCTTCATTCTTCTGCCCTCCCCACTGTGCTGCTCTTCCCACAGACCCTGTGCGTGACCCTCTGTCCTGGCAGCCTCGGCACTCCTGATGGCCGGGCCTGCCTGCAGAGCTGCCCTTACTCCCTGTCTCTGTCTTCCTGGCTAAAAAGCTGAGGTGACCCTTGTGGCTGCAGAGCCATAAATCCAGGTTTGTGCTTGGCCTGCGTGGAGTGTTCCTCCGCTCCGCGCCAGGGCTGTCAGGGCAGCAGAGATTCCTGCGTGGTGCAGTCTGCGCGGTGAAGCGGCCCTTAAAGTTACGCTTTCCAACCCAAACACTTGTGGGGATCGTTGCCCTGAGGGTTTTTTTTTCCCCTGCATTCGGTTTATTCAGGTCTCTGTGACACTGAGGCAAACGGAAGGAGATTGCATAAATTTGTTTTCCCTGTATTTTGAGACGACATTTTTTCTGAAGTGGTTGGTTCAGATAAAATTTTGATTACGACTGCAGGGTTACCCGAGGACTCATTCTCTCGTGGAGGGAATTTTCTACTACTGTTTTATCAGCAATACTGTTAGGTGACACCAATAGTCATTTGTACCTTGAAATTTTGTAGTCTGGCTTAAAAATCTTGAAAAATCCAAATTATGTTTATTCACCTTGCTGACTCTCTCAGTCCAAAATTGCTTTACCAGAGAAATAAATTCTTCAATTCTCATGTTAATATGAAGAAGTCCCAGAGCCAGGTAGTTTGTACCCACAAAATAGATGTAAGTATTTTATAAGACAAAATTGTAAGTAGTGGAGATGCTAAAAAGTTCTTTGAATGTGTATGTAAAAGTTTGCATGCAAGATCTTAAAAGGTCTAGTGTCACTGTGAGGTTACTAGGATTTTTAAATACCTTTTTTTTAAAGGTGGGATGTATTACCCCAGCTGTGTTATCTTGTTCTGCTGGGAATATAAATACATTTGTGGCATTTTGGAAGCCCTAATGCTGTTGGTAATGCCACGGAACTAGAGGCTCCCAGCTCTCGTGTTGTAGCTTGAGCCCACAGGATTGGTATAATTTCAAGATTATGAGAGGCTTTGGATGTGAGTGCCAAGATGCTGGAATTCTTGGAAATGTATCCTGTTTAGAAATACTCAGCCATGATTTCCTAGAGTTGTTCTTTACAATAGGTTTTAAAAAAAAGATCGTTACAAGGCATGTCAGTTTGACTGTCCCGTCAGAATTTTAAGTGCTGCTGTTGTGTTTCTTTGGCCATCATTTTGTTCATTAATGCTCAGGATGGCAGGATTCTGCCACTGAGTCTCTATTGACAGAATAACAAGATGCTTTTAGTCAAATAGCTCAAATTGTTGACATTGGCATCTAAATTGTCCTCGTTAGGCTTATAAGATTAACTCACTGAGTCCAGTCTCTCTGAGTAACTGCTTTAGATTGTTTTCAGGCTGGAAGAGAGTATTTTGTAGATTGAAAATTGGTTTTTTTGCATCCATGAGGCAGACTGGCAAGATACTTCTTTTGATCTAACTCTGTAGGTCATCACAGATTAAATGTCACAGCAAGGTTATTCCCTAATTGATTATAACATCAAAGCAGAGCTGTAGTGATGGGTAAAGAATAAGCTCAGCGAGATGAGTGGTTTGTGAGGATGCAAAGTTTTAACTTTGCACACAACTGGGTGAGCTAAGAAAGGAGCTGGAAACCACCTGAGACAAACGAGGTGGCCTTGAGCATGGCCTGTGATGGTTTTGCCTCATTCTTCATTATGAGAACTGGCAAGTAAAGTTAATGAAATCAATGCAACAATAAGTAGAGCTTCCCCCCTGGGAGGGGAAGGACCAAATTGCTGCTACTAAACCGAACATTCCTGAGGAAATTAATTGCACATCTCTCTTCTGCATGATCCCTGAAATTCTCATGCTGCAAATGATCATTTCTGGGGAAATAGAGCTCCTGAAATGATGCTGCTGGCTGGGACCACAGTCACCTGAATGTGAGAAGGAGAGAAACAGAAGCTAGAGCAGTGATTCTTTGTCTTTTCTTAGCTTACAAAAGGCTAGATTTGTTTCCCCATTAAGGAATTTGAGCGTGAGCTTGGAGGTTTCCATGCCCCTTCTCTGCTGGGAAGCAGGGCAGTGAGACATGAGGTGCATGATGCTGCAACAGTGACCCCTGTGCTGGGCTGAGAACGGCTGACCTGCGCTGCTGCCAGATGTGAGTAATGCCCAGATGTGAGTAAAGGGTCTGAGGAGTGATTCCTTCTTTCTGCAGAGAACAGGAAGGATGATACTGAGTGTTTGCACTTGGGCTGAGCAGCCCGTTGTGTAACCCTTTAGTTCCCAGCTCAGCTTCCTGCTCGCTGTTGTTAATTCCTCTAAGGCTCCTGGTGTGGTGGGAATGCTGTGAGCTGCCTTGTCCATCCTCTGCAGGGCAGGAGTCCAGGGTCCCTCCTGGGAGCACAGGCAGCCATGGGGGTATTCTGTAGCAGCTCTGGCCAGGTGGAACAACAGTGTGTGCTTTTCCAGCTGCAGGGTTGAACTGCATCCCAGAGGGTGGGAAATTTTGTCAGAGCAGCAGGAGTGTTTCAGGACACGTTGAACTGCCAGATTGGGTCTGCTCAGGGCTGAGCTCTGTGCTCAAGAAGAGACTGGCTGCAGCTTGGAGAGGGAGGAACTTCAACTGTTGGAATAAAGAACATCCAGAGAAGTTAAAGGTTGAATGTCTTTGGAGGAGAAAGCAAAACCTGCCTCCTGAGGTCATCCAAGCATGATAAATCCACACAGTCTTCTCAGAGAGATTTCTTACTTGGCTAATGCAGCAGGAATTGAGCTGGGAATCTCCAGAGTCTGGGAAATATGAGCGGGTGTAGCTTGGAGTTAGTTCTGTGATGGACTCAGGCATGTTATAGATTGTTAGATCTGTCTTTGATATCCTGCAGAGGTTATTGTTAAGAGCAGTAAACATTCCACTGCATAGGACAGGGAAGGTCAGAAACAAAATGCTGCTTCTGATTCTTAGCTTGGTTTTCAGATCCTTTAATTGTCTCATTTAACCAGGTTGCAGATTGTTGGTTGATATTTCAGAAAGCTCTAATCAGTGGAAGACTAGCATCAAGCTTAGCTAATCTTTTAACTCCGTATCCTGAATTGCAGAAGAAAATCTGTTGCTTTCTCCATGACAGATGGCACATTTAAGGCCAGAACAGGAGTCCATTCCTAACAGTCCTTAATTGAGCAGTTTTATCTGCAAAGTGTGGCAAAAAATTATGAAAATAATTTTGGTCAGTAGTTGTTGGACTTTCTCTTAGTGTTGCTGTAGAAAAATAGAGGAAAGACCTTTGTGCCCTTAGAATATATTTTCTGATAAAGATTTGATTTTGAAACACTTTTTAAATACAAACTTAAAAAATTGAAGAAAGCCTCGTGTGAGTCTTTAGTGTGGGAAGATCTGTGCATGGCACCTACACAGGTCATCCCACACCTTGTCCCTGGGTTTGTGCACCTTCTTCTGCATCTTTTTCTGCTCCTTCAACTGATGGAGCCCCTGCTCTCTGTTTTGCAGGCAGAACCCAGATGTGCAGCTGCAGTTACAACAGAGACCACCTCACCACCACAGCCCAACTTCTTCCTTGACATCCCTGGGATCTTTGACTTTGCTTCAGTCTCCGCCGCCATCCAGGCTGTCCCCTTCCCAGCACCAGCAACCTCTGACTCCCAGCCAGGCAGATCCTGGCCTTGTGCCACGGACCCAGCAGCCTTTCTTGTCCAACCCAGTCCATCAGGGAGATCTGTACCGACTATGCCAGCCCTTCCTAGGCCCGCAGCAGCAGCAAGGCGACTCCTACTCCGTGATGCCCCGGGCCCAGCAGGTCCCTTCCCCCTACCAGCAGATGCAAGTAGATCCTTTTGCCATCGTTTCCAGGGCCCAGCAGATGGTGGAAATCCTGTCAGAGGAGAACCGGTCCCTGCGACAGGAGCTGGATGGGTGCTATGAGAAAGTGGCCCGGCTGCAGAAGGTGGGTGGTTTTGGAATTCAGGTGCTCTCCTGTCTCTGGCCTAGTCCATAATTGAATCATTTAATCTGCAACTGTTGGATTCCTTGCTTAAGGGATTGATTATCTGCTTTAGAGTCATTTGTATGCAGATTGATTAGTCTGTGTCCTGTCCCTTTGGGCATCAGCTTAACTTTGGCAGAAGATGGAATCAAAGCCTTCAGTTTTCTGCTAACAGTTCATTGACCATGCTCAAAAGCACGTCCTCATCAGCTGCTGAAGAGGCTGACTGCTTGGCTTGCTTGGTTAAGTTGAAGCTTGTCCAGGATAGCAGCAGGTTTCATTTTTCCTAAAAGACTTTAGAGGCTGCAGGAAGGGCCTGTTTGGAATGGCACGAGACTGCAGTCACTCAAGGAGGCACAGGGGACATTGCTACAGAACTGGTTGGCAGGACAGTGTGCGAGGCAAGTGGTGCTGCTATGGCTACACTAAAGACGTTTGGACTGCAGGACTGGGACTAACACTCCTTTTGTCCCTCTTTCAACACCACACAATTTCCATGAGAACTTAATGTCTTGATTTGGACCCAGCTATTTGCCACCTTTAGCTTTATGGAACAAGCAGAGTAAATGATGCTAAAACATTTAAAAGAAAATACCCCAGTGAGACCCATCATTAATGTGCTTGTGTGGAGGTATTTTCATGCTGCCTCACAGAAATCACTTTTGGATGACCAGTGGTTTAAAGCTGTGCAGCAGGTCAGCTTTGCTTTTGCCTTGCAGCTGTGGAAAGGCAGATGCTATTTGGCAGTTTAGGACTTTGTGGGCCTTGCTGTGCTCTTTGCACTGAGCAGTGTCCTGGGCCATAAAAATGTGGGGCTGCTTAAAACGTGTGTTTGGGTTCAGCTGGCCAGCATGGCTTTCCACACTCATCATTCCCTAAGTTACCTCTTACCAGGGACATATGTTTGTTTTGTTGTATTTTTTTGGAAGGCTCCTGGCCAGGAAATACTTTAGAGAATTGTTTGACAGCTTCCTGATAGTGACAGAAGGATACAAATGCACTTCCCTCCACCTCCCTGTTGATCAGTTGCTGTAGACAGTGCAGATGGGGTTTGCTGTTGTGTGGATCCACACTTCCATAGCAAACCATTCCCAGTAAGGAGAGTTAGGTAGGAGTGAACCTCCTGCTCTGGGTGATCAGAGAAGCTTTACACTGAAGGCTAAAAGGAAGGATAAAATGTATCTTACTGCAATTGTTTCCCTCCACCATTTAGTAAATAGAATATTTAAAAGCACAGCTAAATTGTAGGAGTATAAGCATAGAACATCAGGAGGTTTTATTGTGAATTTTGGACCATTGCAATTACAGATCTGCAGAGTTCATCAGTAAAGCAGGATCTGTCACTAGGGATTTTTTGGCATGGTTTGGTCTGTCTTTTTTTTATTTTACTTGCTCAGTCAATATTGCATTAGCTATTCGTATAAATGCTTTCTGCCCGAACTAACTGTAGTGCCAAACTGACTCAGTCTTGGAAAAAAAAAAATTACATTTGCATTTCTTCCATTTGCTATATCCATGTTCTCATCATGAGAGGGAAACAGAGTGAGGGTCTGGAGGGAGGGTCCAGAGCTTAGTTTCAGCCAGTGATATTCTTTATACAGAGAGATCCATCGCAGACCTGAGACTGTTGTTTTACTTAATGTGTGACTGTAGGTTTCCCTCAATAATGAACACTTGAGAGAAAGTAATCTCCTGTCTGAGACTGAATGAAAATTGTTAGTGATAAAATAGTAAGTACTTGTTTTCACTTCCATTGCAGCTGGAAACAGAAATTCAGCAAGTTTCAGAGGCGTACAAAAACCTGGAGAAATCATCCTCTAAGCGGGATGCCCTGGAAAAGGCCATGAGAAACAAACTGGAAGGAGAAATTCGTAGGCTTCATGATTTCAACAGGGATTTAAGAGGTAAATGAAGGAAAACTTCTGCTCTTCAATGCTGGGGGTTTTTTTATTACTTGGCAGAACAGCCTTTTGCTGCAGAATTCAGTGCCTGGCGCAACTGGAATCCAATGGGATACTCAGGTGTATTCAGTAGTCAGAGATTTTAAGCACTTGCTGGGAGAATGGAAAAGACAGGTTTAGGAGAGGGCTGTAGTCTTTCATTTCCAGCCTGTTTCTCATTGACAAGAAACATGTGATAAGCCAAATACCATAAACCAGATGCAAGCCTGGAATTCTCTCATGTCTTATATCCTAGAGACAATTTGTACAATTTGTTCAGTTTACACAAATGGAAAGAGGTTTTGCTGACTGCCTAATCCCACACCAGGCACGTTCACTTTATTTCCTGTCCAGTGACCCTTTTGCACTGACATACAAACTGCAGAGTGTCTGTTCTTCCTGAAGGTCTTGTCATTCCTTATCAATGTAGGCATCTGGTTTTTTGGATCTCCCTTCCTTTTGCAGAGTGAGATGTTAGTAGTGTCTGGTTCTTGCTAAGAGGCTGAGGCAGCACGGCGGCTGGCAGCAGGATGGTGTTGAGTGGTATTTGACCTTACCAGGGGTAAAAGTTTAAGCATTACTTTGAAGGGTGGAAAACATCTGCAATTTGAGATTTTTGAAGGTGCACAAACAGTCTTTTAAACTGTAAGTTTAATTTTTTTCAGAGAGCCTTCTGATTGTCCTGCGTGTCATCAGCTCTCACTGCCCCATGTCTCTTACTAAGACTCCCAGAAATTGTTTTGCATCCAGGAAGTAAAGCCCTACATTTCCCTGGGCAGTACACAAAGGCCTGCATTAAATAACTTTATTCATAATAAAACACAGCATAAACATTTCATTCTAATTTTCACAGACTGAAACAAATTTCTAGCAGCTTGAAGCAGCGGAGCTGTTAAACTTTTACACTATTCCCTGAAGTCAGGAAATTGGACAATGGTGGTTTGATCTTCTTGTAAGATTTAGTGGAGAATTATATGAGAATCTTTTAATTGCATGGTGAGATTTACTTGTGTGGAAAAAATAAAGGTATAAATTGAAAAAATAAACTTCTGTGTTATAAATGTTTAAAATAATTTCTTTGGAACTTTAACCTGTTTTTCTCATGGAGAGTATTTCCTCAAGGACATAATTAGAAACATTTGAAAAGTGAGTGCAGGCTTCTGATAGGCTGTAGAATTAGGAGATCCATTCCCCCAGCATCAGAAATGCCCTGAACAGATGTAACTTAATGCTCGAAAGTTTTTAATTATTTAGTTTGCTTTTATTGAAAATCTTTGCAGAACGTATGGAGACAGCCAACAAGCAGCTGGCGGAGAAGGAGTTTGAGGGCTCTGAAGACAATCGGAAAACCATCTCTCAGCTCTTTGCACAAAGTGAGTCACAGGCATTAGGGGCCAGGGGAAAGCTCCAGTCACCCTGGGAAGGAGGACAGAGCAGCAGGTTAATTATCAGGACAGAAATCAGGGCAGTGGCAGTCCAAAACTGGCAGTGGAGAAAGGAGGAAGGATTCAAGAATTCGTTTTCTATCAGTATGTAAAGTCTGATGGGATTTATAAGAGATTGTGGAGCAAAGGTAGTTTGCAGTTAAACTGTAAAATTAGTGTTTACCCCATAATTTACATGATATTTTATCCACCTATTGTATTCCTTGAAAGCTTTGAAATTAAACCTTCCTGGGCTGACAGGAGTCCTGGCATGAGTTAAGGCCAGTGGGAAGGAGCCTGGTAGGTCTCCTATCTCCTTCCTCTTTAATTTGCCACTGCCCTATCCTGTTCAGCAAAAATAAAGGGGATGAACAGTCTGCTGGGCTGGGTGAGGGTCAGGAATTCTGTCCACAGCAGTGGATTTATCACAAGGCAAACCAAAATGACGGGTGTGAAATGCTGCTTTTCCTTTGTTCTGAAATGTCTTGAGGCCGACGGCGCCGAGCCAACTTTTCTCTCATCCCACAGTGTACTCCACCCTTCTGACAATGCTCACTTTTCTCCAATTGTTATATAAAAAGGTAGTGCAATAAAATTGCAAAACAGAGTTTTTCTGTGGTGTAATACACACTGCAGCTACTCTGACAAATGCTGGTGTCCCTCTCTTGTGTCATCTTTAGCTTATTCCTTGTGGTTTACATTAAATGGCTGTCAGGGAGTGAATTCCAAACTCCTGGTGGTAGAGGAAAGTCTGGGAATTTAGTTTCTCCCTCTGCTGGGTAGACATTGAGGTTCATAGGTGCATCCAGAGAGGTGGGAATTTCAAAGCCGTGGGGCCTCACATTCCATTTCTCCTTTTGGATGAACATGGAAGCCACAGTGCTACATTTCATCAGTCTCAGCATTTCTAGGGGTGCTGTAGGCACTTGTCAAGGGAAGCAGTTCTCATTTGGAGAAAAGTCTGCAACAAAACCTCCAAAAGCCTCTCTGCAAGCATTTCCAGATGAACAAACAGCTTGGTGGCACTGACTGATACCTGCTGGCGTGATGCCACCCTGTCTCATTGCAGCCCAGTCTCTGCAGTACAGTTTAATATGCTCACACTGCCAGCAGCTCATTCCTGGGTGGAGGAAAAACGCTGAGAAAAGATGGGGAAACAAAATAGGCAGGTGATGACATGGCCTTTGTCCTTGTGTCTTATGTCCTGGGCTGGCTCTGAGCTGCACTCAGGGTTTGCTCTGCACAGTTCTGGGTGCTGTTGGTGGACAGGTTTGTTTTGCAACCTGTGTGTGGGCTGTGTTGATTCCCTGGCAGAAGGGAATCTTTAGCTACTCTGTGTTGCTAAAACTTTGCTCCTGGCTTTTTGCTGGCAGAAGAAAGGGAGTAATTGTGGTCCTGTAAATATAGTTATGCACATGCTTGCACAAACGGGCCTGTGTACTCCATATGCAGTCTGTCCTAACACCCAGCACCTAGTTCCTGTTTTTCAAGCCTTCCACTCCTTGTTCTCTTTCCTTTGTCGTGGGATGTTGGTTTCTGGAATGCAGTTTCTCTGGTGTCATCAGTGCTGGGTGTAGATCACTCCAGGGAGTATTCTGTGGTTGTGTATCCAGCAAGTGGGTTAATGTTATCTTTGGAGCTGGTTGGCTTGAGCTGGGAATGACAACATATACAGAGGACATCAGCTCTGTGTTGTGGCTTTGCCTTACAGCCCTGTGTGATAATTTCTCCAGTCCCTAATTATTTTTATCCCATCTATTTTCTTAAGAAGGCAGTTGCCCTGTGCCTGAAACACTCAGCATTGCTGCTCCAACATGGTTCAGCTCTTCCTAGAGAGCAGCAGAAAAAGATGAGCTGCTGTGTTTGGGGTGGCAGGTCTGCTCTGAGCAACGACAGAACAGATCCACGTGCCTCAGTTCTGGCCCAGGGGGTCGTTTTAAGGACGGCAGAGGAAAATTCAGGAGTTCTCATTGCTCACTTGTTTTCTGACTCCTCTGATGGTATTGCTGGGGGTTCCTCTGAGAAGGGACAGAACAGCCTTCCAGTTTGGGGGGATCAGTGTGGGAAAAAGGAGCACAAGTTTTTCAGGTACACAAGTCTGCCATCTCTCTCCCCGGCCTGAGATATTAAAATTACTCAGTTTGTTTTCCACTGCTGAAAGCTCAGAGGTGAAGAGGTGCCAAGTTTCACTAACCATCTGCATAATCACAGCAAATTACCTGAGTAACTGTACTGAGTGATGCACCTTCTATTCCTTCTCACTATCTTTGTGGCACATTGTTGCTTGAAGGTGCCATACTTGTTTTTCAGGGTTACAGGTCCTTCTCTTCCTTGAAAGCCATGTCCTTTTATTTTCCCTCTTAGCCGTAGATTTGCATTGTCTCTTGTGAGACATTCCAGTGCAATCTTTCCTTCACCTCTGGAGTGAAAAACTCCTGAGAACTGAGCAGAGACAGGTGCTGTGCATTGGCAACTATCACTTTTTTATCCACAGACAAGGAAACACAGCGGGAAAAAGAGAAACTGGAAATAGAGCTGGCTGCTGCACGCTCCACCAACGAGGACCAGCGGAGACACATCGAGATCCGAGACCAGGCCTTGAACAACGCTCAGGCCAAGGTGGTGAAGCTGGAGGAGGAGGTGAGGATGCTGGGAGAGAGAAATCAGGGTGGATTGTGTTCCAGCAAAAGGGACTGTGGGAATGAGTTTGTCTTGTGGAAGGAAATCTGCTTTCTTCAGAGCTGTTTGTATCGGCTTAGCTTTGTGTTGACTAGCTAAACAGATAAGCCACAAATCTTTATGTCTTTGGAAGTACTTTTGACTAAGCAGCCATCTTTTGTTTTCTTTTTGTTTCAACTTGTAAAAGTGGGCTGGAACTGAAATCTTAGTTCTGGAAACCTCCTGAACTTGGCAGAAATTCAGATCTGGATGGACTTTCAAGTAATATCAGATGAAGGCAGCTCGTCCTCTTGCCAGGTGTGGGGATAGTGCAGATCATAGTCTATGTCCAGCATTTGTAATAAGCTGGGCATCACCTTAGTTGTTTTCTCTCCCTTTCCTCCCAAGAGGGGATAATGCATTTGAGCTGCTTAGCTGGGCAGCTTTCACAGCAGTTTGTTTTGTAGCCTTGTCCCTGCCACTCAGGACTCTCACCTCTCTGCCCTTCTGCGTCACGGTGTCCGTCCTCTTTCCTCCCGCCTACTGCTTTCCTCTCAAAGGCCCCATTTCCCACTCCAGCCTCTGCTTCCTTTACTCCTAACCTTCCTCCGTGGAGAGTCTCGGGAGGAAATCTCCTGACCAACACACTTCCTCACTGCAGGTTTGTTCTGCAGTCCTGCCATCTCCCTGGCTACCAGCACTCAGCTGAGCACTGTGCCCATGTCCACCTGAATTCTGCTGCCTTCGGAGACATTCCTCAAACCCTCCCCTTGTCTGCTTCTAGTTCTCTCTCTGTTCAGGATCCCATTGTGCCAAGACAGGAGGAATGTTCAAATACAACGTGAATATCCTTCTCTCCCAGTTAGAGGTGTAGCTGCCTTTTTAATTTTAGCCTGTTCTTCTCTGAGCTCTGGATTTGCCTCAGTAGCCCGTCCCCTGAACCTTCCTATCTCCTTCCCTGGTGTCCTTAATTTTTGCCCCTTGCAGTACCTTTCCTTTAATCTCTTCAGCTTCATGGAAGCCTTCCCTCGATCCCTCTGAATTTGCTCTGCTCATTCAGGATGTTTTTATGAATTTACCTGTTGTCATAACCTTTCTAGCCTGGCATGGCTGACTTGCACCTTTGTCACTCAGGGGACAGGGAGCATTAGGTTACGGGGTCATTTACATGTGACATGATTCTCTTTGGCTCTAGAACTATTCTGTCATTGATTCTGCAGTGTATTGGAGCTCTTTGGCTTTCATTCAAATTTCAGCACCTTATTGCACTAAAAGTCTGATGTGTCACTAACTCCAAGTACACGGGACATCCTTGTGGTTTCCCTGGAACCCGTGTATGAGGTGCTGTGATCAGCTGGGCCAGCACACACAGCACTTGGCTGGGTTGAACCTCTGTGTGGGCACAAATTTTGGCTCACTCACAGTAAAGTTGAAGCCTTGAGGGGTAGTAATAATTGTATGTTTTATTTTTAAAAGACTGCTCTTGTTTTACTAGAAGAATTGGGTTCAGTGCTGTGGCAAAGTATTTCTGCCTATGTAGAATAGTGAAATAGGTAAGTAACTCTGGGCTAAATTGCATGATAGCCTAAAAAACACACATAGACTGATACAGAGTGAAATGATCTGCCTGAGGGCTTGTGGTCACATGCATCCAACCTTTGCTCGAATCCCAGGGCGTGCAGGAAGTGCCACCCTTCCTGCTGTAGATAAATATGGAAGCGTCTCAGTGAGGGAGCAGGAATTAACTCTGCTTTTTCCTAGAGGTGAGAGGGAATAAGGGGAAACAAAGGGTAAAGAGTCACTTTTGCAGGTTTCTCAAATCACTTTTTAATGAAATACTTAGGATTATAAGGCTTTTGTTGCCTCATTAGTGTTAGACTGTGGCAGGTTCTCAAATCCTCAGGCTGTTTGGTAACTCTCCGAAAGGCGGCCAAGGAGCTGCTCAGAGCTCAGGGCACCTTTGGAAAGGGCTGGAAACAGCATTCTGAGTTAGTGGCTTTCAGTGGCCAAGAGATAGGAACAATTTGTCAATTATTTCTTTATTCCTGCCAGGTTAATCTGAGTGACTAGTCCCTGTAATTGTCAGGAATTTCCAAACTGGTCCTGCAGAAGAGGGTGGAGTTTCTTATGTCAGGTGTGGCAGCCGCTCTGGCTCAGGGCCTGGTGGAGGGGGTGGGTGTCCATATTTCAGTTGTTGCATCCTGTAATGTAAGTTTTCAGCTTTTCTTTTTTCCCCTTTCCTTTTTGATTTCCTATTAACCTTGCACCAGATCCTTTATAAAAAGAATATTTCCATTCTAAAGAGAATGTAAGCCATATATCACTAACTGAATTTAAATGTTGCACAGGAATTGGAGCTTTAGATTCTTTTCAAAATCCTTTGCTTGAATTGCCACTTTGGCCAAAACCACCCATCTGTAAGATGTAGACACTTGTCTACACCTTTGGAGCTTTGAGGGTTTTTATATATATTGGGTTTTAGCTTCCAAGTTAGAGTGAAAGGAGAGATAAAGGGATGCTAAATGTGATGGAGAAAGGAATGATCTTGGAGATGCTGAAGTATAGTGTGAAGCAGTTGGAAGCAAAAGTAGACATTCACAGAATACTTTCCCTGTTAGCAGGGGTGAAATGGCTCTTCAAATTTAGAACAAGCTGCCATTAAAGTTTTTGGTAGTGTGGGGTTTATTTCTGCAAAGTGCAAAATAGGGTGAGTGATCATAAATATTTAAAGCAAACTTAAATATGTCTACGAACAGAATTGCTATGTATATGTTTTATATATAATATTTAAACTTTACTACTTCTCTACTCTTCATAAAGATACACAGTTATTAACCCCTATTTTCACTTCTCTGTTTTTGTTCTTCCGTTTAGTAAATGTTCCACAGTTTTGCATAAATCAGCAGCTTACTGAAATTGTTTCTAGTGTAGTATTAGTCTGTGGTTTCTAAAATCAAAACTTCAGATTATTTTCATTACATGTAATACATTTGACATAAATTGAACATATTTGAGGTAAAATGTATGTTGGCTTAAAAACATGTATCGCAGTCAGAAACAGTTAGTGGTAATAATATTTGGAGCTAAGGCAATGAAAAATTCTCATTTTGGAGCATGGATTGCTCTGAGGGTCTCAACTGGGATGTAAACATTGGAATGGCAGCAGGGTTTTGGCTGGTCACACATAATTTGGCAACATCTGCTCACACACACCTTGAGAGCCTTCAGCAGATGGAGCAGTTAAACTGGGCTTTGCTCTGGGCCAGGGGCAGAACTGCTGGATTTGCAGAAAGGACCATCCTGACCTGGGACTGAGTAAATCCTGACTTATTGCCAGTCCTTACCAGACCTGTGATGTTGCAGGAGGGAGTTGGATGCCAAATACTTTAACCACAACTGCTGGGTGCAGAGGTACAATTGCTACTGGGTTTATTTTTTTTTTCAAAAAAAAAGAGGAATTTCCAGATCTTTTCTCAAACTTGGTATTTCTGCTTACCCTGGTTAATTCATACCATGGAAGACCACACTTCAGCCTAAAAAGAAGTTTGTGGGTTTTTTATAGTAGTGTAACTTGTACTCCTGTGTTCCACCACTTCACAAACCACTTTTTTGCTGAGTGCCTTAAGGAGACAGCTTAGAAGAATAGTGATAACCACCAGGAAGATAAAAATATCTGCTCTTTGCCATCCTCACACACACACACCTTGCCATGGGAAGAGGAGACAGACATCTTCTCTAATGGGTGGAAATTAGGAGCTGAGGGAAGGGATAAGTTTGAATGAAATATCTTCTCTAAAAGTGCTTGTGTTTAGAAGTTCTAAGATCCTTCAGCCACCAGAAATTCAGCATAAAGCAGATACCAGAGCTGAGATATTGTGTTCATTTCCCACTGCGCTGTCGTGGAGAGAAATAACGCTCTATTTCTGATAACACTGAGGGGTCTGTCTGGGGAGAAATGTGAAAATGCATTTCCCAATCACATCTATTGTACTTTATATGCTGTGTCAGATGCTCTCAGAACAGAGCTCTGGCTTGTAGGGAGGAGACCCAAAGGAGAGCTGTGTGCTTGATGCCTGGTCTTTTTTTTTCCAGTCACTTCCCTGGGTCTATAAAAATATTCCTGGTCTCCACGGCTTTGTGTCACATAAATACTTAGGCTCTGAGAGCTACATAATACTCCTTTCAGGAAAGAGTTGCTTCTAAAGGGGACACTTTTTGGATGGCTTGTCATTCCTGGATGGATAGGGTGCAGAGGAGAGAAACCTCCCTGTTTTCCCTGTAACTGGTTCCCTCTAATGACTGCATTCTTGTGACAGAACTGACTTTTTATTGCCATGTCACTCTCTCACATATTCTGCCTGTTAGTGATTTTCCAGAGGTGGCTTTGAGAGTTAGGACTTATTTTAACACAAACAAACGGGGCGACGACATTGTGACATTCCCCTGCAACAAACACTGTTCCCTAGCAAGGGGATAGTGTTACCAAATTGTTTCAGCAGGAGTTCTTGCTGAGGCCACTGGCGCCTTGTTGGGCCCGAATTCAAACAAACTGAGGGTTCAAAGGCATCCTAGAGGAATATATTCCAACTGCAAGAGGGAGAGGTGACTTAAACGTGCTTGCTGTCTCTTTTTTTTTATTACATTTCTGCCATAGCAGGCAAATTCTTGTGGGGAAACACATTTTCAGCTGCATCTGAATGAATTCAGCTTTAGGATAAACCCAGAATGTAATGAAAACACCCTGAATATATTAAACAAAGGACTTTGAAGACATCAGAAGTAGTAGTGGGTGGGAGACAAGCAGATGCTGACGAGTGTTACCAATTTGCTGAAATAGGAGCTGTCCAAGATGAAGAGGGTAATGGCTGGGTTTGACAAAATGCCTGGGAGAGTTCTGAATCATTGCAGGAAGTCTTCCCTCCTTCCCCAGAAAAAAAAAAAAAAATCTTTGCTGAGTAACGCATCTGGAAGTGATGAATCTTTCCAAAAGAAGATCCTTCCCCCTCACCTGCTGTGGCCAGGGCTGTGTTTGTCCTGCAGAGGCAGCTCCACTGGGAGGATGTTACAGCCTCCTTTGTGCCTTGTGACCTGACAGTGAAAATTCCTCATTCCTGTGTGCCTCTGCTCCCTGTGCTTGAAACCTCTGTGCCCTCCTCAAGGCCTTCCTTCTGCAAGGACCTGGGATCCCTGAAAGGGATTGCCTGATTTGCCACAGCCTAAATAAATGGAGGAAAGGGATTTATTTGGCTTGTAGAATGTTAATCCCCTTTCTACTGGGCAGTTGGAGTAATAATCAGATATCCCTGTTTCTGCAAGGAAAACTTTGTCCTTGGCCATTGACTTTTAGATTGTGCAAATGCATGACAAGGGATAGAAATAAAGATGGAAATACTTGATCAGGCAGGCAGGGAATCTTTCTGGGGTATTCCCTGCATTGCTTTGCACTTTGTGCACTGGATTTCTGCAGAGCCCAGGCCAGTCCTGGTTGTCTTTATTTTTCTTGTCTTTGGTCTTGTTACAGAATTTACGTAAACTTCATAGTAAATGGCAACTGGAGAGTGACTGCTCTTGTTTACATTGGTTTAGTCAGAAAATTTTGTTGATAAAATTATAGCCTGACCTCTGATGCTTGGTTAGGACATTTTCCAAAGCAGCCAGGGACTGACCTGGAGAAGATAAGGATATTATTAAAGTTGTGCTGTGTGCTGTAGGAAATGCTGGGAAGGGATACAGTCATCCTGAGGTGCTGTGCTTCCAGACATGCACTGAGGTTATTTGAGATCTTACATCTTAAATAGGTGTTATAATAAAGATACTCTCATTGGCAAAATGTTCTGCATTTTCTGAGCACCCTTGAAGGCAAAGCAGTTACAATACATTACGTGAACATGAGCTTGCTTCTTAGTTAAATGCTGTACCATCAAAAGGAAAATTACTATCTTGTCAAATTTATTTAAAATTACATACCAAAGGGTGTGACTGCATCCTTGTAAAGCTTCAGGAATGAGCTCTTATCTAGAGCACGTGTTCACTGCAAGGCCTGATGCAGAGAACTCCTGTGTCCTTTGATGCCATCTCTGCCCTGGTAGATGTTCCTGTGGCACTGAACAGTCAGTTTTGGTTCTTTGCTGGGAGAGAGAGGGTGGGGAATCCATGGCAAATAACCAAGAGCAAGCCTCAGCATGCTGCCTTTTTTCCTTTCTTCCCATCTTACTTATGTGTTCAGCACCCTGGCAATACTCAGGAAATTGTTTCCAATTCCTGTCTTGGGAAAACAAGATCATACTCTCGATTTATGGTAATGAAATTCCTCTGTGCTTGGAAGAATCATTCCTGATCCTCTTTACATTGAGAGTTCAGATCAAGTCAGAAAGATGAGAACCAAAAATTTGTGAATTTAGATTTCACTTCCACCACTCCTGGAGAATCCTGGTCCACAGAAAGGTAAATTGTTCTCAGAAATATTTGCAGTAGCAGAGCTGGAAATGAATGGGAGTGCTAGAATATCCAGTGAATTAACTGAGTGCAGCAAGTGCATGAAATGAAACTATCTTATAGATAAAGGATAATTCTGACAAAAGACATTAGGAAAGCTGAGTTGTCTGGAGCACATCCATGCCTCTAAAATTTACTAAACATCTGGATTCCAAAACCCTGAAGATTGTTTGAGGAATTTGTGAATTAATTTGGTTTGAAGTTATTAAAAAGAATACACGCACCAGCCCTAAATCTTCTAACATTCCTCATTCTTCCTGATGCTGGAAGATGAAGTGCATCTTGTGAAGGGGGAAAAAATGTTGTCTTTCTGCAAAGCCACTGAACAAGCCGTGCCTGTAGGTTGGGTCTGGTGCCCGAGTCAGGCGTGTGCAGGCAGTGCTGGGAAGTTGGGCAACAGCTTGTGTTGCAACTTTTCACCTGCAGGTTTGGCTGATGGGAGCACGTTCAAAGTGAATGTTTCAGTGGAATTTCTGTGTCCTAATTCTGCTTTTTTGGCTGGGCTCTTGGTATTCTTTGAATGCAGGCCAGAACGTTAATCCACACATACGCGCACAGGTTTGTTAATTGTGAAACTGTAAAGTGTTGTCGGCGGCTGCTTTTGCAGGATTTTGCCCGTGTGTTAAAAAACTTCTCAGAAATTTAAATGCTTTGTAGTAGGTAGTAAGAGACCAAATATCCATCACCTCATCCTTAACTTTTTTTATACAGAAGAGAGAGGGAAGAGAGTTGGTTTTGAAGAGATGATTTTTCAGCTCGCTGCATGATATTTCACTGCTAGTGAGTTTATCAAGTTGTTCCTCACTCTTCTCCAGGTTAAAACCCAAGATACTGAGTGCTCTCCATTTCTGGATCCTGCTGCTGACCCTATACTTTATCATGTTTGGCTACTTTGAGCTGCTCTTAATCTAAGTTTAAAGTACACTTGAGTGGAGTCTTAGAGAAAGCTTAAATTGATGTTATTAAGCACTACGATCTGGAATAAAAAGATCTCTTAGGTATAACACTTTTATTGATTTTCTGCAGTGCAGCAGTGGAATATTAAGTTGTATTAAAATGTTCTTGTCCCTCCAATTCCAAACAAGCTTGAAATCTTGAGCAATCAAAGAACAAAAATACCTTTCTCCTGTACATGCACTGGTGAGAAGTCCTTTGGCTGGATTGCTCACTGTTTATTGTAACTTTTATTATAAAATTCTTGTTTGGGGAAAATCCTCTAAGGCAGCAGCATTCACGCTGTGAGATTAGATGCCTGCTGACTTTATGAAGAGAAGAAAAGGATACTATGTCTGGGATTAATAGTGTTTGGAGATTTTTCTCTCTCTGCTATTCACATTGCCTCGAGGAACAGGAGTGAGAAAAGGGAAAATTTTTTAAGAAACACATGATAAGACCTTTTTGGAACAAAGGTGCGATGTAAGAACAGCTCCTGTTGTTCAGATCAAAGTCTCCTGTGTGTGCTGAAACTGAGAGCAGATTCCTAGGGAACACTGTCAGAATGGGGCCAACAAGCTGTGATACTTTCCCAGAATACTTTCTGCTTCCAAGAAGGACTTCCTGAGCCAAAAGTGGTGTCTTTTGTCTTTAATATCCCTCAGTGGACTTTTCTTCCATGAAGCTGTAGAGCAGCTCTTTGAACTCACATAAGGGAGTCTGTGTTTTGCATTGCGGTGCTTCTCTAGAACTTTGGCTCCGACTGTTGGGAAAAGTTGCCTTCTTCCTGCTATTTTTGTGTTTCAGGGTTTATGACAATCAGAACCACAAAAGCAGTGTCCCAGATTTGCTGCAGAGGGCCAGCTAATTGCAGTTGTTAGTCTTTTCCTTAAAAGAAAATAATGTTCATAGGTGTGCAGTATTCCCTATATTTGAATAGAGCCAGGCCTTGGATTTTCTCTTTTTTTAATTCATATTTTACAGTTTTTTATTCTGCCTGAGCTATGGATTAACCTTGCTACAAGAGTTACTGGGGGTCTCAGCATGGTAGTTTTTGTGGCTTGTTGTGGGTCAGGGTGGCAGCTTGGTTTGGATGAACGGTGGAAGAGAATGGAAGGGCAGGGGCAAGAACAGAGCAGGACCTCTCAGGTCACTGTGCCCAGATGAATGTCCAGACTGCTGGGATAAACCTGGAGTGGGGAGAGCATGGGCCATGGCTGGTGTGTGCTTTGAGCCTGTTCTTTTGTTGTGATGGGGCTAGAATAGGATCCTACAAGTTTTGATTCAGTTTCTGCCTAATCGTGTGAAAATGCTGCCAGCAATTTTCAGTATTGCACTGAAAGTGTTCCCAGCTTGTGGACCAGCTCTAAACACTCTTTGCTGCAGTTACCTTGGAAACGTGTGTCAAGTCAGTCAAACACTATTTTGGTCCCCAGTGCCCTTTCTAGTCCATTGCTGCCCTCAAATATTTGCAACAGATAATTTCCTCTGTTTCCCCATCATTACCACGGGGCCACTGAGGACAGAAAGGACAAATACACCCAGCAGGAAAGCAGAGATGGGACAGAGCTGTGACATCCTGTGTGTTCAGTCCAGAGCAGGAGGCCAGGGCCTGCTGACAGCAGTCATGGATCATGGAATTGTGGAGTGCTTTGGCTCGGAAGGGGCCTTAAAGATCATCCCAATCCACCCCCTACCATGGGCAGGGACACCTTCCACGATCCCGGGTTGCTCCAAGCCCAGCCCAGCCTGGCCTTGGACACTTCCAGGGATCCAGGGGCAGCCACAGCTTCTCTGGGCAGCCTGTGCCAGGGGCTCACACCCTCACAGGGAAGAATTCCTTCCCAAAATCCCATCTAACCCTGCCCTCTGGCAGTGGGAAGCCATTCCCCCTTGTCCTTTCACTCCAGCCCTTGTAAATGGTCTCTCTCCATCTTCCTTGTGGGCTCCCTTCAGGTGCTGGAAGTCATTTGGGCATCTTCTTCCTGCCTGGTGGCAAAGCCCAAAGTTCACTCGCCCGTTCTCATTATTTAACTTGTGTTGCCTTTTCTTCCTTTGTTTCAGCTGAAAAAGAAGCAGGTCTACGTTGAGAAGGTGGAGAAGATGCAGCAGGCCTTGGTTCAGCTGCAGGCAGCGTGTGAGAAGAGGGAGCAGCTGGAGCACAGGCTGCGGACCCGGCTGGAGAGGGAACTGGAATCTCTCCGGATGCAGCAGGTACCCCTGTTCCCCTGGGTTCCTGTAGGATTGCACCCTACACCACACAGAGGAGAGAGGCAGTGGTTTTTTTTTCATCTTCTATTGTGAACAAACTTTTTTTTCACTAGCTAGAGTCATGGATATACTGGCTACTGTATTGTTTTTACCTGATTTAATTCTATTTCAATCAGAAAATTTAGATAAGGAGCAATAGGGGATCCATCCTGTGCCAAGATGCAGAAATAGCCACATGCTGTTTTATCTTTAAGTAACCTGATTATATTTGCTTTGAAATTATTTTATAAATCTTGTTCACAGTTTGGGATTTTATATAAAATTCATTAACAACTGGCCTGAAAAGAGGCCCTTTAAAAAGCATTTGCATTTAAAAAACCCCCACAAGACTAAACCAGCAAAGCCAATTCTATAAATGCAGTTGATGGAAATGGATGGGAGCTTCACATAGACTCTATTGCAATTGTATTATGAGTCTTTTTTAGTGAAAAGAATGAATGAGAAGTAGATTGTGCAGGTGTGTTCTGAATTGAATGTGAAGTTCTAGTTCAACGTCTGTCAAACACAGGTGAACTGTCAGGTGTCTAAATGTTACTAGAGATAGGATGCAGGCCTATGCTCTTAATCACATTCACTTTCAGGTTATTTTTCCCTCTAACTTTTATCTCTGCATATGAATGGATATTTAAATCTTGGGGATTTGTATTGGTTTTAGTAGGAGTTACAGTAATTTGATAAACTTTTCTGTTACACCTTTGGAAGATCAGGTGCTCTAAACCCCACAGCTTTTTACCTTGAGTCTGAGTCCACACAAAAATTGGCTTGTCATGGTTAAAAATCCTGAGCTCAACATAAAATAGCTTGTCTGCCCGATTTCTTTTCTTTTAAACTATTTATTTTATTTTTTGAGTCGAATGTCGTGCTAATCCCAGATGAGACTTCCATATAAAACTGCTCTTTTTATTCATTGAACTATTATCCGAGCAAATCTCCACTCTTTCTTGTTTTGAAAGGGGACACTGCCTGTCTTCCAAATCTTGCTTTAGAATTGAATTCTTTTAATCCCCACCTATACGTTGATCATATTAATTTAATAACCAAATCCTTTAAAAATATTTTGGATGTATTTTGTTTGAAGGGGTGATACTAGTTAGTGCTTTGCTGAACGCTTGGCAGTCAGTCCATGTTACTGCAGGCATTATGGATGGGCCTTGCACATCACACCTGAATAGCACAGTCTAGCTCTGGGATGCATATTTGGGCCTTTGCACAGGGAAAAAAGGCCTTGGGAGGAGCATTTTCCATCTCAGGTATTTTCTTGTTAGTCTGCCCAACACAGCATAAAGCCACTGCATTTCCTCTGGGGGCTTCTTGTGTCAAACCAGTGCTGCTCTGGAGCAGCCTCTGTCCTTCAAACAAAAAAAAAACCAGCCAACCCTGAGCCTTACTGATGCATCCTGAGACTTCTATTTTGGTTTTGTTTTGTTTTTTCCCCTGGGAATCAGCGTCAGGGCACATCTCAGACTGCCAACGTCTCCGAGTACAACGCCACGGCGCTCATGGAGCTCCTGCGCGAGAAGGAAGAAAGGATCCTTGCTCTGGAAGCTGACATGACCAAGTGGGAACAGAAGTACCTGGAGGAAAGTGTGATGAGACAGTTTGCTTTGGATGCAGCTGCGACTGTGGCTGCTCAGAGGTAAAAGAGACTTTTCATAGTACTGGGATTATTTCCTTTTTCCAGTCGAATGTCATATTTCCCACCCGGGAATGTTGTCATATCGCTCGCCCTGTGGCCTGAACAGCTCCCCAGACCTCTGCATGCAAGTGGAGCTTGGCTGCTCTTCCTGGGAGCTGTGCAATTGCCAACAATCAGAAACGTTTTTCCAGGGGAAGACTCCTCCACATACAGAAGCCATTTTCCAGACTAAAATTGTTTTGAGCCATTCCTAGAAGCTGTTGATTCAAAGGAGAAGAGGATTGGGGTATTTTTATTTTTAAAACAGGAATCAGTCCTTGCTGAAGTCATGTGAGATGGGGTGAGCTTGGTGATTCACATCATTTACCCTGAATGGCTTCCTTGTTCTCCAGAATGTTTTTGCAAATTACTTTGTGGTATTGTCTGGTTACTAACCAGAAACATCTACTAGGAAATTCTGCTCAAAACATTCTGCTGTGTATGGAGAGCACTGCTTGTGAGGATGGGAAGGGTGTCTGAAATTTGGTAACAAGCTCCTGTTCCAAGACAACTGTACAGAAACACTGACAGTGGCTGTGAATAGGCCCGAGTGCCTCGACTGGTTGGTAAACAAGAGCTGTTACTGGAGTGCAACTCCTTAGCACTAGGTCTTGCTCACATATAATTTCACTGCTCACTAGTTTATGATTCTTGACAGCAGATTTTATTGTAGATTGGTCCATGAGCCAGAGCCAGATAGGGATGTTATCACAACTGGCTTCCCAGTGTGTCAGATCATTCTGGAATTACAGGGCTGAAGTTGCAGATCTGCTGTGTTAGCGTTTAAAGACTTATCTTATCTTGCTCCAGAAGCAAGCTGTTATTTTAGGGTATTGATGCTTCTTGTGCACTGTTTTCCAGCTCCCCAGAGATTCCCTAAAGGCTCTTGCTGCTGCTTGTGCTCAGAGGCCATGGTATATTTTCAGCGTGGGCTGATAAGTAGGGGCCTGGTCCATTGTTTATCATGGAGTGGGAGGGGATGTGTTAGGCCTGGTCAGGTTTCATTAAATGAACAAGAATGTTGTCCAGTCAGGAAAGAGCCTCTGCTTTTCCATTTCCATCTAGCTGCTGTGAAGGATTCCATTAATTCCAGTGGCAACTTCATCTACACTGTACAGATTTCTTTCCCTTTTCTTTACTGGTGGAAACTGGCATCCCTTAGGAAGCTGAGGTTGCAGGAAGGATTCTTTAGAACACAGGCAGGAACTGGGTCAGATTGGATTTCTTTGGTGAATGACCTTCTCATGCCCTTTGACATTCACAAGTGGGATGAAATACTCATTATTTGGTAAGTGGACTGACCAAGCATCACAGTGTGGACATCAGGCACTATGTGGAATCAGTCTGAAACTGCAGCCCGTGCCAAGTTTTTTGGACCAAGCTGCTTAGGATCGCTTAAGAAACTTTCACGCCTCACTCCCTTTGATATTCACATCCCCTGGATAATACTGTTGGAAGGGGAAGGAATAAGCTTTATATCTGAAGTGAGGTTTGTGCTGTTTCAATTGAAGAAAAGTGCCTGGTGTTCTATACCATCCTTTCCCCTCCCCATGTCCTTGGATTGCCTCACTGATCAGTTTGCAGTAGTGCAGTGACTCAGTTTACATGAGGGACTGGCCCGAGATGGGCAGGAGGTGGTTGTTGTAATGACTTGCATGTTCTTGTAATCCTTCCTCATTAGGGCACAAATGAAGTTGGGAGTTGGATTTTTGGGAGATACTGAGCCAGCCTAAACTCAAAAACAAGTGGATATTCTTGTTTGTTACTTTTGAGCAGTATTTTTGTGCTGCTGGGGGGAAAGCAGCAAACTTAGCAGGTCCTTCATGTGCTGTCCTGCTCGTTCTCAGGGACACGACGGTGATCAGCCACTCGCCCAACGCCAGCTATGACACCTCGCTGGAAGCTCGCATCCAGAAGGAGGAGGAGGAGATCCTGCTGGCCAACAGGAGATGTCTCGACATGGAGGGAAGGTAAAGTGGTCCTATCTGGCTTCTTTGGGAAAGAGATTTTAAATTGATTGTCTGGGTAGACGCCTCAGAACCAGAAATTCTTGCGTCTTCACCAACAGCAGTGTCGGATGCCAGACGCTCATTTGGCCAAGGAAGTATCTACATAGCAATCCAAAACCTGTCTTGATACTGAGGGCTAATGCAAAAAAGTCTTGTGTTAGATTTTTTGCATCTAGCTAGTTCCTCTTCTCTCTTCGGGGCAACTTCATCAGACCCCAGGCTCCAGCCACCCCTTAACAGGCTCACAGAACTGCTTTCCTTGGGGTTAGGCCCAGTGCAGACTCCCCAAAGTGTGTTAACTCTTTCTGTTGGTCTCATGTCCTGCCCATAACTCTCAGGTTTGTCTCAGAGACCCTTCCATGGCTGTTTAGAGCAGCTTCCAGTAGCCAGAGGTGGGTGGGTGTATCAGTGCACTCTCTCACATGATCTGCTCTGTGGGACAGAGAGCAGCCTGTGCCCAGGACAATCTCCTGGCATCCTCCCTCCACCACACCAAATGCCTAAGGGAGTCTTTGTTACAGCCTTGGGGACACTGAGGCCTCAGTCCAGGGAGACAGGAGACACATAAACTGTTCTTTTTCCTTCCCCCAAAGGATTAAGACCCTGCACGCTCAGATCATCGAGAAGGATGCCATGATCAAAGTGCTGCAGCAGCGCTCCCGGAAGGAGCCGGGCAAGACGGAGCAGCTCTCCTCCATGAGACCTGCCAAGTCCCTCATGTCCATCTCCAACGCTGGCTCGGGCTTGCTGTCCCACTCCTCAACGCTGAGCAGCACCCCCATCCTGGAGGAGAAGAGGGAGGACAAGAGCTGGAAGGGCAGCCTGGGTAATTTCTAAATACCAGTGGCAGTTCTGATACACGAGCCACTGCTTGGAGGGGAGGCAGGAGCAGCAGAGGAGGGTGTGTTGGACAGACAGACCAGCTGGCCTGTTGTGCAGTAAAGCTGCCTGCAAGCAAGATGGGACACATTTGGAATAGCTGCTTATTTTAATTGCTTTTGGTAAATAGTGACTTCTAATATCCAGGCTCTGCCATTAAAATATGTAAGACTTTATTCCCAATTTGGTCCCTGACTTGAGGGATGTTTGGGATACAGTTTTCAGAGTTCCCAAGCACTTGCTTTCAGCTGGGTGTTACAGCTGGCTGAAGGTGTGAAGTCTCCTTGAACTGGAGCAGAGATACTAATCAGGATTTCTGTCCTGTAGTGTTGTGCCTGCACCAACATGACTCCTGTCTGGAATGGTTCAACAGCATTGTTCTGAGAAAGGGAGTTGTAACAAAGCAAATCCTAGATGATTTTTTTTTCCCCCTGGGAGAAGTTAAGCCCAAAGGCCCTCCCTCTGAGACTGAAAACCCCTGGAATGTAGATGAGAACCTGTTGCAGGTGGTTTCACAGTGTGCAGATTTACCCTGCTGTAGATGGGCCACTGCCTAGAGACAGGGAGGTGTTAGTGCCCATCTGCAAGCAGCAGCATGGGGACGCTGCTGTTCCTCGGGTCCTTCAGCACCCAGGGGTGAAAGGTGCTGTGGAAAGGTAAACCAGTGCTGCCTCCTGAAGGATGGAGCACCTTCCAGGTCCTAGAGCAAGCACTGCAGAGTGGTGCAGAGGTGACACCAGTTAGATTTCTGTGATTGTGACATCTTCCCTTTTCCCACCTAGGTGTTCTGCTGGGAACAGAATATCGCTCCGAATCCATCCCCTCCACCCCCTCTCCTGTCCTTCCCTCCACGCCGCTGCTGTCGGCCCACTCGAAGACAGGCAGCAGGGACTGCAGCACCCAGACAGACCGGGGCAGTGAGCAGGGCAAAGCTGCTCCTTCCCCTGCAGCTCCCACCCCAGCACGACTCCCCAGCACCAACCTGACCTACAGTGCAGAGAAAACAGGTAACAGAGCTCAGCTGCTGTCCCCTGCCCGCACTCACCATCTGGGGGACAGCCCCGATGTCCCTTTTCCCATCCAGGCAAACTGGGGTTAGTTTTTGGGAGGGGAAGTGGATTTCAAGGACAAGTGTGATGGTGTTTTGAGTGGTCTCATGCTTTGAAGGAAAAAGAAAAGCCTAAAGAGTGGTAGCATGAGCGTGGGCACACTGGGCAGGGAGGTGCAGCAAGATTGGAGAGTTGAGAACAGGGAGATGCGAATGCCAGGGCAGTCTCTGAGTCAGTGTCTACTCTGAAGTAAATTGTGAGTAGGATGTGGGGTTTAAACAGCACATGAAAACGAGCTTTTGAAACTGACCATTGCATTGAGTGGCATCCACAGCCAAGTGGACTCAGAGAAGGGGAGGAAGGAGGAGAGGGAACTATCACAATAAAGCCATCTTGGTGCTGCCCTGGTTGCAGGACCAACTTCAGCCTTGGAGATGCACTTGACAGCGACTGTCACAGGAGCTGAATTTGCTTCCCACAGAGCTCCCAGCTGGCAAGAGCTGCTCATTTTCCAGCCCACTCTGCCAAATCAATGCAGATTACACAACCTTGCCTCTTCTCCTTACAGGCACATTACAATGCTGTTGTTCTTTATAGCAGAGTGTGTTTGGCTGGGCTCTGCCTCCTGCCCATGCTGTGCTGTTTAATGGGTTTCGAGGGAGAACAGGTTTGGTGGTGAAAGTCTACCCTGACTGCATTGGTTTAAATGCAGTCACTCCAGTTTTATGTGGATTTGTGTGTCAGTGGGAGGTACCCAAAGGGAATTTGATAAAATAGCTTTATTTGTCTGGCTACATACATGGGAATTTAATTTTTTTTAAATTAAATAAGTTATTAGCTGTCTTTGGCCAATGGCAGAAGATGACTTAAAATGTTAAAGTAATATTTCTAACCTCATTGAAATTACACCTTTAATTGTCTGTCTCTTGTTTTTCCTCATCACATAGATGGGCCACTCTTCCACTCCAGCACTCTTGAAAGAAAAGCTCCTGTTCAGACTGTGGGGCAGGACCTCCCAGATGGAGAGATGGTAGAATACCTCATCTGAAAGGCTGCACCAGGATGTGAGCTGGGATAACAGTAGCAAGAAATTTTTAAAAGACATTTTTATTGGGGAAAAAAAATGTAGTACCTGAGTAATAAAAGAACACTCAGCTGTTTGCTCTTGTATATTATGTCTCAAAAGTTTGGACAGGTTAATTTATAATTTGTTCTAAATTATAAAAAACCCGTAACACTTGTTCTTTGAAAGTTTCCCCCTTTGTTTTTTAAATACTGGATCTGGTAACATCTGGAGAAAAAAACTAGAACTTAGGTGCACTACATCTGATATTTCATTTCAGTGTTTTTAAAGTCTCTTAAGCAGAAGTACCTGCTCTCAGAGGTGTTGGTTACATGTCTAGCTTGAATGTAGTAAGGTGAGCTTAATGGCCTTAAAATCATCAGAACCAGGGACTTTGTTGTGAGCATCACTTAATGGTTTTAGAATACAGGTGTTCTGGGAAGCTTTTATAAATCTGAGCTGTGATCAAGGGAGATTTCCCTTTCACTTCCTCTTTCCTCTCAGTGTAAGAACTCAGAATAGGTATTTCATATTCATAGACTGGAAGGATTTCCATTTTCAGTGTGGTAACAATTTTTTTTACTTCCCAAATTTCTTTCTTTGTTATTTCTTTATTAAAACAAATGACTCCGGTGATTAATGTCGCATTTCACATATGTAGTTTCTTTTGCAAGATTTGCCACACTTTTATACTTAAGTACTTTTTCAATAATTTGTACAGCGGATAGTAAATAATATATTGCATTCATGTTTTAAGTAAATTAAAAAAGGAGAATTTACAGGCCCAGCCCTGATCTGTTAGATCAGATTTCTGGCATTGTAATTCCATTGGCTTTAGTGAAACTACTCCAAATTTACCATAGTGCAAGTGGGGAGCCCTGTTGCTTTTCAGGGGTAGCAACTTAATGTACTGCATCTGTGGGGACCTTTCTCTGTAGCAGACTTTTCTATGTTTCAAATGCCCCTCTACTTTGTATGTCCCTTCTTTTTGGAGAGACTGGATTCTGTTTCATACAGCAGAGCCTCAGAGGTAGAGCTTTTAAGAGAAGCTCCATGCAAAGGTTCAGATGGAGATTCTCTCCTTCCAAAATACTTCTTTAATTCATCTGAGTGGGGAGAGCAGCTTAAAGAAAGTCCCAGAGGCATTACAGAAGAAAGTTACATATTTAAGTCATGAGGTTCACTTCCAGATTTTTGGGAACTAGCACAGATGCAGCACTGCTTTGGTTACAGAAACTATAAGGAGATATTAAGACCAATAGAAGTACATGAGTATTTTTTTGTTACTGTCTTTGAATTTTATTAAAACACTTCAATATTAATTTCTGTTAAAAACTACTTTTTTTGTACTTGAATGTTAAAATATTTAATTAGCCAGTGGTCACCCACTGGGAACCTGGCTAGTTTCAGCTTTCTGGGCAGCATTAGAGTAGCAAAATTTTCACTTCAGATCGTTTCAACCCAGAAATGAGGAAATCCAGCCATTAATTCTCAAAGAGTTAGTGAATGTCTTTAATTCCTAGTTGACACTACTGCTGTGGTGTTCAATTGAAATGGCCTCACCAGATCAGCAGGAGTCACAGGAGTTTCACAGTGGCGGCTCGGGAGGGGAGAGGAGGTGCCTCTCTCTCTGCTGGGGTGGTGCCCAAAGGGCAGCCCTGAGTTTTCCTTCTGGTGATAATCACTTAAAATCCAAGGAAAACACCTCCCGTTGTTTCTAGCAGATTTGCTGCCGGTTAGAATTCTTCAGGCCATATTCCCAGTCCCACAGAAGTCAGAGATGGCAAAGTGTGTGGGGGAAGGGATGCACCGGGTTGGCCCAGCCTGGCCAGGCAGCACCAACCCCTTCCTCCCATCACCCTGCAGAGCTGCGCTGTGGGGCTTTGCCTGTCTGTGCCTCGTGGGATGACATCTTTCCAGGCAGTTCCAGACCTTCCTTCCCTCTGAAGCACTTCTCCACTCTTTTCTAGGCACACTGTCCACAGCCACTTCATTCTCACCCCTGAGAATGTCTTACTTTTATTTCTCTTGGCTTAATTCCATCTCATTTTATGAAGTAATGCCCACCCTGGATGATTTGAAGTGATTTCTCTTCCTCCTCCACAGTAGTTGAAAATGCAGGAGAAGCTTTTCTCATTAGCTCAAGGTGTCCATCTTTTTTGCCATTTCAGCATGAATATCTATATTATATTTTGTGGGTTTGGCTTAAAATGAACAAGGGAGATCAAATGCCATTGAGTATCTGTGTGAGAGAGGAGGAGAGACATTTGAGTGCTTTTCTTTTAGAGTCAGGAAAAGTTATATTCCATCTTTACAAATACTTCTCAGCAGCTGGAAAGAAGTTTTACAACTGTAGGGGTCTAGATAAATAGTTACTACTTACTTGATTCACATTAATTCTAAAATATCTGGGAAAATTCGCATCCTTTACAGATAAAACCTCTCCCAGAAAACTGATTTTCCCCAATCAGTATTGGCTGTTCAGGTGAAAATAACTGGTTTATCCTCCTTGCAGCTCATTGTTTTCAAGTGGATTGCCACTATAATTTATTTTTACAAAGAAAAAAGGACGTAATAGCTTTCTGTGAATAAAATACAGCAACTGTCTCCTCCAGAAATGGAAGCCAGGCTGTCTCTGACAGTCTGAACCATCAGGATTGCAGGAGCCTTGGCAGTTCCTTGCCCATGGAAGTAATTTTGGAAGACGACGGTGCAGTTTTACACTGCTTAGGTCAGGCTCTTTGCCCTATCTTGTAGTTTTGTTTTCTTCCAAAAAAGCAAAAACCCCAGAATTTCTGATGTGGAAGTTGGAGGTCATTATCCTGTGCTGACAAACCAGGAGCCATCAGGAATGTATTGTTTCCCTGGAGCTTCCTCAGAGCCATCCTGATGTGAATGTAAACGAGCTGCTTGCTTTGAGGAAGATGTGTACTATAGTCTTCAGTCTCTGTACAGATTTTTATTTTGTTTTTAAAACAGAAACCGCTTTAAGGAGACAAACTGCACACCTAGTTCCTTTGCCTTCCGTAGAGCTTATTTCTAGTAGGAAGTGGTTTTTAACAATGATTGCAACGACCTTTGCAAACCAAAATTTTAGACTAAGAGTTTTTCTTAAACTCGGGTATTAGAAGCAGAATTGTAGCTTTTCTAAAGAAAGCCACATATTCTTCTTTGTAGAGCAAAACAAGAAAATGAAGTTTAGTTATTCTTCTTCTTTCCTTTCACTGCTTACAGAACGGCCAAACTCCCAAGTCCTTCCCTTGGGCGGTTCCTTTGTGGGTTGACTGCTCGGGGAACTGCCTGAAATCCAGAGGCTTTTGTTCCCACGTGGCCCGGTGTTGTTATTAAATTAAAGAGCTCCTACCTGACGGCTCCTGGGGGGCGCAGAGCAGCGAGTTCGTGTCTGAGGGCTCACGGGGGTGTGCGAGCCGCTGCTCAGGAGCCTGCGGGGGGACGCTGAGGTCACCGGGGGCGGTGGGGCCGAAGCTGTGCCCGTGTGCTCTCTGCTCGGTGCCGGGGGTGAGCTTTGCTTCGCTTTTGGGGCTGCCTGAGTCGGGGGGACTTGCAGAGTTTGAGGCCAGAGCCGTTTCCAAGGACCCCTCCTGCTCCAGGACCCGGGCCGGGGGCCGGCGGGACGTGGGACACCCGCGGTGACTCCCGGCGGCCGCGGCCGGACCGAGTGCTCTTCCCACCGAGGCAAACCCGGAGCGGCCAGGGCAGGAAAACCCTGGGATAGCCGGGCTTCCTCGCCCCGGGGCTGGCACAGGTTGTCCCGGGATGTGCTGTGCTCCGTGCCAGAGTGGGGGGACGGGGGGCTGTGGGGAGGGGGAGGGTCTCTTTTCATGTATTTGTATAGGAACTCTTTTGTAAAAGCTAGTGTTTTTATGTCTAGGAAGTAAACAGACATTGTAAAATGTAATTGTACTGTATTTATGAAGAAAATACATTTCTTTTCAAAAAGATCTTCTAAGCTGGTTTTAGAGTCTGGCTTCCCCCACCATCACCTCGTAGGCTTTCAGAAGCATTGACACCCGACAGGTTTGCACTGTGCTGTCCCACTGAACCCTTAGGGATGTGCTAAACCATGGAGATTTAAGGAAAAGACCCCTAGCTGCCCTCCTGCCTCGAGCAGAACCTGGGCTGCCCAAGTTCTGAAATACTGGAACCCTTGGTTTCGTTCAGCTGGGGCTGTGCTCAGGCTCAGCAGTGGAGATGCTGAAACAGCTGGAGCAGTGCAGCTTCCAAGCCTTCCCTCTAGAGAGAGCTGGGAAAGAGCTGCCCTTGTGCTTTGACAGTGGAGCAGGGCTCATCCCAGAGGCTGGCACTCAGAATTCCAGTCTGGTCATTTTGGTCTCTTCCACTTGTAGAGGAGGAGTTTTGGGGGAAAATGGCTTCAAGCAGTTTCCCTCCCAGCAGGGTTGTGGTCTAACAGGAGCCCAGTTAACTGCTTCTCTTTAGGATCCAAAATAGCAAAGCAGGAATTAAAATACTAAAAGTTTACCATTTCACAGCCATAGAAAGTGTGTCAAGAGAATGATCTTTCCTATCTAAATCTACATTGAAGTGAATCATGTGGATTATTTTTTCCTCTTTATTTAAATCATCCAGTTTATTTTGTAATTTGTGACTGGGCTGTTTTGTAATTCAGCTGTTGAAATAGCCCTTAAGCCTTTGAAGGTTTATGGCAGCTTTAATTCTAGAAAGCAAGCAAAATAGTCAGTGTAAATATGCACTAAGATGTCTTGTAAATGTGTGACTGTGTGTTTTTAAAGAATGGATCCTGTGTTTTCAACTCTTTTCCACTGATTTGCTTGTTTTGCAGTAAATTTGCTGGGTATGAAAAGCTTGTGGAATACAAAACTAAAACAATCTTCACCTTCCCTCGTCCTCACTGCTGCTCAGCCTCTGTCTTTAAATTTTCAACTCCTAATTGGAGATTTTACAGGGTAAAATAATTGTCATTCCAGTCTCTTCCCGTAAGCGTCCCGATTTATTTTTCCCTCTGGCCGGCCCTGCAGCTACCCACAGCTCACACCTTTTAACACGCAGATTAGCAGCACTTTGAGCTGCAGTGACAGTCACCTCTCCTTTGATGCCTGGACCCTTTTCCAGACATCTGAGGGCATCAGCACATGAGCAGCCTGCAGTCCTGTGAGTATTTTCTACATCACAGCCTTCAACAGACCCATGTGCTTTTTGTTCGTGTATTTTTGGTGCATTTTGTTGCCTCCTAATTTATCTCTCCCCTCTCACGGTGCTGTCAGAGGGAAGGAGCAGGGATTACTGGGAAGCTGCTTGAAAGTGCTCAGCCTAGATGCAATTTCACTGTTGACTCTTGAGTTTGATCTGAACATAGCTGTCGCCTCCCCTGCTGCAATAAATACCAGCTTGACAAATCCGGGGGCCAGTGGTCAGCTCAGCACATCCATCCCCTCCACTCGCAGGCCTTTTGATGTTGTTTCTGTAAATCTCTCTGGCGTGCCAGAGTAGAAACAAAAAGACAAAAAAAAAAAAAAAACAACCCACCAAACACCCCTGGCCAGACAAACCCCCCAGCTCCAGGAGCTGGCTGATAGCTGCTCTATTTCATAACACAAGTGTGGCCCATCTGCACGGGGGTGTGACAGGAGGGGTTGGGCACTTCACAACCCCGTGCGGGCGGCAGAGATCCCACCCCTGCCCCGTGGGGAGCAGCCAGGAGCCACGCGGGGAGGATTTGGGATTTCACATCCCCTCACCTTTCCTGTGACCACTTGGACATAACCACGTCCCAGAGGCCGGACACGGCACCAGCCCTGCTCTGCTGCTGCATCTGCTGAACACCTGCGTGGCAAAGGCACCTCCTCCAATCCCATTATCTCACTCGGCCTGCCAAGAGTTGGGGCTTAAAAGGGAATAACAATTAAAAGGTTGGATGTTTAGGTTTGGTGGGTTGGGTTTTTTCCCCTCTCAGGTGGCTCCAGCCTTTAGGTCAAAAAGCTCTTTTTGCTGCAAATCCTCACTAAGTGCAACGTAGGTAGTGGTTGATTCCACGCCAGCCCCATGGGTGGGAGGAGGGAGTTAGGAGCTAAAACAGTACACAGGGAGTACAGCACAGTCCCAAGGGTTGCATTAGTCTATTTATTATAAAGTCTTGCCTATTATTGCTGTTAAACACCCCCAGAGAATAGCAAAATCCATAATGCCACAGGACCTTTCCTAGCGACAGCTCTGTGCCTCCCCTTCCTGCTCCCCAAGGCAAAATTGGAGCATTTAATATATTTTGGAACATTTCTCTGAATTCTGTAAGAAAGAATAATATAAAATGGCAGCAAAAGACTGGCCTTGTAAAGGTGCTTTTAAAGTGCTATTTATATAGAGTGATGTTGGAATGAGATAATCTTCTCTTTGTATTGTGGAGGTAAACTGGAGAGGAAAATTTTCATTGATGCCTTGCCAGAAGGAGCACTAATCTTTTAAATATAAGGCTTTTATATATACACATACACACACATAAATACATACAATTTATAAAAACTGGTAATTTTGAGAACCTCATTGTACCCGATGAAATTTTCCTCCCTAGTAATTTTTTTAACATAAATGGGCAATTTTGGAACTTCATTATGTCTCTACCCTTCTGTTTTCTGTTGCTGCATTTCAGAACTAAAAAATAAGAAAGAACCCCTGCTGTTTGCAGTATTTCAGTTCTTTATTTCAGTATTTTTGGGGATATTTTGGTTGCTTTTCCTTTGCTGGTCACCCCGGATGACCATGGCTCGGGCAGGATGATGTCTGGGTCGTGCTCATTCACAGCCACAATATCCCTTTGGCAGTAGCCAAATCCCTGTCCTGTCCTCCTGTGGAACCTTCCAGCATTTCCCTCCTGGAGCCACCCAGCATCAAAGGGGCAGCCTCTGGTGAGGGCTGTGTGACCACTGCACCTGGAATTCTGTGTGCTCCAGCAAGGCATCCCTCCTGCCTGGAGAGGAGAAGGCTCTGGGGTGACCTTACTGTGGCCTTCCAGCACCTAAAAGATCCCAAGAGAGCTGAAGAGGGACTTGGGACAAGGGTATGTGGCAATAGAGCAAGGAATAATGGCTTCAAACTGACAGAGAGTAGGTTTAGACTCGATATTAGGAAGGAATTCTTCCCTGTGAGGGTGGGGAGGCCCTCAGAAGCCGTGGCAGCCCCAGAGAAGCCGTGGCAGCCCCTGGATCCCTGGAAGTGTCCAAGGGCAGGTTGGATGGGGCTTGGAGCAGCCTGGGATAGTGGAAGGTGTCCCTGCCCATGGCAGGGGGTGGAACGAGATTCCAGCCCGTTCAGAGCCAAAACATCTGCACTTGGGCCCATCTCCAGCAGGAAACACCTTTCCTTGCCCTCCTTGGGACACAGGCCAAAGGCAAGCGGCCGGAGATGCCACTGCATGGTTGGAAAGTCGGAACCAGGGCCAGAGTCCTTGAGAGCCTCAGCCCCACTGATCTGGTGTGCTTATCCCAACACTTAACCCTCTGCAGCCACATTATCCAGGATGTGGACTTAGAAGAAATAAGATTTGCCAAGGGAGAAGGGCTGGAAAACTTAATGAGCTGCCTGCTGGCGCTCAGCAATTAGTGCTGGACGGTACAGCCCAATTAGGGTACTATTAACTTTAGTTCTCTGGAAATTCAGCGATTAATATTACTAATAATTCTCCTGACCTCAAAGTAATTGCAGAACATTAAAGGAGAAAACTGTTTCTAATTAAGCAATTCCCAATCCTTCTGTTTTCCCTTTTTTCTAAGCCTCTGATGCCCTCTCAGCCATCCCGGTGTGGGGCTTGCCTGGCTTGGAGATGGGATGGGAGGTGGGGCAGGAACTGCTGTCCCCTCTGCTAAGAAGTGACATTCCTGGAACTCTTCAGCACTTAAACCCCCCAGGTCTGGGCAAACCATAATCCTGCACTCCCTAAACAACTTCTGATGGGAAACCTTTGTTTCACTGCCAGATTAAGCCCTTGGAAGGAGACCCAGAAGCCTCCACTGAATCATAAAATCACAGAATGGTCTGGGTTAGGAGAGATCTCACTCCAGCCCCCCTGCCATGGGCAGGGACACCTTCCACTATCCCAGGCTGCTCCAAGCCCCATCCAGCCTGGCCTTGGACACTTCCAGGGATGGGGCAGCCACAGCTTCTCTGAGCAGCCTGTGCCAGGGCCTCCCCACCCGCACAGGGAAGAATTCCTGCCCAATATCAATTTAAATTAAAGTAATTGCATTAGCGGCAACTGCAAACAACTTGTGGGTAGAAAATGGAGATTAAAGCAGAGTAAATAAACACCAGGAGCTGGAGGTGCCCATCTGGCACAGCCATGTGCTACAAATCAAACCTGGTTTGACCCGGACAGTGAAACAGTTTCGCTTGCGGACACACAGTGGGCAGCATCTGCTCTCCCCCTCTTACACCAAACCAAGGCTGCTGAGTGACACCCCACGTCACAAACCCCAAATCCAAGTTTAACTCTTCCCACAGCCTGTTGTGATAGTGAAACCTGGATTTCTGTGTCATTTCAAATGCCAGGAGGAGTGAGGACAAGCAGCCACGCCAGCTGAGTCTTCATAAAAAGGTACCCCAGGCCTGGATGGGAAAACAAAGCACTTTATGGAGTGGCTGAGCAAATCAGGCTTGAAGCAACCATGCACCACATCTGTAGGAAAAGGCTTCAGTGCCAAGGCATGTATTTATTTGTTGCAATTATAAACCAGGGGCTTGAGGTGTTGGGGCCACGAGGCATCACCAACCCAGTGAGGTTCCCTGTACCCCCAAAGTGCTGCTCATGGCCCTCCTTGGCAGGGCAGGTATATCAATGGGCACCACCAGCCAGCTTTCAGGACTGGACCAGCAAAAAAAGCACATTTTGCAGAGTGCAGCCCTTCAGGGAGACCCAGCTGAGCCAGGACAGGTCACCCCAAGAACCCCCAGCCACGGTGCTGTGGCAGCTGTGCCAGAGGCATCACCGGAGACTGGGAGACTGTGCCAAATGCACCTTTGTCACTCTCTTTTTTTAACAGGAAGGAAGGGAAGAAAGGGATTTTGGAAAGCAACATTTTTTTTCCAGAGAAGTTCAAGCAAAACACCAAAGTTGAGCGGCAGCATTTGGGCTGGCGAGGGCAGCCCCGCCCGCGGCGCAGCACAGCCTCCCTCCACCTTTATGCAAGGAGCAGAAGGGAACCGACTGCCGGCTTTCCTAGACATCCGTGCTTTAAAAAAACCGAGTATTTCATGCTTGATAACCCAGCTGAATGAGAGGCATGTCCCATTTCTCACCTAAATGGCCCCATCGGTGTCCGCGGTGCTGCGGGCGGGGTCCCGGCGCCGGGCACGGACAGCGCTCCCCGCTGCGCAGATAAACGGATCGATACGGAGATGCAGCCCCGGGGCTGGGGGTGCGACAAGGCAGCCGCGGTTTCAAAGACTCGCCGAGACCCTTATTAAATTCATTCGTGCTTCTGAAAACAATCGGTGCCTTGTGGGGTTCCACGGAGCTGCAAAGCGCTTGGTCTGAAGGCAGCAGGAAACGCAGCGCTGCCCAGGAGAGTGGGCTGGGGCTCTGCGGGAACACCAAGAAGCAGAGAAGCCTTACATGTAATTAACTTTCAGAAAAATAAAGTCGAACCCACCCCACACCTGTCTCTTGCTGAGCGCACCAAAACCCGAGAGGGGAGGCAGCACAGGCTGCGGGAGGACAATGCACTTTTGCCGCCGTGTCACAAAAAACCCTTTACGAGCGACGCAACACCGACATGAGGTGGCTTTGGGGGCTGCATCTTCGTGAGCTAATCCTCTCTGGAGCATCTCTGCACTTCACCATCTCACAGATCAGAGCTCACACCCATCCCGGGGCAGAGATGTCAAGCCTCACAGGCTGCCCATGGCTTGGGAACAAGCACAAAACGTCACTGTGGATGCCACAGGCTGTGCCCACATCACCTGGCTCATGCCAGCTTGTCTCTTCTTAGGTCCGTCGTCCTGTAGTGACAGGACAAGGAGTAATGGGTACAAATTAAAAGAGGAGAAATGCAGGTTAGATATTAGTAAGAAATTCTGCCCTGTGAGGGTGGGGAGCCCCTGGCACAGGGTGCCCAGAGGAGCTGTGGCTGCCCCTGGACCCCTGAAGTGTCCAAGCCCAGGCTGGACAGGGCTTGGAGCACCCTGGTCTTGTGGAAGGTGTCCCTGCCCACGGCAGGGAGGTTTGGGACCGGATGATCTTTAAGGCCCCCTTCCAACCTTGAACATTCTACGATTCTATCCCAAACCCAGCCGCAATCAGCTTTTCTCTCCTGGTCTGGCCCGGCACATCCATCCCAGCGCCACAGAGATGGGCTGGGGTGACTGTCCTGGGACATCAGGGCCACCTCCAGCCCGGGAGGAGCCCCCGTGTCCCCTGGGCGGGTGTGACGGCCCGGGCTGCGTCCGTGGGGCTGAGGGCACCGCTTTCCCCAGCACCTCTAGATGGCAATCGCTCGCAGCGCCGCCGAGCCCCTTCCCGGAGCTCCCTGGGAAAACTGGCTCCTGGAGCCACCGCCGGCTGCCAGCGACCCTTGCTGCCGCGTCCTGGAGAATTAATGCTCCGAGCCCGATGTTATTTTTCAGCATCCTCTATGCCCCGCTCCCTGCTGGTTCGCCGTGCAGGGGCCACGGCAGCTCCCCGCTGCTGCATCCCTTCCCCCGATCCCCCCGCTCCCGGCACGGGGATGGGGAGCGAGGAGGAGGAGGAGGATGAGCCACCAGCCCCGGCACCAGCCCCTGTGTCCTGCAGGGACCAACATACCTGGAGACAAATAACCAAGGCATCCAGTTTATTCCCAGCTGGCTAGAAAAGGCATTTCCCATTGTATCCAAACTTTTTGAGCGCAGAGTGACTGGCCAGGCCAGGAAGGCTTTGCAGGCTGCCTTGCTGCCGTGGGTGCCAAGGGGACTGAGCCCGGAGCACCCCAGATTCGGCCAACCCCACTCGCTGGGTGCTCCCTATAGGGACTGAGGGACAGGGATCAGCTGTGGATGCTGAGGCTGGAGCAGCTTCAAGCCGTGGAACCGCAAACATCGGCCGTCCCCGGCTGTCCCCGGCGATGGGAGCAGTAAATGGCATTTATTGCCCTTAAACGAGAGAGCTCCCAGCCCCCGGGGCCGCTCTGTGCAGCTGCCGGGCGGGTAACAGGGCAGATATCGCTGCTTTCTCTGATAAAATATAATCACTGCTGGCTTCGGCCTCAGTGATGGGAGATGGGGGAAAGCAAGAGTCGCCTTCCAGCCGTGTTTCTTCGTGCTCACACAGACACAGGCACTGCTGCTCCCTAATTCC
The DNA here is from genome assembly GCA_013397565.1 of Ptilonorhynchus violaceus. NCBI lineage: Eukaryota > Metazoa > Chordata > Aves > Passeriformes > Ptilonorhynchidae > Ptilonorhynchus > Ptilonorhynchus violaceus. The sequence goes on from VZRJ01008799.1 coordinate 120,661, forward strand.
CATCTCCACTTTCTGCAGGTTACTGAGCTGCTGACAGGGCTGGCAGCCAGGCAGGGGCTTTGCACATGAGGACCCTCGATTTGCTCTGTCTGCTGCATCCTCCCTCCAGCTAAGGACCAGGCTTGGCTCATCCCACTGCCCTGGCTCGTCCCACATCCCTGGCTTGTCCTGCAGCCCTGGCTCATCCCACTGCCCTGGCTCATCCCATATCCCTGGCTCATCCCATATCCCTGGCTCATCCTGCAGTCCCGACTCATCCCGCAGCCTCCTCTCGTCCCGCTGCACACCCTCCACCTTCAGTTTCAACAACTTCCACAAATACAGGTTCTGATTTTTCGAAGAAGGTGCCTGGGCTCTTTCTGCCCCCCAGGTGCAGCCCCTCTTTTCACCCCCATGAGAACCACTCACAGAGGAAGGTGCAGCACATCCAGCCCTGTGCATCACCCAGCGTGGCTGGTGTTACTCCCCTCTCCAAAAAAGGGGCCTGCTCATTCCGCCCAGCTCAGACACAGGATGACCTGCTGGCATGCTGGACACCACAGAGCTTTCCCAGCAGCCTTGTAGGGCTGCTGTGCTCTGGTGAGACATTTGCCCAGGGCTGGAAGTCGACTCAGCACCAGGGATTAAGAGCTGCAGAAGGGAGCAAGTAGAAAATAATGAATCATTATAGAAAATGATAAATCTCTGCAATAATAAATAATGCAGTAAGAGGTAATTAATTATCTCTATTTATGCTGTGCTGCCTGGTTATTGATTTAGATGTGTTCCCAGCCTAGGCAGCCCCGACTCCTCCAGGATTTCATCGGTGTTGTTCCACCTTCCCTCTGTCAAAGCCGCTGTGCTGCAGGCCCGTGCAGGACTGGCATCCCCTGGACCAGGAACTAGTCCTGTACTTCCCTGGCACAGACCGCCCTGTGCCTGTGCTGGGCACTCAGGTGTCTTTTGGCACAGATGTGGACACATGTGTTGGGATCAGGCTGTAGGGACAGAAAGATAACCCACGACTGACCCCTGGGAGCACCAGGCGGACGTGGCTGCATCCCACCCCTTGCTGGAGCAGTGATGTCAGAGGCACCAGATGGCTCCCTCACTGCCCGATTTAATGGTGCCTAATGAGGTCACTTCCATAAAAGAGTTAATTATTTCCTGGGAGCCATTTGCTAACGCAATTAAGTCTCTTTCATGCCTGGTTTTAGCGAGTGGCTGAGATCAGGGCTGGTGTGAAAGGCAAAGCAGGGGGCAACCATTCCAGCAGGTGTGTTGGTGCTCCCAAACCAGGAGCTTTTCAGTTTCTCTTTCCCAGAAATGGGTCAGCAGCTCCTGCACCCTTGGGCTGATTTTTCATCCTACTTCCCCCCAGAAGCGCTAGAAAGGCTGTGCCGGGGATGCACCCTGTGTAATGTCATTTGTAAGTGTAAAAGATGGGGTTTAATGACTTCTTGTATCTGGTATCTTGGAGGTGATGGAGCCTGGAGGAGTTTCTTCACTTCTTTTGTCTTAGGAAATCGACTTAGTACAGATGGCACTGTGTTTTTATTAAAATAAACAGGAGAGGGCTGTGTCCCCAGAGGCCATCCCGCTCCTTTTCCCAAACCTGTGGGTGAAACACAACCAGCAGCATCTGCCAGAGCAGCGCAGCCACAGGAGCACCGGCTCCAGCCCTTCCCGCACCTGCCCAGCTTTAATTAAAAAATAAACTGTCAGACACCATAAAAAATTAAAACTTAAATGCCTTTAACATCCATCTGCAAGTCTTCTGCAAGGCTGAGGAGGCAGAGTGGCTGCCACTTCCCACTGGGCCTCGGGAGGCTCCACGTCCCCACGCAGGATCCTGGGTCCTGCTGCTGGTGCCCGATGCTGTCCCCCTGTGGGGTGGCACGTGGGGGGCGTTCAAATGGGACAGGAGGTAGCGAGTGCCAGGGCTGGGCCCCCTCTCTTTCAGGGGTCACAGTGATGGGAACAGCCAGCAATCCCACACGGGAACTTTCCCCCTCCCTTATCTCCCTCTCAGTGCTCTGCTCACCACACCAGGACCTGGGGCGGTCGATCCCCGCTCTGCAAGGGGAAAGATCCAGAACATGACGGTGCTGCTTCCCTGCCAGGCCACCACTGAACTACTCAGTCTCTTCTGAAAAACCTGCCTGGTGCCTGGTGTGGAGGGAAACTCCCCAGGCTCTGCCTGGAACATCCTTTTCTCTCCTGTTCCAGAGCTTTTCTGCATTCACCTGCCTTTGGCTGTTGCTGCCCCTGGAGAAGGCGGTGCCACCCCTGTCCAGCATCGGCTGGTGATGACGAACCCTGTCCCCTCCCCGGCGTGCTGCTGCTCTCGGGTGATTATTCCCGTTAATTACTTCCTTCGGAGCGGAAGCCAGATGCAAAGCTGTCAGCTCTGAGTGCTGCTTGGCTTTTGCCCTCGCATCTGCAGCCGCTGGCCTTGGAGAATCCTCTTGGAGGCTCTCGGTGCCGTTGGCAGGAGGACAGACAGCAGTGCTGCAAGGCACCGTGCCACCAGCACTCCCAGCCGTGGCTGTGTTCCAAAATATTTCCCTTCCCAGTGTTTTTCCGGATGTTTGGGCACAGGGATGTGTTGGTCAGAGCAGAGGAGGCAGGAGAGGAGGCCGTGCCTGGGTACCAAACCCCATCTCCTCCCCTGCGAGGTGGGGTGCTCTGCCCAGCCTGGTCCCAGCCACCGATCCACACCTGCTGGCTCGGGATTCTGCACCTGGCTGAGGAATGGGACCTGCAGGGTGGTGCTGGACACACTGGCAAGGGCAGCAGGGGGAGCAGTTCCACTGGGGTCAGAGCAACTCAGCATAGCTGTGAAAATAAGGCCATTAAACCACAGACCTCACGGAGCTTCCTCTCCCTCCGGATCGATTCACTGAGTGTTTATCAACGGTGTTCATCATCGGGAGTGACAGGCTGTCCTGGGCACATCAGCTGCTTCTGCTTCCCCTTCCTTCATCCCAGGCTCGCTGATTGCTTTGCCCCAGTTCCCCCGTGGGAAAAGCCCAGCTGGTGATGACAGACAGGGAAGATGCTGCTCAGCAGGAGCATCACAGAGTCATTTACTCCCTACTCACCCTTGGAGCACACACGCCACGGCCCACAGGCTGCTCCACGGATCTATTCCAGGGCAAAGCAGATTAATAAACTTCCTGGCAGGGCTGTGAATGGAAAGAGGGTTTTACACCACAGTTTGCAGCTTGCCCTGTTGCTTAGCTCAACTGTGAAGCAGCAGAACCCACTGTGGGTCTGCTCTTGGGGCGTTGAATGGTCCCTCAAGGGTCCCTCCCCGGGCCCAGGCAGGGGTGACGATGCAGATGCTGCAGGCACATCCCTTGTCTCAGAGGGCAGGAGGCATTTAAAGAAACTTTGCAGCATTAAAAACTCACAACTGCCCCAGAGCAAGAGTTGCCACCACCTCAACACCTTGTGTGGGCTGGGAAGGTGAGGGTTTCTCCTTGTCCACAGCCCATGGCATTGCTACTCCCTGTTCAAAACAGGGTGCCTGTGGTGGGAGGCAGAGCCAGAGGGCAGGGCCCCCTGCACAGCTCCCTGCTCTGACACGGTGTAAGAGCAGACTGAACCACCCCTGAACCCCCATTCAACACCAAGAGCTGGGATGTGGGATCCTAAACTAAAGGCAACCTGAGCCTCCTTTTCTCCAGCCTGAGCCCCCCAGTGTCCCCAGCCCTCCTCATTGGACTTGACTTACTCTGTTGTAAGTCAGGCATCTTCCTTTGACACATCAGCTTTTCCTGTGAGCTTCACTTTTCCCTGATATTGGCCAGTCATCAAGCATTTTCTCCTTGGAAAGGAGAAAGCTGGGTGCTTGTTGGGGAATTTTAGGGGGTTTGCATAGACTCCCTGCAATCAGGCATCTCTGGAGGGCTGAACAAAGGGCTCCTGCTGCCTTGCCAGGCGGGTGTGGGGACCCTTGGGGGCAGCTGGGTCCTTGCAGAGCTCTGCACCCTCACCACTGTCTTGGAATCCTCCTCTGAAAAGAGGCTGAAGGAAGAAAAGCCGGCGCAGGGTTTGCTGGCAGAGCAGTGTTGGGAGGCCCCGCTCTATCCATTTTTCATCACAGAGCTTCATAACACAATTTCTGGAAGCAGCAGTGAGGAGCATCTGCTGACCAGTACCTGCCGCGGCCACCAAAGTGCCGAGCAGCACTCGAGCCCGGGGCAGCGGCGCAGCAGAGGCACTGGCAGAGCTGGGCGGCTTCCAGTGCCTCATCCCTGCCCGCTGGGCGGGACAAGGGAAGGGGGAAGGGAGTGGCTGTGTCTCTGCAAATCCCACTCCAGCACAGAGCAGAAAAACCCACCAGCACCGGGGCCCCCGAGAGCCTGCTGCTGAATTCCCCACCTTTGCAGTGCTGTATATAAAGCGTACATGTCACCGCTAGGGTTTGGCACACCCTCTGGCGCTCTTTAATGCTCATCTGTCCACGATGAATGAGCTTCACACCTTTCAGGAGGCTTGAAGGGAGGAGCCACCGCCCAGACCCACGGCAGTGACCTTTGGGAGGAGCACAAGTGCCCCAGGTGAGGTGTGTGTGTGAGGACTTGCTGCCACGGGGTAGGGCACAAAATGAGTGTCACCATGGTGCTGATGAGCTCCAGAGCCACGAGGGACAAAGCTGAGGAGCAAGTGCTGTTCCAAGAGGTGATGATGCTCACACTTGTCATGATCACCTCTCCAACGCCGCATCCTGGGGCTGGTTAAGCCAAGGATATTCACAGCCAGATGGACACAACTTTATCTGCACTATCACCACAACACCTGCGTGTTTACAGCACTGTCAAAGAGCAATAATCCTTTAATAATCTGTAAAACATCCAATTTTTCTTGGAGGGTGAATGACTGTCAAAGGATCCTTGCTGATGACTCTGGAATCAGGCTGGGCCAGAGAAAAAACAAAGCGAAATCTGTCTGTTCCTCAGCCACCTGCCCCAAATTATTTTTTGCTTTCTCATCCCTGATTTTGCTCCTGGGATGAAATGCTCAGCTCTGGTCCAGCAGCAGCGGGGCTCAGGCTCTGACCATCACCCTGCACGAGTGACTCCAGCAGCAGCATCCCACGGCTGGAGAGGCTGGGGAGGCTCCTCACAGCCAGGGCATGGAGGGACCTGCTGCCTGCATGGGACCATGGCCTCCCCTGGGTCACCTGTCCCCCAGCACAGAGCCAGCTGGTAGCACACACCCCCTTTTGTCCCTCTTTTCTCCTTTTCCCCTGCAGGATCCCCTCTGGGGCTGGCAGAGCCCGTGTGCCAGAGGGGTTTGAGTGGGTGAGAAAGCAGCTGGAGCTGCTGGAGGGCAGGCACAGGCACACCCGAGCCACTCCCAGACCTCCACTCCTTCCCAAACTGGGCTCAGGCCCCTTGGAGTGACTGTTTACCTGAGTGCATTTCAGGTGCCAACTCAAACCCTGTCCTCACAGCAGCAGCACTGCTGGGTGCTCTGCTGCCTTTGAAACGTGGCTGCTGCTGCTGCTGAGGTTTGTGTCCTGGTACAACTTGATTTTGCATGGCAAACCCTGGAACACCTCTCCAGCTTCTGATTTCCAAGGGGGGCTGCTGAAACACCTTGGCCTTGTAGACTGCCCCAGCACAGCTCAGCAGAAGGGCTCCTGGGACAGCTCTGGCCACCAAACCACCTGCAGGGGCTTCTTTTCTCAGCTCAGGTAGGTCCAAACCCGTCTGCAGGAGCTGCAGACACCCTGCTGACAGCTCTCGTGCCCGAGCTGCTCTGAGGAGTTCTGCACATCCTGATCACTCTCAGCTGCATTACGGCTGCTCCAGACAGACCTGGCTCTCGGAGCATCCATGTTTTGCCCTGGATAGACAATGGGTTATGACAGTAGTGACCTCCCTCAGCTATTTTGGTGCCCCAGCCACTGTCTCCACGCTCCTGCCAGGCTGTTTGGTCCTTTACTTTGGGACTTGCTTGCTGAAACCACACCTCCATGCCCAGGTGGGACATGGAGGAGAGAGCAGCTGGGTTGGACCTGGGGGTGAACACAGGGCTGTAAATCCCACCAGCACAGGAAAACAGCAGCAGTTTGGAAGTTGAATTGAAGTCAAAAATGGAAGTCCAATTCCATGCTATTTCCCCACAGTTCCCATGCACCAGCCCACCAGCAGCACCACCTTGCCCCGTGTCCAGCCCTGCAGCCCGTTCTGCTCCCAGGTGGATGCTCCATCTGCAGTGGTGCTCCCAAGCAAATCACCATGGAAACAGAGCCAAGGCACACAAAATCTGCCTTCCAGCGGGGACCAAGGGGGTCCTGCCAGGGGAGGGGCTTCATTCATCCCTGCTGCCTTCATCCTCAGCCCCTGGGCCTTACAGCTCCAGGACAGCAGGCACAGGGCAAGGAGACCTCATCCCGGAGTTCCCCGGGCGTGTTGCAGCCTTCCCTGGGACACTGAGGGTTAACAGCTCCCTATTTCTGTGACCTGGCAGCAGTTGCAGTGATTTTCAATACAAATGTACGTGTTGAACTGATGCTGGTGGGGGGCAGCTGCAGGCCAGAGCTGAAGGGTGAAAACTCATTCAACTGCAGGGTCCGGACTGCTTGGGCATCCTCGGAAAAAAATGACTCCCTGCTAATTTGCTCAGACTGCTGCATGGGCATAGGCATAGGCATGGCTGTACTTAGAGCCTATTCCTGGTCTCAGTTTCCTTTCCCAGTGGCACTGGGGGCTGGCTGAGACCCCCTGCCCCTGCAGCCCCACACTGCCTACCCCTCCTTGCTGGGGGCAGCTGGAAGCCTGTGGATGAGCCAGCCTTTGCCTCGCTTGCTCCAGGCTCGTGGCCAGGAAACAAGGAAAAGCAGCTACTGGATGGGGAACAAAGTCTCTAAATTATTCTTTAATAAACCTCAACCCGAAAATAAAGCCCAAAACCTCAGCAGGGTCAAAGGACCCCCCTCACAGGGCAGCCCCTGCCCCGAAGAGCAGCTGCAGTGGGAGCAGAGGAAAGGCAGAGCGGGACCAGCCAGGTCTCTCTTTTCCTCCACTGTGAGGTGCCCAGAAGAGGAGGCTTTCCCAAACACCAGTTCCCATTCCATCAGGAATTCCTCTGCCTCTCCCTGGTTTCCAGCCTCCAGCCACTTTTGGGCACAGTTGTTCAGCTGTGTCCCATCGCTGAGCAGAGCTAACTTTGCCTTCCACTCACTTAGGTATAAATAATCTTTTACTATATTAATTACTTTGCACAGAAGGATAAGACATAAATTATAACCCAATGGTTATAATTGCATGTTCTTAGCACGTGTGCTTCGTTACTAATTATCCCCATTCTCCCAGGCAGATTAAAAAGCAGAAGCATTGGATCACTGCTGCCAGGGAATAAGGCTGCTGAGGAAAGAGAGTGAGCCCCTTCTTGCCACCAAAGGGGTGTGAAATACTGCCACAAATACAAATACAGCCCCTCTTCTCCCCAGATTAGATTAGCTGGAGGTGGTGCCTGCAGCTTTCCTGTGGGACAGCGATGCCCTTGGAGCCCTGAGTCCTTCCTCCCATTCCATGCCTCCCATCCTGCCTCCTTCCACTCACAGTGCAGCTTCTCTTGGGTTTATACTGGAAAAGGAGAACTGTACTGAAAACTTCTTTACTTCCTCCTGCTGGGCCTGTGGCTTTCCAGCAAGTGCCCTGTGGGGCAGGGTGAGTGGTCACTGTCTCTGCAGAGCCTGCAATAAAGCAAGAGGCAAAACATGTCATGGTGGTGGCTATGAGTGACCCACAGGATGACCTGCCACCTACACTTGGGCCACTCCAGGAATTAGATAATAAAGTGCTGTGCTTCACAGCCTCAGCCTGGGTAGCAGCACTGGACATCACCTCAGGTCTCATGGTCACCATCACACCAGTGACACCAGAGACTTGGGGTGCCCCCAGAGATGGCCCCGGGTTGCCAAGGGTGTGTTCAGTTCCAGGCTTAACACTCCAGAGGCTGCAAGTCCAGACTGTTGTTTCTGCTCATGGAAAGGGTCTGACAAGAGGAACATTTGTGCCTGCAGTGGGCAGCGTGTCCTGGGCTGAGGGACATGGGTGCTGGAGGGCTCCAGGAAGCCACACTGGGTTTACTCTGCTACAAAAGAAATCAGCATCTCATCCTCAGGACAGTTTCTCCCTCAGCAATCCTGCACAGATCCTCCTGCTGCTCCCCAGAGCATTCCCTCTCCGCTAGGAGAGCTCAGAGCCCCACAGCCCAAAGCCTTCCCCGCACCTCAGCTTGCAGCACAGCCCTTTGCTTCCAGCCCCTTCTTTCTAGGCTGGCTCCCTTGCAGCCCAAATAACACCGGGAAGCCTTTTTTGACAAATTTCCACCCTGAAGACACCGGAAGTCCCAAGCTCTGCTGGGTGATGACGCTCAGAGGGCAGCAGCGCTCGGCCCTGCTCGCCGTGGGGTGGGAGCGCCACGCCGAGCCCCGGGGTCAGGGTGCCCAGCGGGGCAGTGCCCACGGGTGAGGCTGAGACCAGAGATTGTCAGGGTTCCTCCAGGTTTCCATGAGCACCATGGGGACGGCAGGGAGGGAGAAGCCTGTGGAGTCAGGGTGATGAGCTTCCCAAAGCCGCAGTGCACGCCTGAGCCTCTCTCCGGGGGCTCTCCAACACCCAGCCCGGATCCCGCTGTAAAAATAGTTGCAAGTGTTAATTGCAGGCGCTGATGGTTCAGCGAGCTCCTGCTGAAACCTCAGCTGAACCTGGGAAGGAGCAGATAAAACACGATCCTTTTCGCAGCTTGTGGAAAAGCTCGGATTCTTTGGAATAGGCGGGAGGACGGGGAGCGTGTCGGTTCTGCGCTTTCTGTGTCAGGAATACAGAGTATTTGCAAGGTTATCTTCCTCTGAATGGCAAATTTCCTCTCCTCTCATAACTCCTTTATTGCTATCAGCTTTCCTTGACAGCGTTTATTTTTAAGGATGCATTCCATCATTTATCAAACACATCACAGAGGTACTTGGGCATTGTGGATGAGGTGTGAGAGGCATTGCCAGCCTCGCTGAGGACCTGCCCTGGGCAGGGTGGGTGCTCACCCACCCCTCCTCGCTGCAGTCCCTGCCCTTCTTAGAGCCCGGAGAAGTCAGCTTTTATTATTAGTCAATCCAAGAAAACATTCCAGCAGCTCCTAGGATCACCCCTCTGTGTCAGCAGCACACCCCTGCTTTGGCTGAACCTGGTGTAGGAAGACGCGGGATTTTTTTCCCTCTTTTATCTGAATTTCTGCAGGGAGGAGGAGCAGGGGAAGCAGCCCCAGCCCCAGCTCTTTGCCCTTCAAGCTTCAGTTGCTACAAGTGGGCTTGAAAATGATTATATTTTACATTACAGATTTTAAGACATGAGTAGAACACACACATACAGATTTTTTTTTGTGGTGCTGTGGTGTTTTCACAGGCAAAGCGCTGCAGATGAAGCTGAGGAGATGAAATGAGTTCCTCCATCCTGGGGGCAGCTTCCTGGGGGAAAACACTGGCTGTGTCCTACCCTTGGGATGAAGGTGTGGAGAGCCAGGAACAGGGATGTTCATCCTCCTCCTTCAGTCACGAAGGGAACAAACTCCCACTGCCATCAGGGAGGTCACGGATGCCACGGGTGCTGACCCGGGGTGCTCAGTGTTCCCTTCAAACGGGACTTGGGACATGTCTCTGTCTGAGTGCACATAATTGCTGTTTCAAATAATTGTGCCTTGAATTAAAATAGTTCCTGAGCAGCCTGCAAAGTGTTTCATCTGTAGTGCCTTGGCACTACAGGGAGTAGTGGCACAGCAGGGAGGAAAGGACCTTACCGGAGCCAAGACAGGGCCAGGAGATGGAGATCCCATGGGCAGGGGGCTGCCTGTCTCCCAGCCCCGTGGGAGTTTGGTGCCGTTGCTATCACAGGTAGAAACTGACTGCTGCCAGTTTGGGGAATTTCTGAGTTTTCTGGGGATTTCTGATACTTTCGTCATATTTTTGGCAACCCTGTCCACCCCTCCGTCCTGTGCTGCTGCCAGAGGCCATATCCAGCATCCCGTCCCTTTTGCATGGAAAATGGAAGAGCATCAGTAAATACCTAATTTGCTGCTTTGCATATGCATCAAAAAATGGCATCATTTGTCACGGCTGATGAAATGCTCTTTCCATTTTTTTTAATTTACTGGTATTTGAGGAGAAAACAAGGTAAACAGCGAGTGGTGTCCTGTACCGATGACAAACAGCTCCCAGGCACGAACGCTGCTGAGCTGCCTTGGCTCTATAATAATAATAAAATAGAAAGACATTTGTATACCTGGATTCATTACAAGTTCGGTAAAAGCCTTCAGGAGAAGAGGAAGCTTTGTCATTTAACTTGCAGAGTTGCTGGAGAAGAGAAGTTAATCAACCCGTGAGTGATTTACACTCACTGGAGGTATCTTGTCAAAACCAGCCCAGATTTTATGTGTCTCTCTCCTCTCGAGAGGAACAGGATATACATTTTCCACAGGCTGGTAATTTGATAAAGCAACTTTTTCCTCGGAAAGTGCAGACAGGGTGATTTTTGCTGGCCCCCAGGCTGGTTTTGGTGATGTCCCACCCCATGGACACCCGAGGGGCTGCGGGGGCTGGCCTGTGTGTCTCGCTGCCCGTGGGCTCGGAGCTCCCTGCCCGGGATGACTCAGGGGCTCTGCGTGCTCCAGTCTGGAATATTTCAGCTCCATTCCCCGTCTCTGCCCCTGCTGTGCCTCTGGCCCTGTCCCTCCTTCCCTGCTGCGTGCGGCTCCGGCTCTCGTGGTTGTGCCAAACCCCCCGGCCCCGGGGTCTGCTGCCCCTTCCCGGCTGCCAGGGCTGGATCCTGTGCCGGTGCCAGGGTGGAGAACACGTCCTGGGACAGGGGACATCAGTCCCACACGGGGCAGGCGGAGAGCAGGGCTGGCACCTCCTGCTCCTACCCCCAGCAAGCCGCCCCTCCACTCCTGTTTGCTTTGGGGCATTGAAGGACAGCAAATAATTGTTCCCTGCTGCTCCAGCCTAATGTGTGTCTTCATTTCCCATAATTATGTGGCCATTCAGATTTTATTTATTTTTTTTAAATTGCAACAGCAGCAAGCAAGGGGACATGGCAGGAGTGGCTGCCCAGGCTGCAACAGGAAGCTCTGGGATCATAATAGCCCCTTTCATAATGAGATCTGATGAATAAGTGACAACAAGTGCCCTTTAAGCCCCACGGGGTGTAACTGCTGTGACAGGTTACCCCATTTGAGGGGGTGCAGTGTCCTGGCTGGGGCTCAGTCCCCAGCACCCACTGTGCCCTGGGGATGTGCCAGCCCCTCCTCTGGATCTGAGCCCTTCTCCTGCCAGAATGCAGGACCATTCCGGGGCCTTTTATTTTCCCCTGCAGATCAAGCACCTGCCAGGCTGCCAAGGCTGTCCCTGGGTTCTGCACAGCTTTGGCTTTGTCCAGGGTCTGTCTAATTGAAGGATGCGGCAGGAGCACTGCCTGAGCTGACACTGCACTTGGGGACATCACTCAGCTGAAACTCAGGCTCCAAAAATCATTCCTGTGAAACAAATGTCTAGAGAGTGGACCCAGGGAAAGCTGAGAAGGGTCTGTCCCTCCAGCTGATACTCACAGACATCCTGGCACGTGGCATGTGGTCCTGGTCACCTCCTCTCCTGGCTGTCCCCAGCCCTGGGTGCTGCCCCAGCAGGTCCCAGGCTGCTCCTGGGATGCAGGGTCAGGAGGGGACCTGTGGGGTGCTGGTGGCAGCTGCTGGTCCAGAGCCTCCTCTGCTTGGTGTGCTCAGGATGGTCCTTGCAGCAAGAAAATATTGTTTCTTCGTGTCTTCCAAGGAAAAACTGATTTATGAGGCTTTGCTGAAGTGTGCTCTGGTGAGATGATAGCTGTAGTCCCCAGCGTGCACCCAGTGCTGGCTCTGCTGCTTCACACGTTGATTTGTGCTGCTGGTGACACGTGAAATACTTGGAATACTTGCTTTTGTGCTTAATAACTGATCATTGCAGCCTCGGGTGAGTGGCAATGGGAGCTCTTGCTTATCTGCCTCCCATCCCAGGGATCTTCAGGGAAAGGTTCTGGAGGTGAGACCAGAGCTTTGCCCCGCCAGGCTTCCACCCTCCCAAGGGTTTTCATGGAGTCCTAGAATGGTTTGGGTTGGAAAGGACCTTACAGCTCACCTCATTCCAACCCCCTGCAGGGGCAGGGACACCTTCCACTCGACCAGGTTGCACAGAGCTCCATCCAACCTTATCCATCCAAGTACTGGATGTGCCAGCCCCAGCCCAGCCCTCATGTGCCTTTGTGGGATGCCAGCAGGGTTAGCTGGAGATGTGAGGAGCGCTGGGCCGTGCTTTTCAGCAGCCATGGGACCCGGCTGCAGCCGGGGAGCAGCCCCCCCTTGCAGCCTCCAACCTCTGGCCTCCAACCCTCTCCCTCCTCGGAGCTGGGAGGTTTTAGCCCTGATCCTCGCTCAGGAGAACTCCCCAAAGCACCATCAGGTCTTTTGGACCCCTCAGCAGCTCTTTGGGTACATCTGGCGCTCCGAGAGGCTCCGTCATTTTTGCAGCAGTTGCTGCAGCAGCAGCTCAAGGTGTAAAGCCAGCGGCTTTCCAAGGGCTCTGCTCCTCACCCCGCTCGCAGAGCCCCTGATAACTCCTCCATTGTGCGGGCAGGATTGCTCAGGAGCGAGTTCCATTAAGCTGCATGTGAGGGTTAATTAATTTTTGATGTTAACAACCTTTTCTTTGTATCGCATGGCGGTTCACCAAGTTCTGGAGGGGAGGAGAGCCCACCTCCCCGCGCCTCAGCGTTCAGCAATTATATATGTGAACATAATTTTCTCTGCTTTATAGCTCTACCCTGTAATCTAGAGCAAGTGACATTTTCCATGGCACAATATGGGTTAGGCTTTCGTGCTGATGATGCTGCCTTTGCCAATAGATATTTTCCCAGTGGCATATGGCACGCACTGTTACATCTGCTCCCATTTCCAAGTGATCCTTTACCCTTTGTTGAATTTTTACAAATGCTATCAGTCTAAATAATCCAGAAGGCTGCTATGGCAACAAAACGAGAATGCAGTTTCTCTCTCTCTTCCCTTTTTTCTTTCCCCCCCTTTTTTTCACCCTGGAGTACAAGGGAGAAGGATGCTGGCTGTGTGCTTCAGCAGTGTGGATGCCTTGGGATGGGGTTTGGGTCCCAATCAGACCCCACCAGGCTCCCACGTCTGCTGGCATTGTCCCACCCGCAGGAAAGAGCAGAGCAAAACACACAGATGATCTCTCTCTTACTATGGGCTGTGCCATGCATGGGGATGAAGGCTCTCCGAGGAAAACCACAGCAATCCCATGGCTGTTCCTGGTGGGAAAGCTCCCCAAGGCCATTTACCCCATCCCATGGCCACGGCCATGGTGGAGGGTGCAAGGTCTTGTACACAAGTGTCAGATCAGCACCACAGAAACTCACCTAAATTAATTTAATGAGTGAGGCACGAATGGGTGGTGGCTCTCTCACAACAGGGAGCTGGGCCATGTCCTAGAGAGGATGCAAATCATTTGGATAATTACTGGTGGATAAACACATCCATGCACGAGTGGGACGAGGCAGGGCAGTGCACTGGGACCGGTGGCTCTCACCCGGACTTTGTCCCTTGCAGGGAGAAGCTGGGTGGCAGAACAGGCACGGCCGTATTTGGGGTGTCCCCGAGCTGTCCCACCCACGGCTGCCGCAGTCCCATCCCGCTCCTGTCCCCGTGTGTTCTCCAGCAGGGATATCCCTCTGTCCCAGCCACACAGCCAGGACTTATCCCCATATTTTTGGGGGCTGTGAGGTGTGCGGCAGGACACAGGGATGCTGCGGGGGGTGCTTGAGCAGTGCTGATTGTGGCTTGGAATGAGATTTGTTAGCAAACTGTTTGTAACTCCCGGCGCTCCCCGGCAGCTGCTGTCCCTGTGCGGTGCCAGCCTTGGCCAGCAGCCGGGGTGGCCAGTGGCCAGTGGCTCCTCCAGAGAAGCTGTGACTGCCCCATCCCTGGGAGTGTCCAAAGCCAGGTTGGACGGGGCTCTGAGCAGCCTGGGACAGTGGAAGGTGTCCCTGCCCATGGCAGGGGGTGGCACTGGATGATCTTTAAGGTCCCTCCCAGCCCAACCCATTCCATGATCCTGTGGTTTCCCCTCTCCCTGCAGCTCCATCACAGCCCTGACCCGCTGGAGGAGGATGGATTTGCAAGGGGCTTGTGATCTCCTGCTGTCAGGCACTAAATGTTTCTGATCTTCTCCTGCTCAGGAGAGCTCTCAGCCATAAGAAACCTGTCAGACCTCTCTGGTACAAAGGTACTAAATTAATAAAATTTGTCCATAAAATCAGACAAAAGGCATTGCGGTTTTATTAAGATCTAAACTGTGCAGTCTGCTTTATTACCGTCCTTTATAAATTATCCCCCCAAACCTCTTGGTTGGGTCTATAAAGACAGGCTGTATCCAGATTTACTGCATTCCACAGGCAGTGAATTCCCGGTGTATTGAAGGGAACGGCTCAGAACCCTTGGTCAAACCGAGCATGTCCCAGGGGAGCGGTGGCACTGCCCAGCAGTGCTTTGGGGGACAGCACCGGCGTAGGTGGGACCAGGGGAGGAGCAGGGCTGCCCTGAGGGACTCCTGGAATGACCTGTGGCACCTCCTGACCCGTGGAGCCAGGCACAGAGAGGGACAGGGGGGTGTGGGGAGGTCCCGTGCAGGGCAGGACAAATGCAGGCATGGGATGTGGGATATGGGATGTGGGATGTGGAAGCACTAAAGAAATCACTGTGAGCATCTCACAGGTGAAAACTGTTCCATCAGGTGCTTCTGGGTATGACAGTAAGTCAATTATTCAGAGCAAAACCATCAGGGTGAGAACAGTGTTTATTAGTCTCATATAAATAATAATTGCATTAGCTAGGAGAAAATGATTCATATTAATAGTTTTGTGGCTGTGGCAGGTATTTGCATATTGTGTGTGAGAGGGGTGGGTGTGTTGTGGGAAGCCAGAGCCTGTGTTGATACTCTGAGTGGCACCTTCACCTGTGAGGCTGGGCTTTGCTGCTCTCCATCACCTGAGGCCACCTTTACCCTTTCTAGTGGGCCCTGTGGCTTCCCAAAGGACTTGGGGGGCTTCAATGGAATCATTCCCATCAATATGGGATTACTTCCATTGAGAGTTGGTGGCTGCCCCATCCCTGGAAGTGTCCAAGGCCTGGTTGGACGGGGCTTGAAGCACCCTGGTCTAGTGAAGGGTGTCCCTGCCTGTGGCAGGGGGTGGAACAGGATCATCTTTAAGGTCCCTTCCAACAAAAACCCTTCAGGATTCCACTGAGACCCGGAGGTGCTCCACAGTGCAGGGTGCACCGTGCCCTCAGCCCACTGCCACGGGCTGCCTCCTGGAGATCTTCCCGGGCACTTCTGTCCAAGGGACCAAAGCATGGCTTAAAACAACCCAAAACCTCCAGGCAATAATTAAGAGCACTGTAAAGATGTGTAGAAACCTGACATTTGGCCCTGACAGAGGATCTTAGCAGGCTCTGAGTGTTTTATCTGCTGGTTTCTTGCTCTCTTTGGGAAGGAGAAAGCCGGTGTCCCGCCAGCTCCCGGTTCCGCACGCCTTGCTGGTGCTGGGAGTGTTTTACAACCTGCTGCAGCGCTGCTGGAGGAGATTCTGCACATCCCAAGCCCTTCCCACACGGCAGCCTGCCCAGACAGCAAACACACCTCGTGTCCAGAGCCTCCTGGAGCCGCCGGCCAAACGCTGCCGTGAATGGGGAGCGGCACCAAAAGCTGCCCAGGCTTTGGCAGGTGTCAGAGCAGAACCTTTTCTTCCCAGGCCAGGGCAGCAGCTCCACAGGGCTGGGGCAGAGGAGAAATGACCTGCCCTGCTTGCCCCCCAGCCTGCCTCCAAGTAGCTTTCAGCTGGTGGCTTGGGAATAAAAGAGTCACCTTGGAAATAGCAGTGCAAGCTGGGTTTATCTTTAAAAGCAGATGTCTTTTAATAGATTGGCAATTTCTTCTCCATTAATGTCTCAACTACAGCGCTGGCTGGGGAAGGGGTTGCGTGTTTTATACCTGCCTCCATGAAATTACACAATTTTACAATGATAGAATCACAGAATCATGAGGGATCTTAAAGCCCATCTTGTTCCAACCCCCTGCCGTGGGCACATTCCATCAGACCAGGTTGCTCCAAGCTCCGTCCAACCTGGACCAGTCACAGTCTGGGAAAAATCTGTCACCGAGATAAAAGGTTTATTAATGAAACCTCATTATATGGGGCATCATTAACCTCCCTCCTCATCCTCATAGCATCCTGTCCTGGGTGCCAACAAAGGCCTGAGCAGGAGTGTGTGAAATCTGGGGCTGTTTAATGGGAAACAGACGCTCCTTGGGCAGCAGAAAATGGGTTTCAGACTCAAGACACTTCTGTGTGGAAGTATGTGTAGATGTGTATGAAATAGAGATTTTTTCCTCCCTTGGCTGAGTTCCAGGCTCCGCTCTACTGATTCATCCCCTCAGCCTCAGAGCACTGAACGGCTCCGACTGCCACACACGGATATGATCTTCCCAGAACGGACAGCAATTCATCACTTTTGTCATCAAAAAGCAGTTTTTCTTGAAGATTGCAGTGCAATCTAATCTCAGGCCTTTTCCCCTCCTACAAGGTGCATGTGATGGATATAGAGGTGACAGCAGAGCTCCTGGCTGGATCGAGGTTTCGCAATCATCTCCACAGGGGTGTTTTGTTAGTGGGATTTGGGGTGACCTTGCACTTGGTGTGAGCTGGGAGGGACAGGACGGGGGTCCTCCCTTCCCAGTGGCACCCAGAGGGGTGCTGGAGGGGGTTGGGGAAGAAACGTGGCTCTCCCAAACGCCTCCCAAGTGGTTGTTTTTATTTGTGCCCTCTTTGGGGCTGCAGTCCCAAAGCTCTGCTGCTTGCAAAGAAAACAGGCACCAATTCTCAAATCCAAAATTCCCCACACTGGAGAGACGTGGGGTGGGGCCCTGTCTGATTTCCTCCATCCAAATCCTGCCTTCTTCTGCCAAGTTTTCACTCCTTGCGATATCCAAAAATAAAAGTGTCCTACTGTGAACTTTTGCATAAAATGATTGAAAAACTGCTTGTCATGTGCAGAAGCCGGGCTGATAACAGCGGTTCCCCACAAGGACAGAAGCCATTGAACTCTCTCAGTGCCAGCACTGAGTCATCCTCCAGCCTCTGGAGCAGCTGGGGATCCCAGTTAACCGCTTGCTTCTTCCCACAAGCAGGGAAATTCCCGAGCAGCACAAACAGGGATTTGGGGTGCCACACCAGCTCCGGGACGCGGGGGGTCATCCACGGCAGCGCCAACAACCAGCGTGGGAGCAGGGCTGGGGCGGGAGGAAGGTCCGTGGTGGGCAGATGGGAACGCTCCTCCTGACAAGCCCCAGCCTCATCCCACACCACGAGTCCGAACCACCCCGTGGCCAGCAGCTGATTGCTCTCCTTCCCTGGGGAATCCATGGTTCTCCTTGCATCCACCAGCACGCAGAGCTTGTCCTTGGCCCTCCGTGTCCTGGTTTCAGTGGGACAGAGTTAAATTCCCTCCCAGGAGCTGGTCCCGGGCTGTGGTTTGGATTCAGTGTGAGGAGGGTGTTGGTCACACCCCGGTGTAGTTGTTGCTGAGCAGGGCTCACCCCAAGCCAAGGACTTTTCCACGTCCTCAGTGCCAGCACAGTCAGAAACCACCCTTCACACAACCATTCCAGCAGATCCAAGCTCTACATCCTACGACTTCCCCTTCCATAGATAGGGCTGGGGTCATTCCCAGGTGTAGCAGTGCCCGTATGAGAAAAGCCATAAATGCCATCCCAGAGATGGATCACAGGCTCGGGGGACATGGCTGGAAAACAGAAACAAATCAGGAAAATAGTGATAACTATAAATAATATTTGTTGTTCTGAACCATCCTCTTTCTGTCAATGAGGCTCAGAGGTTTGGCATTTATTGTCTCCGATTGTCCCATTTCTTAAAAAGCAGAAAGGGCAGGGAAGTGATTTCTGCCACAGCAGTTCAGGGGAGGAAATTTACTGAAAGAATTTTTCAAAGAGGAAAATACAAAAGCATTGATTTTCTTAAAAAAAAAAAAAAGCCCGGCAGTAACAGTAACCATAAATCAAGCAGCTTTCTAAAAGATTATTTTAACAACATTTGACATCACTAATGGTGAGTTGCTCTTTAAAAATGTGTGTCTGTGTTGTCACAACAGCACAAGGAAGGGAGGATGGGGCTGAGGGCAGCCTGATCATTGGGCTTGGGTATTTTGGGGAAACAGGGACACTTTGCCTACCAAAGAGGACGAAACATTTCTTGGGAAAATGCTTATAAGGACAAAGAAGTTTATCAATGTTGTATTCTCTGTGTCTTGAGGACCTTCCTGTGTTTCAGCCAAATTTCTGAGCCTGTGCAAAACCCAGCTGAGGGAAGGGAGCACAAGTAAAACCTCTGTGGATTTATGTTGGGAAAACCTCGGCAAGGGGCTCCTGGACCGGTGGGAAGGGACGGAGGGAGCTTTGCCAGCTCTTGGGCTGGGTCATTTCTGGCCGGAGACTCCTGAGCCGGGGCCACCTCCAAAGCGAATTTCCAGCTTGTCCAACTGCTCAGTGATGGGCAGGGGCAGTCTGAACAGTGCACAGGGAAGGATGAGGCTTTGCCTGCCCCTGGGTCGGGTGGGGCTCTCAGAGCTGGGCTGGGCCAGCCAGAGGAGCTTCCCCAGCCAGGGGAGATGCTCCCCCAACCACGCAGGTGCCCCCTCCCCGCAGACATCTCATCTCCGGGAGCTGCCTGACTTCAGGGCATTTCTAAAGTGTCATTTATTTAAATTTTGCAGTTTAATCTAACGCCCCTGCTGCGGGGCTGATGTGCCTGTAGAGGGAAAATGCAATTCTGGCTTAAAAATAGCATCCTGGTGAAGAATTTCATTTTAGGTCCATTTTTCACACACACTTAGGGAAGAGGTCTCGTTTAATCCGTTTCTAGGCGGAAGCAGGGTTGTATCTCTGCAAACAGCGATGTGGTACAATTAATAACACCTTGTAACTTGCTGTGCCTGTGTACGGGCTCCTCGTCAGAGTAAAGATCTGCTTGTAGATAAGATGGAGAGTTTATAAAGCAGCATAATTAATAACCTGCTACATTATTGCCTACCCATCCTTGCTGCCAACCCGCCACAGGCCCAAACAAGTGACAATTACCAGGGAAGATGACACAGAAATACAGCTCCAGCGCTGCTCCAGCGCTGCTCCAGCCAGCACGAACCTCTCTTTAGAAGTTATTTGGTGTTAGGGGTGACTGGGAAGGGATCCACTCCCTACGGAGCAGTGGTGCTCGTCCTGCCTTACTGCGAGGTGCAGTCGCCTGCTTGATCCCGATGCTGGGGCAGGACTTGGACTGATGGATGTCTGCTGTGTCCCACGGGTCAGGAAGTGACACTGGAGATGAGTTATCCCCAATTCTGAGCCCAGTTTAGCAGGTTGTTTCATCAATTCCCCTCCAGTTTCGAGCAGGAAACCAAAACGGTTTTGCCTTGTGTTTTCCTTAAGTAATGCCTTAATTTTGGGCTACTGTTAAAAATAGAACACGAGGCCAGAGTTCGATTCAAGGTAATTAAGCCCCTGATGAAGCAGCAGAGCACCTCTGCAATCCCTCAGGGGTGTGCAGGGGGGCTGCTTACAAAGAGCTTGGGGGGAGAAGCCACAACACGGAACAACAACAGTCCCCCGGGGAGGGAAACAAACACCTACAACTTCTATTTGCCGGCTGTATTAATTATTCAAGAGCTGAGAGAGAAGTGGGAAATGTTAACCTGGTTGGAAGAGGAAGGATTTCAGGTTTGAGAGGAAGGTGGGAAGGGGCTGTGTCACCCTGGGGTCCCTTGGCCTGGAATTCTGTGTTCACAGCAACTCCCCCAAGGTGAGCACCAGCTTCAACCTCCTCAGTAGCAGTTTCCTCATTACCTGTTTACTGTATTGTAGGGCTGGGCTCACAATCTCCTCCTCATTTCCCCCCCACCCCTGCTGAGGACGTTGGAATCTTTTCCAGGGCTGTAATTTGGGAATAATGTTCGTCAGGAGACTGAAGAGCAGCGGGATCAGATCGGTGCTGTTCTCATGGCAGGCGGGGGCTGCAGGGAAGGATGGATGAGGGATGAGGTGTGCCAGCCGCTCCTGCCAGAGCTGGAGCCAAAATATTGTGAACTGCACTGGTTTTTTCTGGGGTGGTTTGTAGTTCCCCCAGCACAGGGCACCCTTTGTCCCCTCAAAGCAGGACAGAATGGCCAGAGGCTCTTGCCTGCTCCATCACGCCTTTTCCTGACCCAAAATCGTGCCTGAGAATATTTTTACAACCCAAAGAAGAGCTGAACTGCCTCTGTCTTGCTGATTTCCAGGCAGCTTAGCCCCAGCTCATCTTAAGCAGCCTGATATCTCTAGGAGAAAATTCCCACGGGAATAAGTTTGTGCTGCATTTCTGTTGCAAATGGCAGAAAAACAGATCAAGGAGCTTTTCTCCCCAACAGATTGAGCCCTGACATTGAAAAAGACGTTTTCCAGCAGCTCTAACAGAGGGACTGGTCCCCAGCCAGCACTGCCCAGCCCCAGCGAGGGCCGAGAGCATCAGAGAGCGGCCGTGGTCCATCAGGGAGCTCATCCCTATCCACGGCTTCTGTAGTGGGTGCAGGGGCCAGCTCTGGGAAAAGTGCTTCCTGTACAGAGAAGCATTTGATTTCAGGTGCAGGTCTGAGGAAGAGCATTGCTGGGATTGCCTGCAGTGCAGGACAGCACACAGGGAGGGGAGGGAGACCTTGGTGAGGAGCAAAATTTGATTTGGAGGGATGAGGCTCCAAGGGCTTTCTGATACAAACCTGTGCCTGTGCCTGGGAGTAAAGCCTGAATTTCTGCAGCCCTGCCTGATGGGGAGGAGGGGGGGGAACTGAAGGGAAAAGCTTGCTCTGACTTCATTAGGGAGGGGAAAAAAAAGGGGAGAGAGGCTCTGCACCCCGACCCAGCCGCCCCAGGCAGGGCAGTGGGTGCAGGCACTGGAGGTCCATCTTCAGGAGCAGAAAACAATTTGTTAATCCCCACAGGTATCAAACACACTCCTGATAACAGGCCAAAGGTTTTTTTCCCTCATCACTCAATTTTCAGGGCTCAGGTTTTGGTAGAAGCACTGAACTTTGGAGCTGTGCTTTGCTGGGTCCCTTCCAGCTCAGGGCACTCTGTGGTTCTGTGAACTTTGTGCATCTCCCACCCCAAATGCCCAATCCCGTGGCATCACATCACCCTGAGCTGTCAGAGGCACAGCAGGATGCAAACTCCACAGGCTGACTTCCACGTGCTGTGGGAGGAATGGAGTGCCCAGGAAGGAGGGCACCAGCTCCAGGGATGGATGGGTGCCTCAGAATTTACACAGGGGGAAAAGTGGCTGGCTGAGCTCTGAGCACATAAACACCCCATTTCTGGGCTGGCAGGGTGGCCCTGGGCTTATCTCAGAGCAACCAAATCCCAGCACTAAGTCATGGAATCCTTTAATCTGGCAGAAACCTATTTGGGAAGAGAGCCTGGGTGTCCATCTCCCTTGACAGTGTTGGACAAGAGTCACAGCTCAGCTCCCTGGTGCAGAGAAATAGCAAGGGAAAAGTGCTGGGCTGGGCTTAAATACAGGGGAGTGAGAGATGGAAACACCCAGGAGGTGTTAGATAGATAACACAACACACTTGTCACTCAGCAATTATTGACAAGACTGATTTGCCCCTGAAAGCTGCAATAAAATGATTCCCAGAGTAGTGCAGCTGTACAATTACCAGGAAAAAAATTATTAAATCTTATTAATTGTTTTTTGTAAACATGTGCGTGTTTGTGTGTGCAGTGTGAAGTATTGCTGAAATAGGAAGGTCAGGCACTTGGAAACCTTGAGAACCATCCTTGGGCCCCAGCTTTGCTGCTGTCCTCACGGGGCACAGGGCCCAGCTCCAACACCACACAGGCACTGCTGCTCCACGCTGGGGCTCCACGTGCTCTACAGACATCAGCTCCTCCGTGCTCAGAATTCCCTCACAGAGCCAGGTGGGCTTTTCCTGCTCCCCCAGCACGGGCAGGGTAATGAGCCTATCGCTTGGTACAAGCCCCTGGCCTCGTTTTCTACGACTTGTCAAGTGGCCACGGGATTCAAGTTTCCATAGGAACATCTGTCATTTCATACATGTTTACCAGTAAAAAAATAAATTGGTGAGAGATGCCTTGCAGACACTTCTCCTGCCAAACTGATTAAAATAGTACTGGGGGGAGAACAACAAAAAGACAAGAAAAAGCTTCTGCTGTTCTTCTCTGAACAATTTCACCTCCCCAGCTGTCATGCAGTGCACGCCATGCCCTAGGCTGCTTTTGGGTACCTGAGCTCTTCTGCCTCCCTTCTGACCTCTTGGTTTCGGTAGCTCTCCTCAGAGATGCCTCTTCTTTGTGTAGTGCTGCTGCTTCCCTTGGAGGGAAGGGCTGTGCCAGATATTGATACCAAAGGCCTGTTCATTCCAGAAAAAATTACATCTCCTCCACCCCACCAACGAACCCACTGCAGAGCTGGGACGCACGGGGCTGGATGGGCTGGGAACCTGAATCGGAGCCTGATGTGATTTAATGGTTTGACAGCTTAGCTGCAGCTTTGGTCCCTTCAGGGCAGAGGCTGTTTGGGCTGCCAATCACCAAAGCCAGATAAGCCACTTTGCTTTGGGGGTCCTGGTCTGTGCTTAGGGCTCAGGGTTCATTGGAGTGGGACATCCCATAATCTGCACCCCCATGGAGCTGCTCCGAGGGCTGGAGCCCCTCTGCTCTGGAGCCAGGCTGGGAGAGCTGGGGGTGCTCACCTGGAGAGGAGAAGGATCCAGAGAGACTTTAGGGCCCTTTCCAGTGCCTAAAGGGGCTCCACGAGAGCTGGAGAGGGACTTGGGACAAGGGGTGGAGGGACAGGACACAGGGAATGGCTTCCCACTGCCAGAGGGCGGGTCTGGATGGGATATTGGGAAGGAATTCCTCCCTGTGAGGGTGGGGAGGGCCTGGCACAGGTTGCCCCATCCCTGGAAGTGTCCAAGGCCAGGTTGGACAGGGTTGGAGCAACCTGGGATGGTGGAAGGTGTCCCTGCCCGTGGCAGGGGGTGGAATGGGATGAGCTTTAAGGTCCCTTTGAAGCCAAACCTTTCTATGACTCCATAAGTAAGGGAGAAATTACAGGGCAAGCTGTGGGCACCGTGTGGCTCAGGGATCAACTTAAACACATTCGAATGCAAACAAGAATTTTATCTTTATTTTTAATATATTCAAACCTGAGGCCATTTTGAAGCTTTTCCATTACAAGATTAGGTTCTGAATTTGCCCTGGCAGCCCTTTCAGGGGATGCTTCCAGCACAGGGCACACTGAGAGAAACAAGAGTCTCGCAGTGATTGATGGAAATACAGAAATATTTGGAAACATTAACTGCAGGGGCAGACAGGAATGGAACCTCGTCGGAGCATGGGTCCAACTTAGTCATTTAGGTGGCACCAGCTTATCAGGAGGTTCTAAAATAAAACTGGGTTGGTAACACTGCCCTCAGTCTCCACTTCTCAACATAAAACTAGGGATTTTCAATAGGATTTCTGGCAGAGTTTCTGCCTGTGAGTCAAGCAAACCACTACAGAAATCTCTGGGACTGGCAGTGCCTGGGCTTGGCTTGGAGCTGAAGGACTTGGGGGTGGCCCTGCTGCCTTCTTTAGTGTCACCCTAAAGAGGTGCTTGAGGAAAGGAAACCACCAGTGCTCTTTTTAAGCCTCTCCTCCTGCCATTGAAGCAAAGAAAGTCATCCCTGGTTTAGGAATAGGAGCACAGGAAAGCAGAGCTCAGCTTCTGTGCTTCCTTCAGTCTCCGCAACCTCTCCATCTTTCCAGTCTGGATTTTATTCCACGCCAATTGGCCCATGACCAAGTGGCTCCTGCAGGGAATTAGGGAGGGACTGTGTTCCTCAGGCACACGGGGCATTTTGCCCTGTGCTGCTGCTGGGTCCAGCCCAGTTTGCACCCAGAACAAGCAGCCTAAAAATTAAACCTCCTGTTAATACCAGGCTTAATATTTTCAAAGGTGAAGGGAAGGGAGGTTCAGCTTCAGCCTGTGGGGTGAGGACAGCTGCAATTTGGAGCAGCAGAGCTGTCCTTCCCAGCAGGAACAGACAATCCAGCACCTCTCGGAGCCGAGAGGCGCCTGCAGCAAGGCACAAGTGATGGCCACGAGATTTCAATCCAGAAGGGAAAAATCAGACGTCTGATTTTATTTTTAAAAAGATGAAGTTTCTAAGTGATGTTTCCTGAGTAGTTCAACAGCGGCTGGATTTGGAGCTGGTTTGGGCTTTTCTTTATTATTTATTTCAATATTTATTTCAGTGTGTTTATGAAGATGCCTTTGAGGTGAGAGCTGGGGCCATCCAGGCGACTCACCCAGCCTAAGTTTGAAGATGCAGATGGGATAGAAGCTCCTTTTATACACAAAGTGGCCTCTAGAAGAGGCTGTGTGTAAAGATGGAGCAGGAAATACATTGACATTTTAGGTTAAATGTGTTGCAAATGAAAATCTCACCTTTGCAGAGAGATACAGAAGCTCCTCAGGCTCCCCAGGCCTGCCCAGGGGAGGGCAGGATGCTGGTGAGGATGTGGCTGACTGCCTGCATCGCAGGCACAGGCTCTAAATCATTCTGGTTATTTAGTGGCTGAGAAGATGTTAATAAATATTCTCCTCCTGATGAAATCAATCTAACTGGCTCGAGTCAATCAGGAATAACACTGCACTCCATCTCCGCTCTGGGCATTTTTCAGCCTCTCTACAGTAGCTGTAAAATCAGGTTTTATGATCTTCCGTTGATGAAATAATGAAATTAAATCCCTGATGGACGATACAGCAGGCACTACAATTCATGGGTGAAACAAGAACGTGTGTTTGGGGGACAGCTCAGGCCAGGAGGCAGGGTTTATTTATAGAGTTTGAGGTGGTTTTTTGCTACTGTACTTTATTTCATTCTATAACCTTCACTCTATATTCAGCATTAATTCACAGGGCATCATTTGAAGCTTAGAATGCCAAGCCAGCGGAGTGTGCACGGGGTGAGTGTTTTATGTGTGTGCACAATTACTTCGCTCAATGTTTTATTCACTTTCAAGTGCCTCTTTTTCATATAGCCCAATGTTTTAAATAGCATTTTTATCAGAGTGTTTAGGATTTAAGTAGGTATCCTCCTCTGAAGGATGCTTTCTGGGGAGCTTTGGCATTTAAAAAATTAAAGCAGGATAGCTGAAGCTGGCTTAACTCTCCAAGCTCTTTAACATGTGTTATGTGACTTGGATACCAAATTTGAGGCTCTCTATGCCCTCTGCAATCCTATGACCAAAATATCTGGAAGAATTTGGATGAATTGGGGGAGGAATAGATTGTGGGATCTCTCAAACTGACATCTCCCCAGAGCAGAGCAGCGTGGCTGGGCGGAGGCAGGGCAAAACAGAGGCAGTACAAGAGCAGTTGGCACCAAGATAACACTTCAAACAAGAAAAATGAAGTTGTTTCACTGCTAAAGGCAGCAAATTACCTGGCTGGGTGGCTCTGTGTGACAACCAGCACCCGAAACACCATCATGCAGTGGGATTTTTGGCTGCTGCCTCTACTTTTCCAAACGACTCATTGCTTGCTCAACCATTTGTATATTCTTCTCCATTTTTATGGAGATTTTTTCCTATTTGCTCATCATAGAGTGTTCGTGTTTACATGCACTCTTACAAACCTGCCCTGATCGGAGAGGAGACTCACCAGAGACAGAAACCCTCTGATCCCTCCCGCTGGGGCAGAGACCTGCAGGATGAGCCCTGTGCTGGTCCCTGGGGTTGTGGCTGCTGTGTCTGGCTCCTGCTCCTTCTTTTTTTCCCCCCCCTCCAAGATTTTGCCTCCTTTGTGCCGTGAGACCTCGCGATGGGCTGCCATCCCTCCGGGGCTCTGCACATCCCGCCCGGAGCTGCCACGGCTCCCAGGCTCTGCACATCCCACCTGGGCTGCTGCCAGCACTCGGGGGCTCTGCACATCCCACCGGGGCTCTCACTTCTCTGGGGCTCTACACGTCCCATCCGGGGCTGTCACTTCTCTGGGGCTCTACACATCGCATCCGGGGCTGTCGTTTCTCTGGGATTCTGCACATCCCATCCCGGGCTGCCATTGCTCCAGGGCTCTGGGCATCCCACCTGGGCT
This sequence comes from Ptilonorhynchus violaceus, assembly GCA_013397565.1. NCBI lineage: Eukaryota > Metazoa > Chordata > Aves > Passeriformes > Ptilonorhynchidae > Ptilonorhynchus > Ptilonorhynchus violaceus. Next base: position 146,949 of record VZRJ01008799.1, read on the forward strand.
TCTGCCAGCAGTCCCAAGCCCTGCGCATCCTATCCAGGGCTGTCATCTTCCTGGGACTCTGCACCTCCAATCCGGGGCTGTAATTTCTCTGGGACTCTGCACATCCCATCCGGGGCTGTAATTTCACTGGGATTCTGCACATCCCATCCAGGGCTGCCATTGCTCCAGGGCTCTGGGCATCCCACCTGGGCTTCTGCCAGCAGTCCCAAGCCCTGCGCATCCTATCCAGGGCTGTCATCTTCCTGGGACTCTGCACCTCCAATCCGGGGCTGTAATTTCTCTGGGACTCTGCACATCCCATCCGGGGCTGTAATTTCACTGGGATTCTGCACATCCCATCCCGGGCTGCCATTGCTCCAGGGCTCTGGGCATCCCACCTGTGGTTTTGCCATCACTCCAAAGCTCTGGGCATCCCATCCAGGGCTGTAATTTCTCTGGGGCTCTGCACATCCCGCCCAGGGCTGCCATCCCTCCGGGGCTATGCCCATCCCGCCTGGGGTTCTGCCATCTCTCCCAAGCCCTGCGCATCCCATCCAGGGCTGTCATCTTCCTGGGACTCTGCGCATCCCATCCGGGGCTGTCATTGCTCCGGGGCTGCCATTTCTCTGGGGCTCTGCCCATCCCACCAAGACCTGCCATCCCTCCGGGGCTCTGCGCATCCCACCTGGGGTTCTGCCGTCACTCCAAGGCTCTGGGCATCCCACCCGGGGCTGCCCGGCCCCGGCCCCGCGATGAAGGCAGGCGGGCGGAGCTGTCCCTGCCGGGCCGGCTGAATTAACCCTTCCAGCCGCTCCCCTCCGCCCCGGAGCCGGGAGCCTCTGCCCGCTCCATGAACACCCAACGGCGGCAGTGAGGAGCGCTGGCGGGGATAAATCCTGCCAGCAGAGCCTGCCCTCGGTGCTGCCTGGGACGCGGGGAGGGGCTGGGACCCTCTCCCAGCCGGAGGGAGGGACACGCACAGCAAAGCGACCCGGGCGCGGTAATTAACGCGTGATTGAGCTGCGCGAGGGGTGCGCGCAGCATTTCCGTGCTCATTTTCTTGTTTGCCCTCATCTCCAGATGCTCCTGCCCACTGGATTTTACATCATCCTTCAACTTGTAAAAAGCTTTCCGTTTGCTCTCCTTTTACATATTATTGTATTTTCCTGCTGGTTTACAGCACCTGCCATAATAGGTGTCTGCTTTTAATGCTTTGGAAATTACTGTGTATTAATAATGTGCTTTGGATTTCCTGCATCCTTATCCGCACACGGATTAGAGATGCTGGAGTTCAGTGGTGATAGAGTCATTTTAAAGACAAAAAAAAAAAAGAGAGAGAGAGAGAGAGAGAGATGGGAAATATTATAAATGCAGGAGTTTAAAACTGAAATTATTTTATGGTATATATTCCTTTATCTCTATCAAATAGATAAACGTGGAAAAACAGAGCTTTGTAATTGAGGGGAGTCAAACAAATTGTGTACTTGGACTGAGACACTGAAGCCTAGGGAAGCCAGCCCATCCCAGTGATGGGATTCAAGAGGAAATCACGGTCCAAGGCAGGAATCAGCCGGTTCAGACAGATGGGGATAAACGTGGCTTCTGGAGACAGCGAGGTGACAGTGGGGTTGGGTACTCAGCCTCCTCTACGAACACAAACACAAACACAAACATCTTGAAAGCCACAAACCTGTTCAAAGAGCCAGTTTGGCAAAGAGTGGAAGCTGGGGAGATGCTCCATCCCTGCTCAAGGAGTACTTAGGCCATGCTGGAGGTGCATTTATCTCTGAGCACAGCCATAAATCCCACAGAGTGCGGGATGGGACTCGTGTTGCTGCAGCTGAGCACACACTCCAGCGCCTTGCTGAGCCAGGCACTCAGAAGCTTGGGTAGATGGTGCATCTCTGATGCTCCAGCACAACCGGCTCCTCCGTTTATATTGACTAATCTGACTTTAAACTGTGGCAAACCCACAACTTGTACTACACCTGTGAGCCCTCCTGCTTCCTTCGGGTTTTCCAGCTGTGACAACAACTCCAAAGGATGCCTGGAGCTTGCAGGCTGAATGTTTGCCTATAAAATATACATGTGTACAAGGAAAGCACATTCGTGGGTTGTGTGGCTCAGGGCAGGAGGAATGAGTGCCTGTTCCCTGGATTTTGACTGATGGAGCCCGGTGCTCTGGGCACAACCAGGAGCCCCTGCCCTGGGGACGGGGCTGTGGCACTGACTGCACCCCAGGGCATTTGAGCTGAGACCCCACCAGAGATGCACCCTGATGGGTACACAGGGTGCATGAAAGTGCAAGGCAGATTCTGGTCTGATATTTAAACAGGGGATTTTCTTGCTTTCCATATAAATCATCTGAATTTCTGAGCTTCCTGCCCATCCATGACAGGATGCTTTGAAGTCAGGGGGAAAAAAAAGTGATGGATGCCTGTGGTTGCAGAGGGCAGATGTTGGAGTGGGAAGTTTTGATAGAAACTGAAAGCCCATCTCATTTTTCAGCCAAATATAAATTTGTTTTGCAGCACACAGATCATTAGAGGACGATAAAGGAACCAAAAATCTCAAACTCCTTTTGTGGTGCAGGTGGGGGAATTTTTCACATCACTTGGGAACTCCTGGATACAGTACAGGACATTTCACAGGATCACCCAGGTTTCCAGCATTTGCAATGTGGGCAATATGTGTTTCCATCCAGCTTGGCAGCTAAGCCCCATCAATCCTTATTTAACCTGCTAATCATATAATGAAATCTTTTTCCAATACTAATAACTGTCAATATTTTGCTTTGCATTGGGCCCTTCCTGCCCCTTGGGGGTGGTGGAGCCATCATAGTGCCAGCTGAGCTGAAGGGAAAACCATGTCCTGGCAGTGCCAAGGAGCTGCTGAGGGATGCTCCTCGTTGGAGTGCTCACCACTCTGCACACCCTGGACACTGGCAGGACCAGCTGGATGCCAGAGGAAGGCAGAGGCGATGGTCAAGGCCATGAATATTGGTTCACTTCCTTATTTTCTCACAGATTTTGAAGCAGGAATAACCCTTCAGATCCACAAATTCCGCTGCCCTCTTCCCACAGCCATGAGCTGCCCGGGTGCACTGACTGAAGGGCTCGGCCATGCTCTCCCAGGAGGGTGCTTTGATCTTCCCGAGTCTGGAGAATAAAAATTTCTTCACCTGAAAGAATGGTCAGGCATTGGAACAGGATGCCCAGGGAGGTGGTCGAATCACCATCCCTGGAAGTGTTCAAACAGCTGTGGATGTGGTGCTAAGGAGCATGGTTTAGTGCTGGGCCTGGCAGTGCCAGCTTAATGCTTGGACTTGATCTGAAAGAGCTTTTCCAACCTCAGTGACCCTGTGATCAGCAATGCCTTTAAAATATGCACTGTCCAACAAATATACCACCCAAGCCAGATGTAGCATTGAATTTACTCCAAATCCACAATTGAAAAACAAGGATGCAGCACCTATGCTGCCCTTGTTTATTATTTCTGTGTTGTCTTCAACCATGTATCTTGTTTAGGGCACACCAAGTCACAGCTAGATTAGATTACAGCAAGGAAACAGGATTATTTTAAGTAGATAATATAAAACATGTCTATGGACACCCTAGGCTAATTGCATTATCTATGGTACATTGTGAGAGAATTATCTATATGGTATTAGGGGGTGGAAACTTGCCAAAATGCTCTTTAAAATGTAACAAGTCAGTCATCGGTTGCAAATAAATTAAAAGGCAGAAGACATCGGTGCTGATCATTTCTGACTCTCATTTTGTTCCCCTGCTCCCAAGGCTGTGGCTGTGGAGAGCAACCACACACTCATGGCTTAAATCATAGAATATGGAATGGTTTGGGTTGGAAGGGACCTTAGAGATCATCTCATGATACCCCCCTGCCATGGGCAGGGACACCTTCCACTAGCCCAGGGTGCTCCAGGCTCCATCCAACCTGGCCTTGGACACTTCCAGGGATGGAGCAGCCACAGCTTCTCTGGGCAACCTGTGCCAGGGCCTCCCCACCTTCACAGGGAAGGATTCCTTCCCAATATCTGATCTAAATCTTTCTTCTTTTAGTTTAAATCCATTCTCCCATGGGAACCTCCACGTGGAGGTGAAGGTCCTGTGGTCGTGTTTGCCAGCAGACAGCCCTTCCAACTCCAATCCTGGCTGCTCAGAAAGAACTCAGAGGTGGCTCTAAAGAGCACAGAGATGAAGCACCAGCAAATGCCACTTATGGTCAATGGCTCTGTTTTCATGAGACATTAAAGTTCCCATCATAGTTTGTCCAATCTGGATCAAATGACAGTGACAAAATTAGTAATGATTTTTTTTCTCCTGCTGACAACTGGCTGGGAATAACACAGGCAGCCACCAGCAGCGTTGGGGTGTGCTTGGAGCTGGAGCCCAACCAAGTGTCATCAGCGAGATCAGAGATAATTCATCTGACAGGCTACTAATGAACCTAAATATGACAACAAAAATGACTTTCTAATCTACCCGAGAATATAGGGACTGAAAAACCTGATTAGACTCTGGGTCTGGGGATCACGCTGCCCTTAGCCCCACAGCTCACAGTTGCTGGAGGTTCAGGAGAAAATGGAAAAAAATTCCTGAGTCACCAGCAATTTGGCTGAGAGAGGCGAGAGTCTGGCTGGGGACCTGGCAGCCCACGTCCCTCATCTGCTGCTGCCTCTGCCAAGTCTCACCGTGCCACCCTGGACAACTGACCTCCATTTTCTCCTGAAGGTGGAAAGTAGTTATTTCCTCCTTTAAAAAAGCTCTGTTTGAACACAAAATCATATTCCTGTCACAGCAGGAGACTGTACATTGTAGTGGGAGTGGTGGGGGAGGGAAAGTCCCACATAGATCTTGCAGGTAACAATGTCTTGCTCAAAAATTTTATTTTTTTTTCTCTCTGCTGTAATTTCCTTTGCTGTTATAACTCACCAGTTCTTCAGAAAAGCAGTGTCAGGTTTGGGGTTTGCTGCCCATCTGAAGCAGGGCATGCTTCACAAAGTGGCTCGAGGATGTTGGGAAAAACTGATGGTATCCAGAAATAGTTGTTACAGTCAGCTACTGAGCTCAGGCAGCACAGAGGGATCTGGAACTACGTCCCCAGACTGACCACTGAATGTTTTTTCCTCCCTGGATGATGCATCTGCCTCCAGGCTTCCAGCACCGTTGGTGCTCCCTGTCCTGGTCTTCCCCTCCCAGTGTGAGTTCTGCTCTGGCCCTGCTCGCTCGGAGCCTGAGCCAAGCTCCAGCACGGAGCCAGCACGGCCACTGGGGATGCCTTGACTGGGAAACCCAGTGTGCCAATCCTTGTAATGGCTTAGGATCAGGCAGTGGTGGGACTCGTGCAGCTGGGAGGATCCGGCACCGGCAGGAGCCTGCACTGGGAGAGATGGATGTTAACTCTGCCCTGTGCTACTGGAGGGCTTCCACAAGGAGATTTCTCATTATCCAGGCCTTAATTAAAGACTTGGGAGGAGCTTCTGCTTCTCCTCTGGGATCAGAGGGAAGTGCTGCTCCTGCAGTGCCTCCTGCCAGTGCTCACACATTCGTGGAGCTGCTGCATTTGCCCGTGCCCAGCCCCTGCTGCAGCCCCAGGAAAAGCTACAGCCCTGCACCGTGCCCTTCAAAGCTGTTCTGTTACTGGCAACAGGTTCCTGCGGGGAAATTTGGGACCATTTACTCTTAAAATGTCTTTTGGGAGCTGATTTCTGTTCCAGCATAGCTGCAGAGAGTTATGAAACACCAGGATTGAAGGGTGAGCCAAGAGCCTTCCCCGGCACCAGAAGAAAATCGTGCAAAGAAACACAACATTCTCTGAGCAGCACCACAAGCTCCCGGCCTCCTTCTCCTCTTTCATGATTTCAGTGCTCCAGAGACAGCACTTGCAGGGCAAATGCAGAGTGGGCAGGGAATGGGAGATGCCTTCCCAAGGGCTGTGACCACATGGTCCAGAAGGGACTGCTGGGGCAGGTGGAAGGCAATCTGTAGCTCCGACAGGTCATAATTTTAATAAAATATCGTGTCAATGATGGCATAACTATCAGAAGGCAATAATTTCTGCTCACTTGTTTTCTTCCTTTGGGTTTGCCTAGAGCCAGGAGGGTTTTGAAGGTGAGTTTATTCATCATAAAATACAGATCAGAGGACTGATGTTGGTGGATCTCATTTGAGTGCATCAAGTAACTTTGGCTTGCAAAAAGGGACATGGGGAATTTTGTATTTTTTGAAGGAGTTCAAAACCTTCAAGATTTTCATCAACAAAAACACACTCTTCTACAGAAAAACGACCCTGTGTAGTTTTCAAAAAGGCTGAAGAGAACAACATCAGCTTTTTCCTCTAAGCCTGTGGGCAGACCTTGGGTCATTGTTTCCTTTGTGCTTTAAAGCTTTGTGCTGCTCTGAGTTCAGGCCACATGGATGCTTCCCCCAGCATCTCATCCCGGTTTTCATCTCAAACACTGAGGCAGAGAAGCTGGAGCTCTCTGTGGCTCCCCAGCAGAGAGAAATCTACCAATTAGATCAGATATCAGCAAGAAATCCTTCCCTGGGAGGGTGGGCAGGCCCTGGCACAGGCTGCCCAGAGAAGCTGTGGCTGCCCCATCCCTGGAAGTGTCCAAGGCCGGGGTGGACAGGGCTTGGAGCAACCTGGGATAGTGGAAGGTGTCCCTGCCCATGGCAGGGGGGTGAAACTGGTTGATCTTTAAGGTCCCTTCCAACCCAAATCATCCTGTGATTCTCTGAAATGCCCTCCAGGGCAGCCTGAACAAGCCCAGAACATCAAAGCCGCTCAGCAAATGGTCCCCTTTTTCCTCCAAAGCACTTGGTGTGGCAGCAGTTTGCTGGAAGGGAGCTGGCAGGCACAATTAAACCTGGCTTTCAATGAAATTTTTGCAGTTGCTACCCAGGCTGCTCTCAGGCCTCATGTATTAATTATTCCTCTTCCCAGGCTGTTCAGCGGGCCTGTTACAAAGAGAAAAAAAAGCAAATTAAAAGCACATTGCCCTGATTAAATCTCTGCTCTGGTCCTGCTGGCTGCATTCACCTCCGTGTGGCTGAAAATCCTCGTTTCACTGGATTCTTTTGCTGAGGCTGCTTCCCTCTCCAGGGAGGGAAGGGATGGGCTGTTGGGATTTGGGCTTGCAGCAGCCCTGTGAAGAAGCTGCTCGAGCAGCATCTCCAGCATCCAGCAAGCCAGGATGGTCCAGCAAGAGAAAATCTGAGACACTTTAACAAACCAGTGTTGCCTGGTGCGGTTTAGCCTGGAAATGTATTTTAAGCCAAAAAAATAGGATTTCTTTGCAATTTTTTACTATTTTCCCCTTCTGTTCACACGGCAGTTCACCTGCCTCTGCTTAACTGGACAGGACAGTGCTGTTGTGGCTCCATTGAGAGCTTACATGGGTTTTCCTGAGTTTCCAGGCACATTTCTCCGGGGCACAGGAGCCAGCGGGGAAGGGCGGGAGCCACGTGTAGGTTGCTCCAGGGAATGAGCCAATAAAATGTTCACAGCACATGAGGCACTTGCTGGAGGATATGGGAAATCTACTCTGGGGAAGGAATTTGAGGAAGGTTCGTGCCAGTTTGCAAACTTTTTTGGCAAGTGAAGGTTTTGGACTCGGCCACCTTTCAAAGAGGCGTCGGGGAGCGGTGAATTGGCAGGGATGGGCTCTGTGGGAGATGCAAATCACAGCTGAGCTGTGCTCATTCTCAGATCCTGTATTGTTATTTATGCAGTCAATTAAAGAGCCATGTGCTCCAGTGTGGGCCTGGTGCGCCTCTGACCGCCAGAGCAGCACGTAGCCCAGCACTCCCGGCTCCCTCCCCAGCTTCCTCCCCTCTGGCGGCTTGCAAAGACACTTCTCACAGAAATACGCCTTTCTTCCCACCTAAAAGCAAATTTTCTTTCAAAATTCCATGTTGTTGAAATGCAGCCCGGGCCTTGTTGTGCCTGGGGCCATTGGCAGCTTTCAGGGCTCATTAGATCTGGGAATAGGAACCTTCCCTTTATACAGGAATGTTGTCACTGAGGGCCATAAAGATTTCATCCAGTTGTTGGTGACAATGGAATATGAGATTTGATAATGAGGACGTGCTGTGACAGCTGCTTGTAGAAGTTTTCTGGGCTGTAATGTCAATCTGCATCTCTTGTCAATGCTCTGTTCAGCAGAATTTGCTGAGATGCCCTTGGCTCCCTGGAGAAAGGATGAAGGAAATAGCCCTTAGCTCAGCAAAACCTTTCTGAGCAAGAGATTTTTGGTAGGATAACTTGCTGCAAACTAACCAATGTTTTTTTTTTCTTGTATGAAACGCTGTTGTTCCAAGATAAATTTTCAAATAAAATTTTCTATTAAAAGCCCACATGAAAGAATGCCTCCATTTTCCTTGTCATTATTAATAACACTGCTCTATGAACAGCGGAACTAAGGTATTAATCAAAACCCTTAATATCTATATATTAAATATCCAGCTTCAAATCTGATGTGGAAATGAATTTTTTAAAACATTGGTTTTCAATAAGAAGGTATCATTCTCGGTAAATGAGGATAAAGTCCATTATTTTACTTAAGCGGTACATGTGACATAAAACATTAAAGAATTTCCAAAATGTTATTGATTTTCCCATAAATGTGACAATTCCAGCAAATTATACCTTCGGAATATACATAACAATATAAATACCATTACAGCCGTTCTGGGTAGTGACCCTATTGAAACACCTGTTGCCAGCATGCATAAAATCCATTATCAAGCCCATATTCCCCCCCAAGATTTTATGGGCCAGTGATATGCATCCACTCAGCCAGAAAGCCTCTGGCCTCCTTCCATGGAATTCAGTGGAATTGGATGGTGCAGGTGTTGCCTGCCAAGCCGCAGTGTCAGCCCCCTGGATAAAGGGTGGGATTGCAGTGCCCTGAGCTCTGCCCACAGCCCCATCCCTGCCCAGGCACCCACCCCTGCCCGTGCCAGGCCTCCCCTGTGCCTCCTCCAGCTCCCAAGTGATTTCCCTGTTCCCAGCCCCCTGCCCTGGCTGTCTGTGCTGGTGCAAGTTCGACTATAGTGAGGAAGAGAAAGAAATCTCTGTCTTTATGAAGATCTCTTGTTTTTCAGCAAGGAGAGAGCTCCTGGCCTCCACCACCCCGCTCCCCAAGGGACCTCAGCCTCTGCTGCCCCAAAGGCTGGTCTGCAGCACCCAAAAGTGCTGCACCCCCAGCAACACCCTCATCTCAGTGTCCCGCTGCTCTCTGAGACAATCTGCTGCAGGCAAACCATGCAGCAGGGTTAGACTGGATATTGGGAAGAGATTTTTCCCTGTGAGGGTGGTGAGGCCCTGGCACAGGCTGCCCAGAGAAGCCGTGGCTGCCCCATCCCTGGAAGTGTCCAAGGCCAGGCTGGACGGGCTTGGAGCAACCTGGGCTAGTGGAAGGTCTCCCTGCCCGTGGCAGGGGGTGGGAATAGGATGAGCTTTAAGGTCCCTTCCAACCCAAACCATTCTGTGATTCTATGACCTTAAACCACAAGCACATTAAAAATTGCAGCCTGGCTCAGTCAAGCCGTGTTGCAGAAACCTTCCAGTTGTCCACAGAAGCTCTTTGCCTTTGCCTGCGTCAGAGGCAGGCAGCTCCTCCAGCCATCCTCAGGGTTCCTGTCGGTGATTAATGCACAGCAGGAGCATCTGGAAAGCCTCAGATGAAACAGACTGCGGTAAACGATGGTGAAAATACCAATTTTTTTCTGTCATAAACACCCCAGCAGGCTCTGGACCCACCCCAGCACAGGTAAAAGCGGGGCAACTTTTATTTGAGGGCCACTTTCACTAGAGATATTCGGGGCTTTCAGAGGACTCAGCTGCACCCAACACCCAGGGTACCCCGTGACTGACTCCCTTTATTGTGCCAGGAGATCCTTGGCCGTGTGACACGGAGTCATCCTCTTTCCTCTGCCTTGTTCCACTTGCAGGGCTTTATTGCAGTTCCTTGGACTGCAGCTGGACTCATCTGCAGAGAGCAGGTGGCTGGGAGAGTAAAGATAAAGGATGTGCTTTACAGTCAGCTTTAAAGCAAGAGCAATAACTGTGTGCATTTCAAAGGAGTCTACCAAGAAGTTGGGCTGCTGTGTGTCTTTAGTTAACATGAAAAATGGGCTTTTGCTTTTCTGTTCTTATTTTTTTTTTAATATCATTCTGCCTTTTCCCAGCTAAATATATGTCAAAAGCTGCAGTGATTTTGCTTGGAGCAAAAAACGCTGTTTCCTTCCCTGTTTCTGTTGTTGTCCTCTATGTACTATTGAGAACATAAGAGAACACGAAAACATGGTTCTGGAGCAGTGTTTACTCTCCACATTTGAACAGGCCCAGGTACACATAAATACATGAGTGAGTGTGTGTATACATCCATCCTGTTGTAACACTGAAGTTGGGTGGGTTTTGCCACCCACACCCCACAGACCCTCTGTGGTCCCAACCTCTTTGGGGTGATGCTTCCCAATTCCTGTCCATGGAAGATATCAATCTCCAGGCAGAGTGAGGTAGTAAGTCAGAAACAACTAATAATGTCATTTATCTCCCCCAGAGCCTACTTTTTATTACTTCAAACTGTGCACAGCAGACAGGATTCACACCAGGCAGGAAAGTGTTCTCCTGCCAGTCCTGAGCGGTTTCCAGCTGCTCTGAGCCTCATCCCTGTCTCCTGACAAGCCTTTGGCTGGAGAGCACACAGCTCTCAGAACACCCCATGCCTCTCTCACACTGACATCACTTGCCATCCTTTGCACTTGTTCTTTTAACAAAATCATGACAAGCTTCAGTCAGGGAGCTGCTCTCCCCTTAAAGGGTGAGAAGCTCTGATTTAGGGGAAGTTTCTGCTCTTGCTGGTGCCATTTACATTTTGTCTTCACTGACATTATCCACGATTTAATAAGAATGAAATAAAAAAATAAATCCTTCTTTCTTTTTACCAGTAAATCAATGTTTTCCTTCCCTCACTTTACAACTTCACAGCCTTGATGCTTTTAACTTCTCCGAGTATTTTACATGGTAGCTTGCATTTCATGTGTTGTACAAACAAGAGCCCAGATGTAGCAGAATATTCCTAAAGGAAAAAAACCTTCCTTCACTGGATGCTGCCAGGATGTGGAAGTGTTCAAGTGGAAGTGTTCAAGGCCAGGTTGGATGGGTTCTGAACAACCTGGTCTAGTGGAAGGTGTCCCTGTCCATGGCAGGGGGTTTGGAACTAGGTGATCTTTAAAGTCCCTTCCAACCCAAACCATTCTATGATTCTATGAAAACCAGGGAGTTTTTTGCCCTTTAGTTAAATTTGGGCTAGAGGGACATTGTGCTCTAGATTGATACTAGAGGTGAGCAATGCTTACAGAATTAATACACACACAAATACATACATACATATATATATATACACATACATGTGTACAGAACCACTGGGGATTTTTTTCTCACACCGTATGTCTGAAATGCAACTGCAGATGAGAGATTCCACACTTAGGAAATGCAGGTAACATCAGCACCCTCTGCTCTGCCAAGCCCAAAGCCTCGGGGATATGTCAGATCCAGTGAAATTCAGACAGTGCCATTGAGAGATGGGATCTAAATTCGGAATTCTTCCTGCTTCTTTCTCTTCCAAGTTTACTACAAGGGAAAAAGTTTTCCAGGTCGCAGTAAAAATCGTCGGTCTGACTTCCAACACCTTCCAGCTGATCTAGTGGAAGGCGTTCCCAGCCCATGGCAGGGGGCTGGAATGAGGTGAGCTGTAAGGTCCCTTCCAACCCAACCACTCTGGGACTCTGTGACTGCCGCAGCGTCTGTCACCGCCTTCCGCCCGGAGCCCCGGGCTGGCACTGATGTGCTGATGATGCCTCTACACCCCGGCTCATTCCGTGTGACAATGACTGATGATCCTGCATCATTAGGGATTCCCTTTCCCTCCCCAGCTGGGAACATCAGGAGACATGTTCGCTAAACAAGAAGTGGTGCCCTGCCTTTTCCTCCATAAAAACTCCCCCTCCAAAAAAGGGAGGGTTTGAATTTGCAATTCCCATGGAAAGAGCTGGTGCCACACGAGCGGTACCACAACTCTCCACCCCTCGAGGCAAGGAGCCTGCCAGGGGAACGTGCCAGAGCCAAACACCCACCACTTGTCACTCTCCTGCTGCACACAAATTCCTGCATCCAAGACGCTGCTCTCCCGTTTCCTCCGGGGGTTACGGTGACATATTTTCCGTCCTTTAATAGCACCTGCTGTTCAATACGAAACCACAGCGATACATTGGAGGGTTTCTAAAAACTCATGGGGGGCTTTCAGATAAGGAGGCAGCTCTGAAGCTAGCTGGGAGTTTTACACACGCATGGGAAACGCATATAAAGACAAACTTCTTTTTTTTTTTTTTTTTTTAAGCTGAACTCTGTCATTAAGAGACACTCCAAAAAGGAAAAGGGAATGTCTTGAATTCCAACAGCTAATGCAGAATCAAAGATGTGATGAACAATCACATCATTATATGTCAGAAGTGAAGTTAATTTTAAAGGGGTGAAGCTTCACATTAAAAGCTAAAAATATATAGGGATGACATCCATTTAAAGTGTGCTCTTATGAAAAGAGTTGGGCTGTGTGTATCTGCTTCTCTTCCGACTTGGCACTGCTGCATCCAGAGCCAAAATGTTCCCTGAGGCTGATCTCTGTGACTTTTTTGACAATCTACATTCATTATGGATTGTGCTGTAAAGTCAATGGGCATAAGACTCTTGTGAAGGGTTGGGGACTTTTCTGTGCCACTTTGGAAGAGGTGAACCTTGGGAATTCAAAGAGCACTTGACTTGTGGGCAAGAAAGAACACTTCTTTGCAGGGAATATCCAAGTTCCAGATGTCTTTTCTCTCTCCTTCTCCCCCACTGCTCATCCTGAGGGCTCAGTAACCTCTGGACTAGTCCGAGGCAGCCTGTGCAGAATGAAAGATCTGATAAGCTGACAGCATGCACAGCAGAAACACTTCCAACATTAAAAGCAGGCAGGTTTAGTGAGCAATGATACTGATACCTGCCTTTTGGGACGTTTCTGATTTTCACCCCCAGTTTTACAGAGTCTCTCCAGCACACCCATGACAAAGGAAGCTGCAGCCTCTCCCAGGACAGGGGACACTGGAGACCTTCCCAGTGGCTTCTTGGCCACGAACCAGGCCCAGAGAATTCTGTGTGTGAAGGCAAACGGTGCTCCCAGGGGAGCAGCAGCTGCCACAGCTGGCAAGGTCATCCATGCCTCACATTAAAGTGTTAAAGGTGAGTAATTTCCCCAGTTGGTGGCAAGCAACTTGGACTTGGGAAAGATGATATTTAGTGGGAGAGTGGAGCTGTCACAGCATTAGTTGGGGCTTAGATTAAAGCCACCAACTCTCATTGCCATGGTAGGCTGGGATGGGAGGGGCTCACCAGAGGAAAGGTTGGTCAGGTCACTGGTGGCAACCCTGATCAGCCTGCCAGGGTGACCTCCAGTCTGTAAGGGGACTTGGAGAGCTGAAACAGGAGCAAAAGCTGAGACAACAACGCTGAAAAACTGGTTTTTATGTGACGATTCTTCATCAGAGTTTTCCTGGCTACATTGGAAGTGTATCTACAGCAGAGAAGAAAAAGGGAGAGCAAATGCTCCTGACAAAGCTCAGCAGGACCCTGCGTTTTGCCTGGGCTCATCCCAGGACAGGGACCACTCTGGCATCAGCAAACGTTCCACGTGCTGCCTGAGAAGCTGGGGACTGAAATAAGCATTAAATTCAAACATTCAGTTCTTCCCTGGCCGCAGGGAGCAGAACCTGCCACAGCAGAGCAGCAGCTGCTCTTCCCACTGCTCCGAAGGACCAGGTAACATGAGCGGTACAATTAGTGAGCACAATTAATTCATTCTGCGTTCAGTCTTTCATCTCAATGTTCTCCAAGGGGAATCTTTCTGCTTCAGAAAGCACAATGCAAGCAAAGGAGAACATGTTCAATATAACTAACGACGCAGACGTCTTCCTCCCACAGAAATGATATCATAAATGGGAGCTGACTCCATCTCCCGCTCTGTATTTTACATTCTGTTTACTAGAGCAGCCTGAGACAAAAGCCTTGTGTTTCCTAACATGGAGAAACCTGGCAGATCCCTCGCCTTGTTCACAGCTCTTGTGCACCAGCTCACTCTCCTGTGTGTTTTTAGTAGTACCACAGCGAGAGTAAGAAGAGTAAGAAGTGCTGGACTCCAGGAAGTCCCAATATAAACTTGCCTCAGTGGGAAAAAAATTACCATCTTCCCTCATTTTATTTCCTACACAGAGCTAAATGAATCATATAAGAGAAATCACAGGCTGAAGGAGGCAGTGATTTGCAGGAAGATTTGTTTCCACTGGTTTTGAGCAGCATGGAAAAAATGGATCAGCTCAGAAACATGAGCCCGGAAAGGACCAGGATAGATTTTACTCTTTAGGATTAATTTTCTTTTAAGATGCCTATTGTGAGAAATGTGATTGTGTAAAAGATGACACAGTTACACATGAGGAATGATGGGCTGAGGAAAATAGCAGATAAAAGCAAATAGAATAAAAGCAAAAGCTGAAATGGGTCAATTAATTATCTTTAAAACCGCTATTTTTTGGAGGAAATCATGTCTTTCTGAAATGCTGCTAACCTTTGGTCCCAGCTTCCTGGTTGTACCAAAAGCACCATCTAATGCATGCTCAGGACATGAGGGTGGGAGTGTGTCAGTGTGTGTCTCACTCCTCTCCCCAAATGCAGCTCCTTAGCTGCTTCCATGTAGAGAGGATTCGAGAAAAAAACTGTCCCTGCAAGTCAACTTTGACTTGAGCTGGGGGAAAGCTTGAAAAGACAGAAGGTTTTTGCTTTCTCCTGCTGTTCAGGGGTGGATGGTGATTGACAGCACGGGGGGAGCAAGTTTGTGTTCAAGAGCTGAGCTAAGGCTGAGTGTGGCTCGCGGATTAAGGTGAGAGCCCCCCCGCCATGAGCTCTCCCCTACAGCCCCAGCATTGCTGGAAGCACTTCCCAGGGAACAGGCTTGGTCCTGCTTCCCTGTGGCAGCTTTGGCACCACCAAGCACTTTTGGTATTCTAAGACAGAGACAGTTTGATCTGCCCAGGATACAGATGGTTAAAAGCTGTCTTTTCCTTCTCTTTTCCCTCTTCACCAATAATTAACTCCACAAAGCAATAAAAACATCAAACCCATCCCAGTCAGACTCATTGCTTTGTTTGCCACAGGGCAACTGGCTCAAGCTGTGGGTGTCTGGGATGTGATGGGAGCCCCGAGCACGCTCCCCACCTTTGGCAGGAATAAATATCCAAAATTTCCCTAAGGGGCTCCTGGGGAGCTTGTCCCCACTCCCCCTTTGGGAATCATCCACTCAGGTGCCACCCTGAGTTTGTCTCCGGGTACAGAGCTGTCTGGAAGGTATTTAAAACCCTGGCATTACACACCTACAGCCTCTAATTGTATTTTCAACTTCAATTGGTTCCATAGCACAGGAGGTACGAGAGGCTGTGCTGGCAGGGAGAGCTGGTGCTGAGCTGCAGGAAGAGGCTCATCTCCGTGTGTTCCTCGTGCTCATCTCTCAGACAAGGGGCTATGGAGTGAGACCCCACAGAGAACACATCTGCAGGGAAAAACGGTGACAGCAGCATCTTCCTGAAAGTCTCTGCATGGGCTCAGGCAAATGGAGGCACATAAGTCACAGGGAGAAGGGACATGGGGACATGCACGCTCTCCAGAGCTCACAAGCAGCAGGATTTCATCCAACTTGTTTTTATAACATTATTTTCACTCGAGCTGGCAGAACTGGTTGTGCTGTACACATGAGATGTGTTTGCTGTGGCAAGAATCACTGCTGGTCCTCCAGCAAAGTGAGTTTTGTGCTTACAAGTGCTGTGGGACACTCTCCATCCTGAGCCCAGCCTGGGGCTGCAGAAAACAGACCTTAACTGCTCTGGGCATGTAAACATCATGTGATTTCTAAATGCACACTGATGGAGAGACACACATCTGATCCATGGGAAGGGCTGAGGCAGGAAAACATGGTGTCTTCACATGGTTTGCTCAGGTCTCAGCCCATCTGTGCACTCCCAAAATCCTTTAGATATGGGAAGGCACTGTGAGAATACGAAAGAGTTGATAACACCCAATATATGCATATTTTAGAGTGTTTAAGGATTTGTGCTCTCCTGCAGACACCCAGGGTCGCACCATCTTCTGGGTTATTAGAGCAGCTCTGTCAATACTGGCCAAACTAGGCTAAACTGTCTCCTTGTTTCCATAGTGACATTTCTGCCTGTGTGAGTAATTTTGGGCTCTTTCTTGTTGCACTCAAAAACACAAAGCAAAAGGGAGGCTTAGCAGGCAGTGTAACTATTGTGCATCAAGAGGATGTCCCAGCTGGGGCCAGTGGAGCTGCACCCACAGGGACAGCGTGGTACAGATGTGCCTTCCTGGGGCAGGGCACCCACACAGATTTCTGGCCCCCATTTTCTGGGGTATAAATACCCAAAAAAGCAAATTGTCTTCAGCTTTGTTTCGCAGCTTGCTACTGG
Source organism: Ptilonorhynchus violaceus (assembly GCA_013397565.1). Taxonomy (NCBI): domain Eukaryota; kingdom Metazoa; phylum Chordata; class Aves; order Passeriformes; family Ptilonorhynchidae; genus Ptilonorhynchus; species Ptilonorhynchus violaceus. The sequence goes on from VZRJ01008799.1 coordinate 163,520, forward strand.
TGTCTGCCCAAAGGACAGGATGTGCCCTCTTTTGAGAGCCTCACATACCCAAAATAGCCTCAGAGTGCAGTGCCTGGTGAGTGGGACGTGGACCAGCAGGAGAGCAGTGCTGGTGCTCTGGTGTCCATCCACATGTGACTCTGAACCTCAATTCCCAACCCTTCACATGGGAAAAATCTCCTCTTCAGAGAAAACCACTGTGGCTTTTCTGATCTCTTTGCTCTTAGGGTTAGGCCCTTGCTACTAAACCTAAGTTTGGGGTTACCAGCGTGGGTGGGTCAGCCTCCAGCACTGCAGAATCACCAGTACCACCAGTGTGCCCCAGTGCTCCTCCCAGCTCAGCGGGAGCTGTAGCCACGTCATTTCCTCCAACCTGGTGCAAATCAGCGAAAAAACAACTTGTGTTTCCATGTGTTTTACCAAATTCACATTCTCTAATTGCAAAAGAGACGCCCCAGTCTGGGGAACAAATGGCCAGGGTCTGGTGATCAACATGATGAATTTGGCCATGTGTGCTGTGTTTGCTCAGTGAAGTACAGTTGTCAAATAATATGCTTCCAGGCTCTGTGAAGCAAATTAATTTTGTATCCTTTAATCAAAAAACCCTTATATTTTTCAAAACAATACCCTCTTTTCCTCCCCTGAGGGCTCTGCGGAGCATAAAGCAATGCACAGAAAGGAGAGAAATAGATGGAGAGAATAAACGTAGTGACAACATGACAAATCTTTATAATCCGGGAGAAATTTCTGTCGTTTTTTATTGCTGCATGGATCCGAGCCTGGAGTTCTGTTATCTGCTGTGGTAAATAAGGATGAATTAATGCGAAAAAAAAGTGTATTTATAGCATGAATATACTGCTGAGTAATACAGTGGGTTTTGCTGCTTGGGAAGGCAGAGACCAAGTCTTATTCCAATGGAACACTTTTGCAACCCTGATGAGTGCATCCTGCTGACACACCCTAAATCCATGAACAACCAGGGCCAGAGGACTGCCTATGTCAATCAAGATTCCAGGAGTGGATGACAAGTAGATAATTGGTTAAAAAAAAAGTCTTTAAGAGAATATGTGAATTAGCACTGGAACTTCCTGCCACAGGATGCTGTGGGTGCTAGGAGATTGCAGAGCTCAAAAGCAAGCAGGGAAAATTAAAGAAAGAAAATATCATTGAGGGATCTCAAATACCAGGACAGTATCTCTGGGCTGGGAAGTGCCAGGGCTGCAAGACGTGGGAGTCTGGGAATGTTTCCCAGGAAAGTTTTGCTGTCTGCTTGCCCTGTGTGCAATCCCTCCTGGCTGCTGGAGTGACCTCCAGCACGACCCAGCCCGGACACTGCCAATGGCTGAGTGCAGGGTTTATCCACAGCCTCTCTCACTTCTGCTGCACATAACCAATATGGACCTAAACTGGCAAGAAATTAGGGGATTTACGGACCCTAAGTGTTGAGGCCTTTCTGACTGAGGGACAAAGAGAACAGGGGAGTTTGGGTTAAACTGGTAAGACCCCTGATGAAGATAAGGCACTGATATCTTCAGTATCCTGCCAGGTGTGAGCAGGATTTGCCAACATGGTACCTAAAGCCCCGAGGCCTTGGAGGTGCCCCCTCCTGAGCAGTGACTTACAAGTGACCTTAGGGAAAGCACAGATCCAGCATCTCAGTGTTTCTTAACAAAGACGAGCTTATTTTCTAAATAAAAATATCTTCCCCCAGACCATTTTTCCACCCAAGCTGTACTGTAAGTGTCTTTATATTCATTCTCTGTGATGAAGCTTTCCTAGGGCTCAGGCAGGTGCAATTTTTGGGTTTTATAGCCTTGCTGTTTCAGCAATCTCATCTGGATGAACAAGAAAACAGAACGTATCTCTTCTCTCACCTTATTGTGGAGTGTCAGAAGTGAATGAAAATGAGCTGAATGGCTTCTCTACCTATTCCAAACCAACTCCTGTTTTCTTATGTGAGTGTGGTGGAAAGAAGCTGTTGTTCAGACTAGGGTCTACCTCAAAGAACAAGCTAACAGGTAGGGGTGGAGGGGGAAAAATGGTTACAGTTCCAAAGCACCAGTTTTGTGTACTGTAAATTCAACAATAAGGCTGGGAAATCTCCCCTTGCCCCAGTGGGAGCAGAGTCATCATTCCTGTTTGTGTCATTACCCCTCCCAACCGCTTTTATCTCATGGCTACATAAACAGAGTTCACATCCTCAAGGGAGAATTTTGGCTTCTCCATTCCCTCAGACCTGATCCCTGCTCCAGATTAGAGGCTGCACTTCAGTAAATACCTGATTTTCAGCAAGTGCAGGAACTCCAGTGGGACTTCTCCTGTGCCAAGCATCAGGCACACACCCGAGTACCTCAGTGATTCAAGCTCCGCGATCTTCTCTCTGTGCAGTGAACGTGTGCCCAGGGATGAACCACGTGCAGTCATGGTCCAGCACTTCCCGTACACCTGGACTGGCCATTGGCATTTTACCAGGAAGGATGGCTGTCCCTGCATGACACCCGTAAGGATACAGTTATCAACAGAATCTGTAACCCTTCATTTCAAGCCCCGTGTGAAGATGCAAGGCACTTCAAAGCTGTTGAGCCCTCACCTGTTGCCACTAAGGAACACCCAGGAAAAGCAGCCACAATAATCCCGGCAGAAAGGGCAGGATTGGCTGTGGAGGTTTGAAGATGCAGCTCTGGGCCTTTGCCAAAGGAAAGGTCGGTCTCTGCTGGCTGAGATCCCTCTGGCCCCGGGCACTGGGTCGGGTCTGCCACCAACAAACGGGGTGGGAGAAGGTCTGGGAGCCCCAGCTGGCGCCAGCCCTTTTCCCACTGACAAAATCACCTCAGCACAGAGAGAGTCTCGTTTGGAGAGCAGGGAGGGAAGGACTCGCTACTAGAGAGCAAGGAAGACGTTGGAGCACCACGTTATCACTCACTACAGTCACACTTATGTTTAAAATTCTGGATTAAAACCTAACCACCAAGTCTACAGAGTGTAACAGATAAATTCAGCCTGTGCTCCGCTTTAATTTTTTCAGATGAATGTTTCTTTTTATACCAAGCATATGGTGCACTAGATTTCAAGTCCCATTGATAAAGACTCTAATCTCTGTCGTGCCTTTATTATATTTTACCATTTTCTGCTGAGTAGGAAAATGGCATTGCATACCATCTGTCAGCACGATCACGGTGCAATTTGCAGAGGTTTCAGGCCAGTATGGTGCTGGTGGCAGCTCACTCTTCTCCTCCAGACTTGGGTTCTTCTGGAACCAATATAGCCCCATTAAACAGTTACTTCCCAAACATACACTCATTTGTGCAGCATGCTAATGATAATAATGCAAATGGATCTGTCATGTTTCGTAGCTACTATCCCTAACCACCCTATTCATGAATATATGGTAATTAAGCTATTGCTGCAAATGTAACTGTGTCAGCACTACTAAATTAAGGGCTGTACTGTAAATAAAAATGGGGTCATAAAAAGGAAAGAAGGCAGTAAGATATAATGGAGAGAAATACTAAGGGCAAAGTAGTGGAGGCTTTGCACAAGCAAAGGAAATTACTTTAAGGGCTCCTACTAAAGGATCTGTTTTGATACCATGGTTTGAAATTGCAGATAGATGCTGATTCCTTACAAAAATAGTTCCTTTTGTCCTGAAATGCAATATTAAATCTCGTGACACCTGCAGGTTTGCAATAAAATCAATAGGTGATCGTCAATGTATTACTCCTCTACTCTGGCTCCATCCCTGAGCTCATTAATAACTGGGTAAGGTATGAAAACGTGACTTAATGGACTCCTTTTGTAAAAGTTTGCCATGGGAAAATGAGAGGTTCCTATTCCCAAAGAATAATTTGTAGTCTGGACTATGCAAAGTCAGGAGTTTTTTTGCTTGGTAAACTCAGTCCCCAGTGCAGCCAGTTTTAAAAGCCAAACAGAATTATTCCCACATGAAGAATCATATTTCCATTAAATTGAAGAGAAAATGGATATTTGTAGCAGAAACAATTTTGCTACACAAATGTAAATCACGAGAACACCGCTGAAATCAATATTTTGCTTAGGCTCAGTGCATACATAAATTATATCAGAGTCTGGCTGTAGGTGATGGCTGCAGGGACAGAGCAGCACCTGACTGGTGGGACCTGGACAACCACGATGCTGCTTCAGTATGAAAGACTTGAGGGTTGAAGAGATGAAAAGACAAAATCCTGAATTAAAATACATGTCCTTGCTGAGGGGGAGGGAGAAGAGATGGGAATGATTCAGCTTGGGAGGGTGAAACAGATGCACAGAAAGAAGGATGGACACTCATGAGCCATGTACTGCATATTCTGCATTTGCAGACTTCTGAGTCCGTGGTTTTTGTGGCACATGAAACCCAAGAGCACAACACTCAGAACTGCAGGACACTGCCCACAGAGAAAGGCACTGCCTGCAATTAGCCTGGGAGATGCACAGAGGATAAACAGCCCTGAAGATGGCACACAGGGAGATTTATCTGTAAAGTGAGAGTTTTCTACACCCAGTCAGATAGAGGAAGTTTATCTTTCTCTGAGGGATCTAATCCCTTCTGCTCCAGCACAGAACCGATTGCCAGCAGAGATTGGAGGATTTTCTCCAGGATGTTTATTCCCCTTGCATCCACAATGTGGTTTTCTGCCTTTTTTTCTAACTCTGCAAGAACAGAGCCCCAAGAAGGATAGGGCACGGGATTTGATGTCCCCAATAAGCAAATCCTAATTGAATACAGATGAGGGTAGGCTGCATCCATTTGCAGCATAAATATCTATATAAGTTCTACCAAGACAGGCACAGTGTAGAGCTACGTGGTTCCACAGCATTTTGAGATATTGTCTGGGAAGTTCTGGCTGAACTCTGCAGTCCACATCACCTGGCAGCCACCCCACACAGCCCATCCCCTCCAAAATACCTTTGCTCTGACAGCGCTGAGCACCTGAAGCCAACTGGGTTTTGCAATGACCCCTCGATTTCCAGAGCACTGTGCACAGCCCGTCCAGCACGGAAGGGAACGCTTCGCTTTTTGCCATGTCAAGCAGTTTGCACCCCAAATCCCCACGCCTGTCCTGGCTCTGAGGTCTCCCCTGGGTTGACCCTGAGGCTGTGGATGGGGAATAGGATGGCAGGGGAAATGCTGCAGCTCTGCAGGTACAGCTGACAGCAAACCCTTCCCACTGCCCTCTCAGACGAGCATTTGGCAGCATTTGCTTTTGCCCAGCTGGCGTGGGGTGAAAGCCACGACTCTGCCAGGAAGCTTCCAGTTCTGTCTAGAGATTCCAGTGCTTTTCTTGAAATGGAGGGTGGCTCGGGGCTGCAGGGGAAAGGAAGTCTGTGAAGCAAGGACTAAACATAGCAAAACAGTGCCAGTCACTTAATACAAAGTAACCATGACTAGCTCCATAGTAATTATATACAGAATCACAGAATCATACAAGGGTTTGTGTTGGAAGGAACCTTAAAGATCATCTCATTCCACCCCCTGCCATGGGCAGGGACACCTTTCCCTATCCCAGGTTCCTCTAAGCCCCATCCAGCCTGGCCTTGGACACTTCCAGGGATGGGCATCCACAGCTTCTCTGGGCAACTTCTGCCAGGGCCTTACCCCCACTCACAGGGAAGAATTTCTTTCTAATACCCAAAACTCTCTTTTTAAAAGAATTAATAATTTCATACTAAGGAAAAGACCAGGTTTGAAGACAGATATCCAGGGCAAGAGGGCATAAAGGTGACACTTCAAAGGTATTCGTCCCAAAGGCTAAAATTAGAGGTGAATTGTGGGAGGATAGGAATTAAACTCCTCTGGTCTCATACAGATATTCTCACATGCCTGAGTGCTCCTGGCTGCCAAGCCCTCCGCAGTTCCCTGGCACTGTGTGCCATTACACCAAGCTCTTCCCAGGAGATTTATTGCCAGGTCAAGGTCTTTGCTTCCTTTCTGACGATTCCATCGTGTGCTAAACCCACGTGTCTGTCTGGGGGGGGAATTGCCGGGACATTCCCGAGGACACGAGCTCTGGGCACAGGGATGGATCCGTGCTGGGGCCAGCGTGTCCTGCAGGGCTCCACGCAGGGAGCAGGGGCACGGGGAGGGCTCAGCGAGTACATCCCCTCGCTGTGTGCACAGAGAGACGGGCACACTCACACGGGGAGCAAACGGCAGGAACGAGCAGGGATCCATGGACGAGCCCTGGGACCGCTGCTCCAGGTCACCGTCCCCTCCCGGCTCCTGCGGGACCCAGCGCCTGTGGGATGGTGCAGCTCAGGACCAGCCCTGCCAGAAAACACCCGGCCTGGCCTGGGCAGCCAAACAGCCCGGGGCGTGTCCGTCCCTCAGGGATGGGAATTCTGTGTCAGCAAAAGGGAAAGAGGACCGTGAGCCTAACAAGGACATGGAGACAAACTGCCCTGTGGAACCGCAGCTGGGAGGGCTCTGGAGCACCAGGAGCAGCTGAGGGAGCTGGGAAAGGGGCTCAGCCTGGAGAAAAGGAGGCTCAGGGGGGAACTTGTGGCTCTCCACAACTCCTTGACAAGAGGGGGCAGCTGGGGGGGGTCGGCTTCTTCTCCCAGTTAACAAGAGACAGGACAAGAGGAAATGGCCTCAAGTTGTGCCGGGGAGGTTCAGGCTGGATATTAGGAAAAATTCCTTCACCAGAAGGATTGCCAAGCACTGGAACAGGCTGCCCAGGGAAGTGATGGAATCACCATCCCTGGAAACGCTCGAAAGGTGTGTGGATGTGGCACCTGGGGACATGGTTTGGTGGTGAATGTGGCGCTGGGTTAATGGCTGGACTCGATGATCTTAGAGGTCTTCTCCAACCTTGATGATTCCACGGCTCCATGATCCGTTGCAGGATGGAAGGGACATCGCGCCAATGGGAATTAAACTAATTTTCCTGTGCAGTTTAGCGGGAGCAGCAGGTGTAAGTCCTGGAGCCTGATCTTCCCCTGACGTGAACGGAGGCTCTGCCACTGTCACGGGCCGAGCTGTCCCCTCTGCCACCAGCGGAGCCTGGGGCGTTCGCTCAGTGTGAGTTCACTGGAGCAGGAACAGAGAGAATCTCAAATAATGCTAATAAAGGTAATCCAGAGAAAAATTAAAACCACTGAGGAGGAGGCGTAGAAATCTCCTGCTCATGTCTGCATCACCAGCTGTAGCTCCAAACATCTTGTCAAGCTCTATTTCATCAAGCTGCAGCTCTTCCTGCAAACCCAAGTGGAACGGCAGCCCTGCAGGGATTACCCGCTGCCCAGTTAGCAGCAGAAAGATTCCGAAAAGAACCAGAAAGTTGAAAAGAAAAAGGTTTCCAGTTTTCTACTTTAATTTCCATGTTCTGATGACCTGAAGTCGTCTAAGGCAGCGATTAAAAAAAAAAAAGAAAAGAAAAAAAATCTATGGCATTTTCTTAAGGGATGGATTATTTTTAGCCATGGAGATTTAGAGTTCTCTCCAAGTTCCTGAACTTTCAGAACTTTTCTTCACTAAGGAGCTTGACAGCAAAGCAGGTTCCCTTTTTTCTCTTTTTCCCAAGTTTTCAACTGATCTAATTAAAATATGCAAAATCTGCCTTTCTGCACAATGAAGGAAAACACATTTTTTTCCAGGGAGATAAAAGGCATTTTTCCAGAGGCTTTATTTCTAAGGATAACTGCTCCCCTTTCCATTTTTAGGGCTCAGCAACTGTCCACTTTCTGGTGAAGAAATGAGAAATAAATAATTACGCCCATTTTATTTACTACTGCTCTTGAGATTACTGGCACCAGACAGCTTTTGTGAGACCAAATGGGTTGTCAGAGCCCCACTGGGCCTGCTTCTGATGGACAGCACTACCACCATGCACTGCCTGAGCTTGGTGAACACGGAAATCTGGTCCTTGATGTTTAATTGAGTTCAAGTGGCTCCAGAGGGATGACTTCCCAAATGGGATATACTTATATATCCTTTTTAGATGGAGTTGGGTTAGTATGGTGTTTCAAAAATGACACTGCTTTTTAATCAGCTGCATTTATGGGATTTTGGGGGGTTTGGTATTGCTTTTTGAGTGAAGCTCCCCTGTGCCCAGCAGCCCCCTGTCCCAGCCAGGGGACAGAGGCAGTGCTCTGCAGCCTTGCCCCGTTCCCCTGCCCCCAGGGTGGCTGTGCCACTGGCATCAGCTTTTCCTGTTATCCTCTGGGATAACACCCATTCCATGTGCAAGAATCAATCCTTTGCTCTTCCAGACCGTGATCATCTTGCAAGAGTCTCTGCTTGGGCACAACCCAGGGCCAGGATCTGGGTAAAATGCAGCAGAATAAAAATCCTACGGAAAATAAAGAAGAGGACATCGATGACACCATTCAGAAGGGGAGGCTGGAGGAGCCCAACCTATGTTGCCTCTATAACCATAACCAGAGGCTTTTCCTTTAATTTCTTGTTTCTCACTAGAACTATTTTCTGTCCGTAATCTGAACCTAATCTTGGCTGCTAAATGGACCCTCTCCTTGGGCTCAAGGCTGTTCCCTGGCAGTAAATTCAGCTCATCCCACTGGAACAGGGACAAATGGATGTCGTTTACAAAGCCAACTGCGCCCACCCTGCACGTACACGTAGGGAACCTGCAGCAGCGCCTCACGTGTCCCAGCCCTTGGAATTCAAGCCCAAACCCTAAAACACAGGTTGGCTGAACCTGAACAGGAGGAACATAGTTTTGTGTTCTTGGACTGACACAAAGCACAGGCAGAAGTTGTGAATAAATGATTTGCTGTGAATTATTTACCCGGCGCTGCTCAGAGCCTCAGAGGACAGGGAGGGCAGCTCAACATTTGCACGATAAAATATTGAGTTGCCTCCAGTGCTGTTTGCAGGGGAGGAAGTGTTTGTCCTGATGCTGTGACCGATTTAGGTGGTGCATTCCAGGCAGGGCTGCTGGTGGGCTCTGGAATGTGGAGCCACGGAGCCCAGCATTGTCTGTGTCACAATTTTGTGCCCCATTAAAGCCCTGGTTGCATTTCTGCTCATAGGTGGGTGCATCTCTGTGACACATGAAGTGGTCCCTGTGCACAGGCTGTACCAAGCAAACTCTTTCCTCATGGCAAGCGTGAGTGGGGTGCAGCAAGTTCAAAGTGTGAGTATGTATTATTCATCTTTTAATAATGTCACAGCAAAATTTAGGAGAGTTTGGCAACAATTTTGATCATTCAAAGGGCAGGACATGGGTTTGATGTGTCTATAAGGCCAATTACGGGCTCTTCTTGAGCATCAGGTCTCGGTTTTGAGCATGAAGTGGTAAGAAAGGCTCATTGTAGCAACTACAGTGCTTACAAAGGAAAAAGAATTTAATGCTGGGATGTTGTGCCCATGACAGAACCAGGATTAGCGTGGGGGAGCACAGTAAGAAACTCAACACACTCCCACACGGGTGTGATCCTGCCCGTAATGGATCTGGCCTTGAGCACGTCACAATGTGACAGTGGGGGCAGGAGCAGTGAGATCCTGGAGCTGGAGTTCATGTCTCCTGGTGTAAGAAAAATTCTGTGCTTGGCTTCAGGTGCAGAAAGGGGAGAAGGGAACCCCAGTAAAACCAGTGCTGCTTGGTAGGTTCACTGGGAAAGGGAAGGAGGAAAAGGCAGAAGGCCCCTTGTTTAGCTACAGGCAAGTGATCCTGGCCAGGGAAAAGGTGAAAGCTGGAATTCCCTGGATTCAGTCTGTCTCTAAAGGAGTTAGGAGCTCAGTTGTCTGACAGACTTGGGCACCTGTGAGACACAGCGGCTGGGAAATGAGGAGGAGATGCAGACTCAGAGCCCTGAGATGGTCAGAGGGTTCAGGGGGGGAGCTGGTCCTGGACAAGGTGTTCCCTGGTCCGGTGCTGTGCCAGAGGTACCGATGGCTCTGGGGCACTCACAGCTCAGCCCCCCTGCGACTGTGGGGGACAAGGGCAGGCCCTGAGGGGTGTGAAGGAACTGTGTGTGGGTGGGTGGGTGGATGTGTGGGGCTGTGGGTGGGAAGGTCTTGGGATTTAAGGCCACCCCAGCAAGTATGATGCAGCCATTCACTTACACACACTCCCCCAGTAGGATGGGGAGGAGGATGGGAAAGAAGGCAAAACCTGTGGGTTGAGATAAAAACAGCTTAATAATTGAAATAAAATAAAACATTATCACCATAATACAGTTGTAAAGGAAAGGGAGATAACAAAAGAGAGGCAGGAATAAAACCCTAGAAAGGCAAGTGATGCACACACAATATGGTCACTGACCACTTGCTGACAGATGCCCGGCCTGTCCCCCAGCAGTGATTGATGACCCTGGCCAGTTGCCCCAGTTCCTGCACTGGGCAGGACACTCTGTGGTATCCCTTTGGCCAGTGCAGGTCGACTGTCCTGGCCATGCTCCCTCCCTGTGCATCTGCTCACAGGCAGATTATGGGACACTGAACAGTCCTTGGCTTGGGGTGAGCCCCGCTCAGCGCCAGCTACAACAGTGGGGTGTGAGCAACACCATCCTCACACCGAACCCAACACACAGCCCTGCACCAGACAGGGGGGAGAGAATTAACTCTGTCCCAGCCCCAACCAGTGGGTGTGTGAGGGTGTGTGTGGATGGGAGGGATGGGAGTGGGGGGGGGTGTGTGTGTGAGGGGTGGCTGTACCCATGTGAGGGTGTGAATGGGGACGTGTGTGTGTGTGTGTGAGGGGTGGCTGTACCCATGTGAGGG
>VZRJ01008799.1:175847-300001 GCA_013397565.1 Ptilonorhynchus violaceus
GACGGGATGCGTGGCCGCGCTCCTCCACGGGAGTTGCCGGCAGCGCCGGGACTCGCGTCCCAAGGGACAGTGCTGGATTTTTTCTGCCCTTGCCCTAAATGACAGCACGCACCGACCACCTGCAGCCTCGCGGAGAAGGTTAAATGCCGATTTAAATTGTTACTCATTCGGGCAGCCCTTGACCCGGCTGAGTCGTCTGGGTGACCCACGTGCCCTCAGCGTGGGAACGGTGACAGTGATACCAGAGGGGTGTTCTCTGCTGTGATGCTTGCAGAAAAAACCGCCTCTTTTATCGACCCCTCTTTGAACTACCAGGCATCTTGCAGTTTGTAGTTTATCAAATTCCGCAGCCAAAAAAAAAAAAAAAAGAAAAAGGCTGATTTTTGAGACTCTTCATAAGTTCATTTGTTTACTATGGAGCCGTGACTTCAGTGGTCTCTTTGGTATAAAAACATTCTGCTTGTGTGATATTTTTGGTGGCATTGACAACAGATTTGTTAGTCACGGTTATGAATATGGTAATGTGCATGTCTCCCATTAAATTCTCCGTGCTCTAAGGTAACATGGTTGAACAGTCATGTACCAAGTCTTGCATTCTCGAGCAATGTTCTTTGAACTCCCAGTCTGCTTGATCACTTCTTAACTTTTCCACTACATTGTAAAACATATTTGATCTTTCTGCTGGTCAGATGTAAACCCTAAGTTTTGTGCCCAGTGCATCTCCTTGCAAGCAAGCTTATGTAATGCAGTGCCCAGTGCAGAATGCAAGAGGTGATCAAAGGAGCACGGAGTATCCCGAGTATGAAGGGACCCACCGGGATCAAAGCTGGAAGGAGAGATTTTTGGAAAAAGGATTTTCTTTGTGGTTACGGTGCCTCTGTGTGTGTGTGCGTGTCCCCACGGGAGAGCTGAGGAGGGTTTTTCTGCTCTGTGGACATCCTGCCTGATCCTGGGCAAGGCTCTCGGTCTCCTTTGGTGCTGCTTGCCTTCTCCTTAATTATGGCATATCCTGTGTCGCTGCTTCCCAGGGCTCCGTGAAGATGCTCAGAAGCCCTTGAAAACACTTTTCAGCCAGGCAGGTACTGTGGAAATGCAAATTACTTTATTGCTGTTTTAAAAAATGCTTTTCAGAAGTTAAAGAGGTATCTTTAGGCAGTTTGTTGGAACTGTAACCAGATGTCTCTTCAGAGCGTTCCAAAGCAGACTAAAGGAACTGGGGTTTTTTAATACTCCCTTGTAAAGAAATCCAGTGCTGTTCCTCGAGAAAAGGCAAAAAATCACCCCCCGTTTGGGTGTTATCAGATGTGTCACTCTTTGTTCAGTCCATGAGTGTTTACTCCCAGTATCTCTGCACGTAACTGGGCAGTAATTACCAGCTGAAGGAACACTTCAGCCCCAGACCCTTTAAGATGTAAGTGGTGGATGAAGACGTGCAGGTGACCACAGCATCCACCCGGCTCGCTGTGAGCCCACTGGGCTCCGTGGTGTGGCTTTGCTGTTCATCTGCTTGTACCTTCCTTCTGAGGTACAGCAAGGATCAATACACTGTCAGCCAGGAGCAAGTCTTCCTAGGCAAGAACTGTGCCTCAGATGCTGCTACAGAGTACATTTCTAGCATTAAAAGGAAAGAAAAAGGTCGAGGTGCTGGGTTTTGGTTTTGGTTTGTTGTTGTCTTTTTTCTGGTAAAGCGGTGAAAAGAAACTAGATGGAAAAGGACTTGAGCTTGAGACCAACCTCTGATCAGCCTTACTATATCTTGCAAGTGCATAGAACATTAACAGAATTCCTTATTTTTATTACTGGGCTTCTAAGAGAATGATTTCTATTTTAATGTGCATTGCTTTCACTCTAGCGTATTGAAATCTCATTGGTTTTGTAATATATTTTTTAAAAGGTGTTGTTACTTTTCATAACCTCTTTCTGCCGTGGTAGAATCTCTGAATAGCTTCTAGAATTGCATTAAAGGTAATGCAAAGCTCAGAATTCTTTGATCAGCTTGCTTTTTGCAAAGATTTATTTCAGGCAACCTTAAAAAAATCCTTAGAATGTCAGTTCTGAGGTCTTTTCATGTTGTGGATTTAATAGACAAGGTACTGTCAGCTGAGCTATGAGTCTTGCTAATAATATGATTACGTTGTTTTTTGAGAGATGTAGTTCTTGAAAACATACCTTGGAGAAGAAAATTCACAATAGCTATGTGCAAATAATTTTTTTTCTACAACAGATGGAAGAGCACTCAAGGGTGGCTAAAATTAGTTTGAAACAGAATAGATTATTCCTACAAGTACAGTAGTATAATTTGTACAAAATGAGCCAAATCCTACTAATTGTTGCACTGTAACTGGTGTAAATATAGAGTAATTCCTCTGCTTGGATTTTTTCCCTCTTTATGCAGAGCTGTAGAACACAGGGGATTATGAGGCTGTTGGATTTTGACATGTTCCTAGCACAAGTCAGTTTTTCCTGAAACCCAGTGGCAGAATATGGCCCCCCACTCTCATCTTGACAGCGGCATAATATCCACTCACCGAGACTCCAGTTCCAAATTCGCTGTAATATGATTGTGGGTAGAGGGTTGCTGAATGACTCAGATGAATGTAGCTCCGAGTAAACAAACATGTAAATCATTTCTGGCTAGAGAGGGAAAGGAAAACATGAGAAGAGCAGAGCAAAGCCGACCTCCAGGATGAGACAGGATCACCAGGGATCGCCAAGTTCAGCACAGGATCGACCGTCAAAAACTTGGGTCTGGATTTGCCATGGTCTTTTATCTTTGGGAATGAGAGGCGCCTGTGTGGAGCGAGTGCCCAAATGCAGGTATTACACACGAGCAGGGTTTGCCAGTGGCTTGGGCTGGCAGCCTGGTACAAAGGTGGGCAGGTTCATGTCTCACCTGCCTTTGGCACATCTCAGTGGCCCACGGTGGGAGTGGGAGCCCTCTGTGCTGCCAGGCAGGCATGGAAGTCTCGACAATGTCCAATTTGGGAAAAAAAAATACAAGCTAGCAAGTGATTCCTGAAAGTTTCTGAACCTGAAACCCTGGAGAGCAATGTGGAATTGATATAAATAACTGGAGAAGGATCCAGACCCAGTTTGTGGTTCAGAGTAGGAAGTACCAGAGCAGGTCAGTGGCTTTTGAACAGCTGTGGGTTTCTTATCCAGACAAGTCTCTAGCACTAAATCAGAGCAAGGCAAAGGCTGCTCTCGGTTGATTTTCCTGCCAAGGGAGATGGCCAGTAAGCACAAATCACTGCAACAGAGCATCTTGCCAGCCAGCTCCTCTTGAATGCCCAGGCCCAGGGTAGTTAGAACTCAGGGAAGGATGGAGCTGTCCCTGTGTGAGGGAGCTGCAGTCTCTGGAAAGCTGGGGCAGGGTTTTTATTCCTTTCAGCTGTCTGAGCGATTCCGCTTCAGCGTGTTTTCAGGGTAAGTTAGGTTAAGTTCCCTCTTGGGGAAGCAAAAAATGTGCTGGCATCCAGAGTTGAAATGAGGAGAGCTGGGGCTGGTCCCCTCCTGCTGCTGCATGAGGATCAGTTCCCTGGAGCTCTGCCTCCCTGCTGGATAACCTGCCTCATGTTTTGGCCACTTTTATCATCGTGGTACAGAGGATGCTGTGGTGTTGTGTGGAGTTCTTCAACATAAAAGTTGTGCTCTTCCTGAGATTTCCTGCCTTGGAAAGCAATGAGTAGTCCATAGAGTCAAGTGTGGCTGTAGGTGCAGCATCCTTGCAGTGCTTTCTGTGAGCTGATGGCTGGGCAGGGGAGGAACTGGAGAGACAAGGAGTATTTCCCTCTGTGTATGAGCAGCAGGTATATTTTTTTGTTTTCTTTAGAGCCCATCAGGTTTTATATCGTGTTGGTCACTGTGGCCATGATAGGAGACCTGACTTCTGCAGCAGCAGGATGGTCTCTGCTAATGGGAGTGATGGGTGTTTCTGTCAGGTCGGTAGACTCATATTATTATTTATTCTCAGCTCAGTCTCTGGATTCAAGCCAGGAAGCTGCTTTGTCCTTATTCCCTTCTCCCTTCTCTCCCTCTCTCTCCCTCTTCACGTGCAGTGACCATGTTCCAGTGAGAACTGAAGCAATTCCCTGGCCCCTCTCACGTGTCCTGCATCCCTTTTGCATCCTTAGAGAGCAGTCGGATTCACCGTTTGGGAAAGACTGGCTTAAGCACCTGGATAGAGTCAGATAGGATTCCTGTCATGTCTGCTAATTAAATGGTAATGCTCATTACCACAGGATACTGTGCAGGGCAAAAGCATAAACAGGTTGAAAAACATGAGGGGAGTGCACAACGAACAGAGGGTGGATGGGAAACATGAAGGTCTGGATGTCACCTCTGGCTCCCTGGAATTGCAGGGAGAGTGCAGAAGGACACACAGACTGCTGCCCATCACCAGAGATGGCATCCTGGGATAGAAGGACCATGGATTTAATCCATTCCTGCGTTCTCCCAGCTCTGACACGCACAGCTTCCTAAAACAGCAATTCACTTTCTGCTCAGTAAAATAAAGAGGGAAGGATAGAGCTTATGGAATAGTGTTTATTGGGCATTTTGGTTCCAGAATGATAACCAGGGTAGAGATTTCAGCCTGCTCTCACAGGTATTAATGGATTAACATAGGAAGCTGCAAGAATTTCATTGTGTGAAGCCTTACTGACAAAAGCAGTGAGAGGATGAAGCCATTTGGGGCT
Organism: Ptilonorhynchus violaceus; assembly: GCA_013397565.1. Classification (NCBI taxonomy): domain Eukaryota; kingdom Metazoa; phylum Chordata; class Aves; order Passeriformes; family Ptilonorhynchidae; genus Ptilonorhynchus; species Ptilonorhynchus violaceus. The sequence continues at coordinate 180,545 of VZRJ01008799.1, forward strand.
GAGGGCTCTGGCTGGGACAACAAGATGAAATAATTCCACTCTCTCACACAGTCTTTGTGTCCTGTTCATTCTGGTTTGTGCTGCATTACGAAATGGAGGTGCTGATCTCTTCCTTAGCCTGGAGCTGCAGTTAATGGAAATCTCTGTATTATGTGTATTGGGGTATTTGAAAGTTTCCAGGTGGAAGGACCTCCAGGTTTATAAAATTGTCCTGATGCCCTAAAATTGTTCATAATAGGAACAAGAGGAATAAGGATTCCTGGGATGCCAGGGCCTCTTCACCCCTTCCCTTGTGAGGTCGAGCTGGAAGCAGGGCTGTGGTCAGCGACTGAGTGGACAGGGGGCTCTGAGGTGGGTCCCTGAGGAGCTGCTGGGAAGGCTGTTTCAAAGAGGAGCATCTGCTGCAAGAGAGGGATTTTCTAACTGTAGAGAAGAGGTTCTGTGGACAAAGGAAGTAAAATCTGATCTGTGGAAGAGGGCAGGAGGGCACAGAGACCGTTTGAACAAAAAGATGCAAAGTCCCTGCAGGGGCTGTAGTGAAAATCCTTTACCCAGATCTTTCTGTCCTCTGTAATACCATCAGGGGATCCTCATCTGGGAAGAGGAGACTGAGCCTCTGAAGAATCTTAAAAGTTTGCTTCTCCTGCAATATCCCATTTCTTCAGCAAGGAAAGAAGGACTGACTTTCCTCTGGGGAGGGTCGGTCAGGGCCATACCTGGAGCTGACTGGGGCTCCACAAGGGCTGCTGGAGGGAACAGGGCTGCCCTGGCACAGCCCTGTGCTCCACCAGCCTCCTGCTTCCTTGGCAGGGAGAGCAGCTCCTGTGAGGTCCTGGCTGAGCCCCCATGGGCAGCTTGGATGCACAAGAGGAGAGAGGCACCACATCCCTGTTCCGGACAGACCCCGAGTCCCTCCTCTGTGCATGGATTCGAGGGGCACAAGATGAACCCAGACCAGGGCAGGGAGGTGCTCTGTAGCTGGGAAAAGGGCCCCAGGCTTCTCAGACTCAAGGTCTAGACCAAGCTTCTGCCTTCAAATGCACATCTTTGTTTAAGCTTGGAGCTCTGTGTTTGTGGAGTGTGTTAGGGCAAATGTTCTGACATTTGTCTGTGGGTTTTTGTGGATCTTGAAATGATGCCAGGTTGGGAGTGGTACCTTCCCATCTCTCCTGACTTCTTCCCCACCCTCGGGGGTTGGTGCTGGTGTGCTCCAGTGCTCGCTGCTGGGCTCACCCCAGAGGAGGGGTGGTTGTGGTCCCGCGGGGACGCGCCTGCGCACACCCGGAGCATCTCCAGTGCCACATTCTGTGCTGCAGCTCTCCCTGCCCCCTGTCTGTAACCTCAGCAATCGGGCTGAGCAGCTGGTGAGTGGGAGCCTCGCCTGTCAGAGACAGGGGTAGGAATATCAGCAGTCAACGAGCCATCACTTCAGCTGCTGGCACGGAATGGGAGCGGGGAGGGGAGGCACCCCTCCCAAAAATAAACCCATTGCTGTCCACAGGAGCCACATGAACCCCTGGCTGACGGAAATAGGTTGGGAAAAGAAAGGATGAAGAGTGGTTTGGCTGAAAATAAACGCAGGATGCTGCAGTGGATGAAAGGAAGAGGTGTTCTGGAAGTCTTTTACACACAAGGGTTTCTGGGCAATCTCCAGTCAGAAATGGTTCATCTGCACTGACCATACACCTGTGGAGGGGTCAGGTAGCACAAATACTGACACACCTTTCTGGGTTGTCTTCTGATTGTGCCAAAGAATTGAATGTACTCATAGATGGAACAAAACATAAAATGGGGGGATTCATCCTACAGAAATGTTACAGATTCCTAATGTGTCACTTCAGTCTCCAAGCAGAACAGTCAGCAAGCTCCCAAAGTTTTTAGTTATTTATGCAAAGAGGAGCATCTGGAGAATCCAAGAGCCCAGTAGTTAAATCTCTCAGCAGAGAGCTGGGGAAAAACAAGGAAAGGCTGGGATTCAGGCCACCAACACTGGTCTTTATGTAAGGAAGAAAGATCAGATTTGTCAGAGTTATTGGTCCCTGCTCAGGGGCATTTCCAGTCCAAGGCTAAGTTAAATTCTCAGAATTCCCAGTTCTCACGTGGCTGTAGGGAATTGTGGCTCTAATCAGCCTCTTCTCTTTCACCAGTCCTGGGACTGGCCATGGGTTGAATTGCTGGTGAAAACTGAAGGGCCCCTCTGTGAGCACAGATGCAACAGTGGGAAATGAAAAAAATTCCCACTGACTTTAGCAAGCTTTGGATCTGGGCATGAAGAACAACGTTTTATTTCAGATGTTCTCCCCATCCTCTGAAGAGTTTATTTTCATTCTTTTTTAAGGTGATGGCACCAAAACTCAAGGTGAAGCATTTGGGATGTAATTAGAGGGTGAGGTTGGTGCCACGACCTTCCCATACATTTTGGGATTAATCTTTCTCTCTTGCAAAAATCAGCTGGAATCAAGGCTCCCTCTCCTGTGGCGCTGACCTGTGCAGAGCAGTTCTGTGTGTTTGCTTTTTTAGGATCAGAGCCTTTTTTCCTGCTCCTGCATGCAGAGCTTCCCCCCACTGACCAGAGGTGTGTGTGTGTGGAGCAGGGACACCTGCCTGGTGACAGTGACCTCTGCAGGAGCATCCTTCTGTCCCTCCCGGAGTCTGGGCTGGAGCTCAGGCTCAGCCCTGGGGAAGCACAGGGTGGATAAAAGCCGAGTGTGTTGTTTGGCACTGTGACAGGCTGAGGTGAGGGGAACTGAGGAGCTGCTCAGAGTCACAGGGGTGTGATTCCTGCAGTGCTGCTGCAGAACCCCTTTAGAGTCCTTTAATCTGGTTATTCTGCTTGGCTGAAGTCCTTTAACCACCCAACTTGGAGCACTGAGGCTGTGAGAGGATCCCGTGCCTGATCATTCCAACATTTGCACTGGGATCAGACCACAAGCACCTGTCAAACCTCTGCTGTCACGTTATTCACAGCAACTACATTGCTAGGTGGACTTTTTTCCTTGTTTATGGGCATTTCAGACCCTGATCCATGTTCTACAAATGGCTCTGGTGTTCCTGGATGTTTGGCCAAACATGCTTTTGCCAGCTTGTAGGTTGGTCTCTCCTTTTCCATGGTGCCTGTAGGAGATTTTGGGCAGCCACAGGATGTGGTTCTGTTTGATCCAGGCACTGCTCCTTGAGCCTGAGAGGCTGCTCTTTGCACATGCCCTCTGCTAGTACTGGCAAGGTGAGAGCTGTCACATTAGGGTGGGTTTTCCTCCCTTTTTTAAGGGATCACCAGGCTTGAGTGGGCACAGCAGGGGCACACAGAGGGAGCAGCCACACAGCACCGAAGCCTGGTCCAGAGCAGGTTCCTGTGCTTCAATGTTGAAGCTTTATGAAGAGACTGCAGAGTTAAAAACAAAAAAAAAAAGAAAAAAAAATAAATCAAATTAGGCTTTGAGTTCTTGTTCATTTCCGGAAAATGTGGAGTATGTGAATGGCATTATTACTGTGCCCATACTGCGGATTAAATCGGCTTTATGGATTGAGCCTCTTAGCGTGGAGTTAGGATAGATTAGCAGCATTTTCACCCATTTTACAGACAAGGGAAGAGAAACACAGCAGCACACCCATGATCGTGCAAGATCCAGGGGTCCAGGCCAGGTCTCTCCCTTCCTTGAGGCCGTGCCACACAAAGCTGTCCCTGAGTTCAGTTTATTAGCTCAGAGCAGATGAACAGTGAGCTGCTAAAAACGAGGATTCATGAGGAGCACCAGCCTGCTGAGTAGATTTTGCCATGAATGGATTCCCATTTTATTCATCCTCTATAATCTCAACATACAGAAGATGCCTTTGTGAGTACTGAATGGGGAATCGAGTCATAAAGAGCTGAGACCTCAGATATGGAAAGTGAGCAGTATGGGCAGTTCTTCAGGGGAAGTGAAGTCTTTTGTAGGAAAGATAATTTATAAATATAATGGATAACTGATGCTGTTCAAAAGTACTGGTTTGTTTCCAAATTAGCCAACACATAAGTAGACCTACTCGTGCCTCATTTAAATTCATTCTTTTTTTATCTTGGTTTGGAACCAGAGGCCCAATCTAATGTTTTTCATCCAACACTCTTGTTCAATCCATATGGATCAATTATCATTATCAAGAGCTGGTACTAAAGAGAACGTCTTGCACCTGAAAAATGAACTCTGGAAAGAGCCTCTTCGGACTGCAGAATTTGTCTATCCCAGATGGACCACCTCTGTGCAGTGGACACACAGGGGGCTGTTTGAATACCAGGTTTTTTAGTTGGAACATCTCCACTTTTGTAGACGTTTGGAGCATGACTGCACTTTGCATGAGTGCTTGAATCCATGGGAACTGATGGATACCACAAAGTAATGGACTGTTCCTGGTGGAAGCCCAGACATCTGCTGGCATTAGACCAGCCAGGATGTGTTTGTAGCACTGCTGACTGTGCCTGTCATGTCTGGGCAGCTGGGGAGACTTTATGGGGCAGAAAAACGTAGCTTTAGTTCAAAGGAAATATTAAAACCCAACAGCACATGATTGTGGCAAGAAGGAGTCCTGTTTGTGTTTGTTAGAGCCCTGGAACAGCTTCACCCTCCAGGGTAATGCCAATACAGTCTTTGCAGAGCCCCTCCAATGCTTCCTGCTACCCCCACCCTATTTCTGCACACGGAAACGTGGAGCCCTGGGAGGTGGTCCTGGTTTGGTCCGTGATTGTGCTTTGCTTGGTTCTAAACCTCCCCCTAAGGCTGCACACAGCCAAGCCCAGCACTGGGGATAGGTGATACAGACACGCTCCTCGTTGTTTTCTTCTCTTCCTGGTTTTGGGGCTGCTGAGGAGGGGAGGGAGAGCCCCAAACAATAGACTGACTCAAAGCTCAGCAGGCTTTGGGGCTGGGAAGGGAAGAAGTTCAGTAGCAGCGTGTGACAGAGCACGTTGGTGGGACATGAAACGGGAAGCAGTGCCCAGGGAGGCTTTGATGTGCTCCCAAAGCCCTGCAATACCTTCCCTGCTGAGCCCGAGCAGAGTTTTAATTTGGAGAGTCTGGTCAGTGGCATCACAAGTGCGGCGAAGCAGGAAGGAGCCCAGGGTAGTGACTTCTCTTTTCAGCTCTCCCCGTGCAAGTAGGGGTTATGGCACTGGAGTCAGCCAGTGAATCTGCATAAGCACCATGAAATTCAGAGTGCACAAAATGCATTTGAAACAATTTGGCTCTGCTTTGGCTGAAGCAATGTGAAGGAAGAGCACAAAAAATTAATAACTAACACTAGAAAAGAAAATAGAAAAGGAAGTTAAATGAATAGATTGGTCTAAGTGTTTTCTTGCACTAAGATGGCATACAAATATATACAGACTTAATTAGAGAGGGTTATTTGAAAGCTCAAAGCCAACCATCAGCCTCTCACTTTCTCACAATATTTTGTTACAGCCTACTATAAAAAAGGCAGTTAATTAAAACAGATTTATTCATCCAATCATGCAGGTGTTACAATGAGACACTGTTTCCAGAACCTTGGTATTTTTGTTCAATTTAATGGAAAGCAATAATATCATGTAGGAGGTATCTCTAGCAGGCAATATCCATCCCTTGTCCCTCCGGTGTGTTTGGTGCCCCTGCCCTGAGCTCAGCAGGCTGCAAACGCTCCCTGGGATGTTGTCCCGCGTTTTATGTGTGAGGAGGGAGGATTTTTTTGGTTGCCACGCTGTAGTTGCTGGTATTGCTTGCTCAGGCTTCGCCGTGTGCCCTCAGGATTTGCAGCCCTATGCTAATGTAATACATGCAGTGGAGTCACCTTGACTTCCCATTTATCAGCTTATGCAAGTGCAAACCTCCTGCTGCACTGCAACAGAAATGTCAGCGCTGTTCTGAGCCAGCTCCACTGTCAGGAGCAGATCTGGGAGCTGGATGGCTCTGGATGTCACTGTGGCTTTGGGACGCTCTTCCTGTCCAACACTGCACAAACCAGAGTGGGCAAGCGTGGGTTTTTCCCCCAGGCAGGGATAGGGGTGTGTGTTTGTTTAAGTGGTGTCACCTTTGCCAGGCTTTAAGGAGGACACACTTGAGGGGTGCTGAACCCTTGGTGGCAGCTCTGCCCTTGCTGGTGTGGCATTACCTGGTGCAGTGTTTGTGTGTGAGCAGATCAGACCGGGGGATCTCTGGCAGGAGGGCGGCACCCCCGGGGCTATCGCTGCCCCTCGTTCTCTCTAGAGAAAGTTGAAGGCCAGAAAGGAATTTGGGAAACATACGGATAGCATTTGACTTTTTTCCCACCTGAAATGTCAGCCAAGTGACATTTGTGTCAGTCACAGTGTGACAGCCTGGACTGTCCTGCTCAGGGTTTGCAAGGGGCCTCAGGAGCTCTCCTGAAATACAGGGGAATCTTGAAGAAGTCCAGCTTCTTCCACCCGGACCCTTCTCTCCTGTAGCTCCCCGTGAAGGGGGTGCATGGTTTCTTGGCTGAGTCAGCAGAGGTTTGGGACTGGCAGGGTGATTTGCTGAGCAGGTTTTTGGCTTCAGAGGGCATCTCACTTACAAGTGGGACACTGTTTGCTTTCCCTGACCCAGCACATGCAGAGAGAGTTTGAGTGCTGCTGTCATTAAAAGCACCACAGAAAACTCAAAGCACGAATAAAGGGAAACTGGGTAATAATACTTATGCAAAAAAAATCCCACCAAAACCTATTTCGAGGCCCAGAATATACCCTTAGCAAAATATTTTGATTTTGCTCAGGAAAATAAATCATCCATGACTGAGCGAGGGTGGACTGTTCTGTGACACCTCAGGGATGAAATAAAATCCAGAATCCCAGGAGGAAAAATAAAGACTTGAGGTAGAGAAGCATCTGCAACTTGGAATCCCTCCAAATTGCATACTCTGAATAAATGGCACTTGGAGCCTCAAGGCCTGGCCTTGTGGAAGAGTACAAGGACTGCAGTGCCATTTTCCCATTGCAGGAGCAATGGAGACAAGCAGGAGACAAGCAGGACAGAGGAAAAGCAGGAATCATGGGGACAGATACAGCAGTGACTGGTGCAGAGTGTGATGCACAGCACTTGCCAGGGTCAGCAGCAGCAGCACCTTTCATTATCTGAAGGTAGAGCTTGGAGCAAAAGCAGCACAGAGGGAAGAGCTGCAGTCACCATGATAATATGGACAGAGCCTGTGTGGCTTACAGCCTTCCTCCTCTTCATCGTGCAAATCCAGAGGCAACCAGTGGGAAAAAAGCAAATGTGTGTGTCCAAGTAACAAATTACTGCCAAACACAAAATGCTTGGATTCATCCATAGAGGACCCTGACTTAGCTGGCATGGAAAGAGTTAATTGCAGAAGACTCTGAGTGTGTCTTGTGGGAGACAGGAGAAATTCCTCAGTGCACAGGACTGAACTGAGAGAGCTGCACCCATTCCCTCTCCACGTGGAACACCCCCTCTCGCAGGGAGAAGGGCTGACAAAGGGGAGGACGAGCTCCTTGCCCTGGGATCTGCAGGAGGAGCAGTGGCAGCAGCATCCCTTGCTCACAGTGGGGAGAAGGGAGGTACCTGTGCTCTCACAGACAGAGCCAGGTAGGTGCACAGGTAACTTTGCACTGCCCAAAATCAGCGCATGGCTGATGCCCTGCGGTTTTCCGTGTTTGCCTGTATGAAAACTGGGGAATATGTGGCTATTCAGCTCTGCAGGCTGCTGGTCTGGCTGCAGGGGCTGCCCAGCAGAACAGAGGTGGTGGCTGTCAGAGGCGCTTGCTGGCGGTAAAATCCACTTTGCTGCGTTTTGATCAGAAATCAGTGAAGATGGGCCTGAGCTGCAGCTCTGGGAGGAAGGAGTCAGACCTGGGCCAAAGGGGGGTGAAGAGAGCAAACAGCACAAAACTGGCCTCATGCATTTTAGGCAGAATTGAAAAGAGGTCTTCACTGGCACCAAAAACCAGCTAAAACAACAAAATGCAAGGGCTCCTCGGAGTGCTGGAGAGGACAGGAAGGTTGGTGCTGATTGTGGCTTCCCACTGGAGAGCTGTGCTGGGAAAGGTAATTAATGAGCAGGGGATGGAAATCTCGGAGAAACAGGCTGAAGAAGCTGAGGAAAGACAGACAGGCTACAACTACTGTAACACTAAACAAAAGGATACTTCTGGTCCCTCATGGCACTTCAAAACACAGGGCCCAGGGAACATCACCTCAGTACGTTGAGAAGAATTTGGCCTTAGTTTATCAGAGTGAAAAATTAGCTTTGGTTTGGTTTGGTTTTTTTAATGCATATACTGGAGGTAGCTAGCTACTAAATAACAAAATCATTCCTTTAGTATAGTTACAGAAAGAGACCTGAAGAATTAAGTTGTGAGAATACTGTGAACCTGAATACTTTTGGTGAATCCAAATTAAGTCCTGTATGTAATTAAGCTAGCAGGGATGCAGGGTAATCCTAAAGAGTCAAAGAATTAATTTTAGATTTGTGACAGAAGCAAGATCAGACCCAGTATTTTAATCAATCATGCAGTCTGTCTAGGAACAGCTCAGAATTTGAGGAAAGTCCCAATTTTCCCTTGCAGTGATGCATGTAACATGTCTTCCATGGATGCTATTTTTGCAGTCATTTTTGCTGTTCTGCTATGCAAACTAGATTGTGGGTAATAAAATTTAATGGACAATGTTCAGGAATGCTAACAGCTAATTACATGAACAAGGAAATGTGTAAAACTAACCGTAGAGCTTGAAATTATGGAACTGTACATGGTCATTATGCCAATGCCCATTGAAAGAGTGAGCGAAAAAAATCCCCAGGTCTTCATTTTTTATCTGTGCCAGTTCCTTGTTATACCAGATGGGTTTAGCCCTTTGTATCTGTTTTTTAATCAGACACTTTATCTGCTTTTATCTATCTGGAAAGAAGAGGGCTGACAGTATATTGAAGAGGAGAGCCGTGCAGTGAAATTTATTGAAGCTGGGAAAAAGGCAAAAAATGACTTCTAGAAACAGAATGGGTTCCTGTTGCAGCAACCAAGAGCAGGGCCTCTGGGAGTGCTTGCTTGCAGGCACCAGTGGTGCCACACACCCTGAAACCAAACGGGAGAAGCAAACAGAAGTGCAGGTATGAAAAACTGCTCGCCCAAAGCTTCCCCAGAAAGGCAGTGGAAAAATCCCCAGTTTGCCACGTCACTGGGATGGGACTGTCAGACGGATCAAAAGCTGCTGCTGAAAGTCCCAGTTAGAGTCCTGATTACTTTTCAATCCCAGGCACCTCAGGCACCTCAGGAATTTTACCCACACTTCATTTTGCCACGTGAGGTGGGGTGTACTTTCTGGCAGACCCCATCCTGCTGGGAGCACCAGACCCTTGGCATAACTGGCACGAGAAGCCAAATTCAGGGCAGAGCTGGGCACTGATCTCATTTCCCACACATTAATTCTGCTTGTTTTGCCATGGACCTAATGCTGTGTGGGAAACTGGGCTGCTGTGGCTGTGCTGCTTTCCCCAGCCCTCCTGGCAGCAGTGGAGGAGTGCAGAAAGCCTCAGGGAGCTGTGCAGGGGGATCTTAGCCTGACACTCCTTCCTCTGGTCTCTGGAAATGGCCCTGGGAAGGCAGGATTATGTTTTGAACACTGTTCACAGAAGGAGGTGGTTCAGAGTCCAGGACTGGGGTCAGCCTGAGCCAGCAAAAGCTGGAAAAGTACCACGTGCCAGGTGAGGCCGTGTCCGAGTGCTGTGTGGCATCTGCACTGGTCCCTCCAGCAGTTTGCAGAGTGACTGCAATTCTCTGCCTGTTTCCTGTGTTTCAGTGAGCACCTCAAGCACAGCTCGCTGCTTCTACAAATTTTATTGATGTAGCTCCTTTTAAGTGGGGCAGAATAGGTGGGGGTGTCTTCAAACATCACCCAGGCATGGAGGTAAAGAGGATAAATAATGCAAACTGGTAACTTTCCATCTCCTCTCTTGGATAAGGATTGGAATTGTCACCAGCAGCGATCGTGCCCCAGGATTAACCCCTCACTGAGATGGATGGGACTGTTCAAACCTCTCTGAGCCCTTTGTTCCTTTCCGGGCTGTCTGCTAACTCCTGTAGCTGTCTAAGCATCAGATACCTGAATTTTCAGATCCTTCAGAGCCATAAAGCAGGGAAGCTTTCAGATGAAACAGCAAGAGGAAACCAAAAGAAAATGAGGATTTGAAAGAACAGTGCTTGTCAGAAGAGACCAGCAGTGCATCATCACTGTACATCTGCTGCTCCAGTGCCTTGTTTGAGGGAAAGCATCAGTAGGGAAAACATCAGTAGGGAAAACATCAGTAGGGAGGTCTTATTCTCGTCTGCAGTCTTCCACACATAGTTCAGCTGTCAGTCAGTGCTTAAGGTGTGGAGTGGAATGAGGTTCTTTACTGGCCCTGGATATTGTGTCAGAAGTTGGTAAAGTCTCCTGCTTTGCTTTCCTTAGAAAAAGGAGGTGATGGTACTTTCTCTTTTTCAGGGCTCCCTAACGAGATGTGTTGTTAGGCAGGGATTTGCAGGAGCAGGGCCCTTTGGAAATAGTGCCTGTGTGGTAATATCCACTCTGTTTGCATTTCTGTGTGTAGCCACAGTTATGACTGTGCTTAAATAAAGTCCTCTAGTGTGTAACATCTTTTCCCAGCTGATGTGAAGCTCAGCGTGGCAGTAATAGAGGTGTCTTGCAGCAGAGAAGCTTCAGCAGGCCTTGGCTGTTAACTGGGAATGTAGAGAAATGCCTTTCTCCTCTGCCAAAAGCGGTGTTGAATTGGTGGCTGCTTTGTTGGATGGAGTGGAAGGGATCCTCTGTCGCTGCAAGGGAACCGGGGTGGGTGATGTCTGTGGTGTGAGTTAATGGCCTCACAGAGCTGCCTTCATGGAGAACACCAGTGATGCTTCTGCACGGAGCTGAGTGAGTGATACCACCCTTTTAGCTTTATAAATAGCAGAGCAGGCAGTCCTTGAAGCGTGTGGGCTTGAGACAGAGTGCCACTGTCGCCCTGACCTGGCACCAGAGCAGAGCACAAACACAGCCCTTGCTGCACGGATCACGCTGGGGTTTTTCCAGCCGGGAAGGGACTTGGAGAGAAGGAGGTGCAGTGGCCTGCAGAGAAGATCTGGCATCCCCAGATCAAGGAGCCGTAGTGCTGGAACAGGCTCCCCAGGGAATGGTCACAGCCCTGGGGCTGCCAGAGCTCAAGAAGTGTTTGGATGACGCTCCCAGGAACAGGGTGGGGTTTTTGGGGTGTCCTGTGCAAGGCCAGGAGTTGGACTGGATGATCCTGGTGGGTCCCTTCCAGCTCACAATGTTCTCTGATTCTATGATTCCAAGGCCCATTTCTCCCTTCTCTGTCCCATACCTCAAATCTGCAATCTTCCGCTTAAAGTTAGGAGGTTTTGAAGCCCAGAGAATTTGGGACACTTGCTGTCTGGTTTCTGCATCAATGAAGTTCACTCCATGACTCACACTCTTTACTTCACACCCCAGAGGCTAGAAACTTTTTTTTTTTCCCCCCAGAAGAACACATTCTCATGTAATTATTGAACTCCCAAAGCTCAGGGCTGAAAATAAACCCCAGCAAGTGTGGCTAGACTCCCGGGGAAGTGACAAGCGTGGCATGACTGTAATCCAGTCTAGTCGTGCAGACTGTGAGCAGTTAGGGGAGCACACAACCCTGGGGAAAACTGCTCTCCTGGGGTGAAACAGCTCCCTGATCCGGTGCTGAGAGTGATGCTGCTCACACGGCCTTCTCCTCGGTGTGGTTTATCCTTAATCCCAACCTTAATGCCAAAACAGTTGCTTTCAGAGTCACTTCAGAGCCACTTTACAGACAGTGCCTCGCTGCTCCCTTGGCAGAGAGCAGTATCTTGTAAGCCATCTGTCCTGTAAGAAACAATGCTGCCTTGTCAGGGCGATGGTGAGAACGATATCCTACACGCTGTAATCTGTGATTTAGCAGCTCCGCGCAGACGTTCGGGGAAAGACTGGCAGCATAAAAAGCACAGCTTTTATCAGGGTGCACACATAGGAAGAAACCGCAAGGAGCCAGGAACATTCTGCAGGTAGTTGTTGTTTGGGTAATTTCAGCAATTTCTTTGCAGGTTCAGCCCTCACCATCCCTTTCCTGCGCAGTAAATCACGATTTTGGTGCGGGTCTGCCATGATCTGACCTCTGGTTTATGTAGGAGCCGGGAAAATACGAACGGGGTGTGCCAAGGGATGCTCAGGGAGAGCAGAGGAGCTGTTGGTGAAATTGGGAGTGCCTGGGGAGGACACCTCGTAGGGACCCCACATTGTCTCGTGCCTCATTCCTTTGCTGGAATTACAACTCTCCTGCCTGACAGAGATACCTGAGGGACGCACAAAGGACAGGAGGGGACAGAGGTCGGTGGCACCCCGGGAACTCTGAGCAGGTTCCAGACACTGGTTGTGAGGATGAGCTGGAAGGGAGCAGAGCAAGGAGCCTGTACAGAGCCTGGGAGGGGAGAGGAGATCACTGCCAAGAGAGGAGAAAAACAGTGGGGACATCCAGTAATCCTCTGGTAATTACCACCTTGGGGGTGATCTTCATTAACCTGGGGGATCTTCCTCTCGACAGAGATCAGACAGAAAAGGAGAAAGTGAGGCTGGGTCAGGAGAGACCTGAGAGGGAGGGGAAAGGAGAAAAGGAGGACAGGACATCCACTCAAGAGAACCTGGTAGAGAAAAATGCCCTGGACAGGTCTGTGAATCCAACAGTGAAGGCAGACCCAGGGGCAAGGTATTTGTTAACTGTTTTCTTTTTAAGGTTTGCAAAACATTAATATTTTAAGTAGTTTATTTTTCATTAGCATAATTAAGAATACATAAGTCTAAACTCACTGAAAACAGAATTAACAAATTAGCAGGTGCAGGAATTTGGAAGCAAGAGGTTTGGGAAAACAGAGCTTGCAAATGTCGGCATTAAGTAGAGCAGGGAAATCGTGCCAAGCCTTATTTATGGATTTGTGCATTTCCTTTGCATAGGCCCACTCCTGCAGCCAGAGGAATACAGCTCAATTTAAACATGAACCCCCTGCAGTTATACTGTAGCTGAGCCTAAACCCCAGAGCACACAAAATAAAATTCTTCTGAAGCAAAACTGATGAGCCTCACCTCGGATGTCTCTTGAAAGCTGAGGTGTCTTGAATGAACACTTAACTGAACAGGGAAGCAAACTGCAAGATTAAATCATGAAGAAAATGGGACAAAATTTTAGAATAGTATCTTGATGAAAGAAAATACAAGAGGAAGAAAAGCAACATTAAGGTATACTGCAGACAAGGGCTTGAGGGGGGGAAAAAAGGCATCCTGTGCCCACGTGAGAAGTTCCTCTTAGGAAGACCAAGAACTGATTTCCAAGATAATGTCCTGCAGGTTTTTCAGTGTGTGACAGAGTAGCCCTGTGGGACATTTAAAATAAGGTTTTTGCCTGGTAATGTGGGCCATTTCTAGTTTTTATCATCACTTTCATGGGATGAAACTACTGCACTCCATCATGACGTGGGTCCCAGGAGAGGGGGTCACTGCTGGGAGGCTGGAAAAGGCTTCCAGAAGGATTCCACTGCCGGATTGTGGGGCTGGAGGGCGTCTGCAAACCTGAGATGGAAGCCTGAGGGAGAGAGGCCCCAGTGCTGCTGTCACCCACCCCGGGCAGCTGCCTGTGCATGAGGGGCAGCTCTGGCCGAGGGAGGCAGCCCAAGGCAGCAGGAGGGCAGGGGAAGAGCATTTCCCACCCCTCCCAAGGGCTCAGTGACCCAGCTCCCCTGGAGCACTCTGACTCCAGACCCTTCTGTCCCCCTCAACAGGCACCAAAGGCCTGTTACACCTGTTCAGCTCTAGGTATGTAATATATAGGTGTGTCTGTATTTCTGGGACATCCTGGCCAGGTATCACCTGCTGTCACAAGGATCAAACAAGTGACTTCTGTTTGCTGCAGATTTCCAGTCCATACAGCACGAGGATGATGCTGTCTGTCCTTTTTAAAATACTTTTAGATCTGTGGCCCAAAAGATCTGGGTGTTATTGTTGTTGGTAGCCAGAGGGCACAATGTAAGGGTGCGAAGATTAAGAAATAATGTGGTTACTCCTACAAATCTCTGACCCAAATCTCTGCCATTATAGGAATGATCTGGAGGTTGAATAGGCAAGTTTTATACTGGAGTTATTATTCAGGAACTTTTTCAGGCATTAATAGAGGCAAAAACCTGATTCTCTGCATTCCTTCACTTATAAGCAGTATAACATAACAGTGTTACTCCTCTTCCAAGCTTCTTTATGTCTGTGCAGCATTTTTGGTGTCTTTCGGATTTGCCTGCTTAGTGCTCTTGAGAACAATATTCTTCTGCTTTAAATGAATGTGTTTTTATTGCCTGCAGCCTTTCTGTGGGTCTTCAAAAACTGTCCGGTCTGCAGTTCTAGGCTCTTTCCTGAGCTATCTTAATGAAGTAGGATTTGGCTTTGGTTCTTTATTTTATCTGCAGACTATTCTGTTTATTATCACTGTCAGGAGGAGCTCCCTCCCACTTTCTTTCTATGAAGATTTCTCTTTTCGGGATGGCATTCCCACCTCTCCATGAAACACCCTGCCTTACTGCACAGCCCAGGCAGTTCTTTTGTCCAGGGACTGTCTCAGCAGAGGTGGCAGTGAAGGATGTGCTGACCGGGGCTGACTGGTGCAAACCCACGACTGAGACAAACTGCCACTGCCCTGCAATCTGGGATGGTCTCCAGCATTTTAAAACACATTCAGAGAGACCTTTTGCTTGTAGAAATGTTTCTCTTTCTCAGCTCTACAACCGTCTGGGTGGCTCAGACTGCAGGATGTGGTGGTGAGGTGTACCTGAGCTAGGCAGGGTCCAGCGTGGTGGGGAAGCTGCATAGAAAGGGAGCTGTGAACTGCATTGTCTGGAGCTGGTGGAGGAGAGTTGGTCCCCCCATGCCAAGCTGGAGCTGGTGGAGGAGAGGTGATCTCTCCACACCAAGCAGTGCTGTGTTCAAATCATTCTCCTGCTCTAAGTACTTCAGATATTTGGATATTTCAATTTTTTCTTCCTCTGTCTGGAAGCCCCTAAAAGGTCTTTCTTTCTCCTGTGAAGGTTTTAGAAAGGGGAGATGCTCCCTTTCCACAGAGTGCAGGCACAAGGTGACTGCCAGGCACCAGCACCCTCACTGGAGCAGGGTGGCTGCTCTTGCCCACCCAGTGCTCTCCTCTTGGTCCCGTTTGTGCCAATGCCAGTGCTGTGCTCGCTGTCCATGGGGCACAGACTCCTCCTCTTCCTGTCTGCAGGATGCAATGAATTTGGCTTTTAATCCCTCCACATTTACCACAGTTTGGAATTTAACCCAGGGAAAGAGAACTCATGGGTCTTGCACCTTTTCATATCCAAAAGGTGCTGCAGCTGAACACAGTCCTGCCTAAAGTAGCCCTTTTTTTACAACTGGGAAACATTTATTGGAGAATTGAGCACGTTTTTCTTCTTCCTTCCAAGAACCTCCAGTCAGGTTTGAAAGACAGAATTAGGAACAAACCCAGAGTGGAGGCAGAGGTAGAGTTGCTGCAGCACAGTAACCCTGGAGGCTCAGAGCAGGGGCTGCAGGAGATGGATGCTCCCTGTGCTGGGTCTGACTGTGTTTTTACACAGGTGCCAGTGAAAGCAGCCCAGCAGAGCTTGTTCAGAAATGGGAACTGATAACCACTGATAAATCCACTCACTGCTGGATGAGAGAAGGAGCCTAAGCTGTCACTGTAATTCAGAGCTTGCCACTGCCTTTTCCTCTCCCTGGCCACTGTGCCATCATCTTGTCTTTTCCCTCCTAGCTGGGGGGTTCACTTGCCCTCCCAGCCGGGCTGAGGCAGGTCTGACATCCACACTGCTCTCCCCCGGACCATGTTCCCAGATTATCTGCTGATTGGAGAAACGATTACAACGCTGGTAGAGCAAGAGTGGGAACAGGCAAAAAAAAATCTCTTCTTCCATAAGTACAGCAGGCAGAGATTACAAGCAGCAGGCACAGGAGCAGTGGACACAGAGGCTGGAGATGATAATGATGCCATGCTACATTAGTGCTGCATTAGCAGATAAGACAACGGGGCAGCGTGCTTGACAGTATTTCTCAGTTCAGTTGACATCTCTTTTTTGTGGAAAATGAATACATAGCCCATCTCAAACAAGTAGGGGACAGAGCAATGACGTCAGACAGACAAAATGAGCTTTCTGTTCTGCCTGCATTTGCGAAGATACGTACTATGAATATATTCCAGGGCTTTTTTTTTTTTAATCTCCTCACAATGGTACATTTTTATTTATTGCCACCTGCGTGATGGGTGTGTGGAAAGAAGTGGGAGAATTGCAGACTGTAAATACTTTATTATAATAGTAGCTAAAAGCATGTTCTGCAGCCATTCCATCACTAGGAAGTAATTTTAATCATTTTAGTAGCCCAGACTGATTTCTGTTGAGGTCATACTGAAATATTCCAGGGCTGGGTCACTGCTTCCCCCTTCCAGTGTCTCCCAGAGAGGAGTTTTGCCTTGGCTCTACACCAGAGGTTTGTTCTGTCATCCTTCCCATTGAGATGTTCTGGAAGCTGTGTCTTGCTTTCAGGACAGATGAAACCAAGCCTGGGCTCCCTGCACCCTGCAGAGGCCGGGCTGCAGAGCTGGAGATGGACCAGGATGCTGTGTGCCCTGAGCCCAGGGGTGGCTGCTGGCCCGTGCTGTGTGTGGCTGTCCAGGTTGTGTGAGACACAACGACAGGGGGGAGATGTCCTGGGTGTTATTGTTGCCCTCCTGAAATTCTGCCCTAACCTGAAACAGAGCCAAGACCAGGCAGTCCCCAGGCAGAAATGGCCCCAGCAGAAGTGCTGGCGATGCCACCCCCAGCACAGCCCAGGGGCTCAGCTCCGCTCTGCTTCTCCCTCACTCCCCTGGGAACAGACCCTCAGGGAGGGGAGAGGGCACTCGGACACCCCTCCACGCCAGGGGTCTGTCTGCACCCCTGCCCTCTGCCCCGGGCCACCTGGCAGCTCCTGGGGTCAGTCCCCTCCGGAGCCCCAGGACCGAGCTGTGCTCGCACTCCGCTGGCACCGGGCTTGACCCTGGGCCCTGGCTGGAGCTGGGATCTGGGGAGGCTCAGGAGGGACGGTTCCTGCGGCAGGTGGAGCAGCGGGTCCCGCACCTCCTCTTCTTCCTTCAGGTGCCCTGACCCCTCCTCTGGCGGCGCTGCGGGGAAGGGCCTGCCTTACATCTGGATTTTATTCCAGAGCCGCTCTCCCCGTTCCCAGCCCGGCACGGCTGAGGAGCTTGGCTGGAATTCCAGCATCGTTAACGCCCCGTCCGTGCTGTGAAACGCGCCTGGGGCAGCGCCGGGGCTCTGTCCCTCTGGAACCCGGCCCTGGTGGGGATCGAAAGCACACCGGAGCCTAGCCCTGGACATTCGGGAAGCTTTTGAGGGAGTCCTAAGCATTTGAGACTTCTGATCAGGCCTGGCTGTCGGTAGCCCAAATTCTCTGCCCAGGAATTATGCTGTGCCCGGCAGAGGAGACCTAGAGGAGGATATCCTATTGCAAAGGGAGCTTGCTCATCTCTGAACCGAAGGAGCCAGGTGAATCCTCAGTGCTTTGCAAGGTGAAACAAAGCTGAAGCTTCCAGCAAGGAGCATGTATTTTATACACGTGTATAAAAAAGCACATACACACATATAAAGATACGTATCTGTATCCCCATATGCAGTTGGTCGTGACTCATCCATTGATTCTGCAGCGGAAGAGCCTTCTACCAAAGAGCTGTCCTTTCCAAATCAAACATCCATATCTTTGGTAATTGTCACCCTCCCCGGGAAGTTAAGGACTGCAGTTGGGACTTGAGTCAAATTGTGACATTTTGCGTTGCTGGCAAAGAATTTTCCTTCGGCGTCTGTAAATTTTGTAATCTGAAGTTTGAGGTTGTCTTGTTTTACAAACAGCTGCTGGATTGGGAGGTTATGTGCTGTACCCCAGGGACTTTCTGTGTTCTTAACTAGGCCTGGAGTGAGGATGAGTGAAAAATATTCTATGGGAGGTTTTCCCCTGTGTCTTCTAAGGACAGATCTCCAGGGTGGATCATGGACCACTGCAGCCTTGCATTTTTATCACATGTGCTCTTAGTGCTCTTCCTTTCTCTCGTGTTGGGCAGTGAAAGTAGATTACTCATCCCTGAGTTTATTAGCTAGCGGTTTCTCATTTTTGTGTTGTACTGCAGCCCTGCAAGTTTTGGACAGCACTTACTCCAGTCAGTGATTTATCTTATATAACTTATGAGCTGGATATAAACTTTCTGAGATCGTGGGGCTTTAGCTGAAAGGAATTTACACAGCCATAGACACCAGAAGGTCATTGCAATTTTATAATTTTAAAGTACGTCTGAGGTCATACATTCATTCAGTCATGGCTCCTTTTGCATTTAAAAGCATCAGGAAAAACTTCTGCTTCTGGTGAGTGTGATGCAGAGACATCATGAGAAGCACTGAGACTTAGGGTTGTAATCTGGTTCCCACTGAACTCCATGGAAAAAGCAATTTTCTGGAACAAGAGGGTATCTTTGCAGAAGAAAAGGAGCTGCAGAACGTTACCAAGTCGGTTTTATTTCCTCATACTGTGCTCAGCCAGGCATTGTTAGTAAATAAGATCTAGAGCACTTAAAAGAAGGATCCAATCACAAATTCAATTGGTCCATTAACTACATGTAAT
Source organism: Ptilonorhynchus violaceus (assembly GCA_013397565.1). NCBI lineage: Eukaryota > Metazoa > Chordata > Aves > Passeriformes > Ptilonorhynchidae > Ptilonorhynchus > Ptilonorhynchus violaceus. Next base: position 199,270 of record VZRJ01008799.1, read on the forward strand.
ATTATTTACCTAAGTGGCCCTTCTGGACTATTTCATAGCTCAGGTTTATAACCTTTTTTACAAAGATCAATAGTACTGAGCAGGCAGTGTGTGAGCATGATGGAAGTCAGCCCATTTTCACCGTTATGGGCCGTGATTCCCAGACCTGGAGTCCAGATTAGAATTGCAGAATGAGGAAAATGCTCTCCCTGAAACACTAAAAAGAAGCAGCAGCCTCGGCCAGAAGGATGGAGGGAAGCAGTGGAGCGAGATGTGTTGCAAGGGATCGGTTCTTTTATCAGGCTGATAGAGCTGGAAAATGCAGGTGGGTTTTCCAGCACATAAACCCTTCTGCAGGTCCGGGAGGGAAGGAGTGGTGGCTCTCGGAGCCACACCGGGAGCGCTGCCAGCCCGTGTGGGTGGGAGGGCACACCCAGCGTGCTCCGAGCGGCCTGGCAGGGGGGGTGCTCTGTGTCTGCTCTAATGTGTGATACACGGTCCCATCAAGTGGGAAAGGAAGCTCTTTTCTCTTGATCTCGTGCTCGAGATCTGTGTTTGATCAGTTCCTCAGGCTGTCAGATGCTCACATCAGCTGGGAGCTAAATTCAGTATCCCCACGAGTCTGCTGCTTCCATTACAGAGGGAGCTCAGCCATCAGGAGCAATGCTGCTTTTCCTCCTCTGAATCAGTGTCATGGTGATGATCAAAGCAAATAAAATGCAGGAAGGTCCTGTTTTATAATGGGCCTAGTGATACGTGGCTGCAAACTGGCACTGGCTCCCTCCCTTTCAGTTCTACTCACGCCATTCCATCCAGGTCGTTCTGATTCCCGGGAGACAGGGCCATGTGGGAGTGAGTTGTGTGTGTAAAGTGGGAGCTGAGGATGGATCAACTCCTAATAGATCCTAAAAAAATTTTTGTAGTGACAGCTCATGGAATTTTTAGTGGCAAAAGACCAGAAACTTTCCTTCCCCAAACCAGACGAGCTGTTCCTGCCAGATATGGCTGCTTTTCAGGGGCTAAAACTCTGATTTCTGTGCCAGGCCACACAGGAGTGGGGTCAGGCTGAAAGGGCTTGGAGATTGGGACTAACAGTTCAGGGAGAAGGGCATCTCTGCTGGTGAGAGGTGATAGAGTCCCAACTGAGTGCTAAGTCCTCTTCTTTGTGTCTTCAGCAGTTTGTGCTGTGGTTCTCTTGTTCCTCTCCCCCTGTTTGTGCTGCAGGTACCACTATTGCATTGGCCAGTCACTGGATACTGCCTGAGGCATCTGCAGTCAGGCATAGGCTGTGAGGAATTTTCCTTGCCCCAAATATTAACTCAAGTAGCAGAAAATGCCTCTCTGTGAAGAGAATTCATATGGAAAACATGTGCTTTCAGGCTCTCTGCACAGATTCCAAAATTGTAACGTGACTATGATTCTATTTTTGCTGCCTTTCATGAACTTCGTTGCTGCTTCTCTCTGGGCAGCACCTGTGCATTGCCTTCCCCTTCTCTTACCTGGATTTCATCAATATTTTTATAATTTTTAACTGTTAAGCAGGAGATGGGACCAGTCTGGGGCAAACAGGTGTTCTAGGGCCTACCAGCATCGCCTGCTTCACCAAGAGATGGTGCCCCTGGGAGCCTGGTGGTGCTGAGAGGTGACAGTAGAGCAGGGATCTCGTGCTCCTTCATTCCATCCACAGGTTTGCCTGATGCTCTGTCAGACAACTTTGGAAGAGAAGGACATCAGGTTTGGAAGGTGCATCTGTGATCGTGCTGGGTCTCTGGCTGAGGGGCAGCTCAACAGATAAAGGTTTTGCTGAAATCTCCCATGAAATCCAGGCAGACCTTTTTTTTTTTTTTTTAAAGTACTTCCTGCTATGATGTCCAAACCCAGTCAGCAGCATGTGTTTGTCAGGCTATGCAGGTGTTGGCATGAGAGGAATTCAGGAAAATCATTAATTTTGTGAGTCTTTCCTGTTTGGTTTTATTGCAGCTTCTTACGTGCTTGAAGTATTAACATTATTAGCTTTCTTTGGACTGGGGTTGTACTGGGAGATGGGATCTCACTGAGGAGTTAAGATATCTGAAGCTTTCTTTTCTTTCTATAAAACTGTTGGAAAGGAAAGGGATCCGATGCGGGCATGATGTTTCATAAGGTGACATTTGTTATAACTCATTGCAAATGTTACTCACCATCTACAAAACGTCCAATTAAACTAAAGAGCAGTGAAAAATATCCAATTCCACTTTAGCAGCTACACTTGTTGCCAGAATCCCTCAGGTTTTTTGGAGCCAGCAGATTCCCCCAAGAGACCTTTACACGGTGACTACTGTCCTCTGGCATCAGTCACTCTGGTTGGTGTTCCTTGCTCCCATCAGCCAGACTGGCACACAAGGACAAAACTTCCCTTCCCATTTGGGTTTATCCTTACTTTCCCCAAGATCTCTTTGGTCCTTGGTTGTTACCAGACCTGTGCTGCATCCTTTTGTCTCCTGTCAGTATTTCAGTGGGAATTAGCTGGGCCCTGCAGGGATAACGTTTTCAAAAACAAAATTTGAAAATTACCTGAGATCCTCGGTCCTTTTCAAAATCAGAGTAGTTGGTTCTACATGAAGTTTATTGAAACTTGGAGCTTCTGAGTCACTGAGATTGTTCCTTAGTTCTAAAAGCTTTAGTGCCATAAAGTTCCCATAGAAAATAAGCCAAGATATTTATGGTTTCTATTCAGATTATAGGTCCTTTTTCCTCCAGTGCTTTTGTGAGGTTGAAACAGTGGATTCTGTGGTTCTGTGTGTGCAGAGAGACCCATGTGAGCAATGTGACAGCACCTCTGGGTACGCAACAAACACAAACTCCTGTTGCACTGGGAGGAGAGCGGGACTGAGCGAGCACACTGCCCGAGGTGCCAAACTGGCTGGTACAGATCCCTGGCTCCCCAGGAAGTTCTCAGATGCAACTTTGCTGTCTGCTACAGCCACCCACTGTTTTGCAGTGTCAGCTGGGCTGGAGCTCAGATCCACCCACTCTGGAGCTGGAGAGGCTCGAGAGCTCTGCGGCTGCCTCGGGCACGCGGGGGGGACCTGCAGGGCCCCGGCTCTGTCTGCAGCCTCAGCATCCTCCCCCTCACTATCCTTTTATCAGCACCTCCTTTCCCCCTGGACAGGGCACTAAAATGGAACAGAACTGCAGCTGATTTGCTGCAGGAAGCCGCTGGGCTTTGGGCAAGGGGATGGGAAAAGTCATCCAAGCAGTTACAGCTGCTGGTGCTGCCCTGGTGTCAGCTGTCAGTGCCACACAGAGGTGGACAAGCCTAGTTCCTTTTTCCCTTACCTGTGAATACCCAGCCCATGTTTCCTAGGACTCCAGTCCCCTGCTAGGAGCTTTGAGGCGTGGGAAGGAACCTCAGTTCATTCAGTTTGCTGCACTTGATCCAGGGCAGGATTTTCTTCTAGTTTTCCCAGACCACAAAACAACATCACTGCCTTTGGAGAGCAAGGGTAGGGCTTTCTGCATCAGCCTGTCTTTAGGTGCTATTTATAAATGAGGAGAGTGAGAAAATATGTTTAAAAACATGCAAGCTTTAAAAATAAAACCGTGACCTAGTCAAAGAGTAAACATTAAGGAAAAATAAAAGTCTATTTTAAGAGACGGAAGCAGAGAAGAAGCAGTAAAAATGTTTAAAATGAATCTATTACTGCAAATCGGAGGGTGTAAATCAGCAGCTCCCATCACTGACAGTTCAGAGATGCTGAGGACCTGGCTTTGCAGTGGAAAAGAAGGAAATAAAAAGAACTTTGAGTGGGAAATAAAGAGAAGATGAGAAATCCACCTATTTGCACGTGATAGATTATCCATTAACATCAAGATCGTGCTGCTGACCAGATGAAAGAAATCAATGGCACAGTGTTTAAATGAGATTAAAAGTTATACCGAGTGCCTGTCATTCTGTGTACCTCTCCTGAGCAGTGGTGTCACCTTTATACTTTCAGGTAGCCCTTTAATGTGGGGTCGATCAGGGGGTGTTGAGAGTAAAACACCTTGAAAAGCGACTGGGAGCTTGCGCCGCGCTGGCCCTTTGGAGGTCTGTCCCGGTGAGGCCGTTCTGTCACTCACGCGTGGCTCTCGTCCCGCACAGGTTGCCCGGTCACTATGAACAATGGCCCAGCTATACTACAAAAAGGTCAACTTCTCCCCGTACCGAGACCGGATCCCACTGCAGATCGTGCGAGCGGAGGCAGAGCTCTCGTCGGAAGAGAAGGCCTACCTCAGTGCTGTGGAGAAGGGCGACTACGCCAGCGTGAAGCATGCCCTGCAGGAGGCAGAGATCTACTACAACATCAACATTAACTGCATGGATCCTCTCGGTCGCAGCGCCCTCCTAATAGCCATAGAGAACGAGAACCTGGAGATCATGGAGCTGCTGCTGAGCCACAGTGTGTACGTGGGGGACGCTCTGCTCTACGCCATTCGCAAGGAGGTGGTGGGAGCTGTGGAGCTGCTGCTGAATTACAGGAAGCCCAGCGGGGAAAAACAGGTTGGTTGAGTGTTCCCGTTCGGTTTTGAGTTTGTCCTGCCTTAGGAAAGTGCTGCCGCAAGAAGCAAAGTCCCTGCTGTGGGCCAGTGCTTCGAATGCCCAGAGCAGGTCTGGGCAGTCCTGTTTGGGTGGTGATTCTCCAGCCTGCGCAAATGTGTCGTGCCTGACTTCAACACTCAGTTTTTCCTTTTTCCCTCGGTGTTCTTCCCAGTCCCACAGTGTTGAAGACATACTGATTTATAGGTTGACTTACAGACGAGCACTTTCTAAAGGAATTTGTGGCTCTCTGAAATTATATTACAATCTGTAAATATGAACTATTGCCATGCTGTTGTACTGATATTAAGTGGAATTGCTTTCATAAGTAAATGCTGAAAGCACACAAGCTTATAAATAACTGCAAGCAAGCAAACAGTCTGCTGGGTTTCAGTCCTTCGCCGTGGTGCAGACAGATCATCTTGGGCTCCCTCTCCAGAGAGCTCCAGGGCAGAAATGCTGAGGCAGTACATAACTTACAGCAGTGAGCAGCTGTGACTTGTAGGAAGGATCCTTAGCTGCAAAGCCATCCCTAAGTTACATAAGGATCTTTGTGGAAAAACCACCAAGTCTGGATCCTGTCACTTCAAGTGTCACATTTTGCACTACCCCAACTGTTTTGTCTGGTTTTCTCATTTGTAAGTACTACTGCCAGTCACTAGAATAATTTATATACATTGCTGACCACTCATAATTTTTGCATATTCACTGCTTAGAAAGGAAAATCCAAAACTTGGATAATCCTTACATATCAAGCCTCCTTTTGAAGGGAACGCATCCCTCTGTGTGTGAAAGATTAATACCAATCATAGAAGAAAATGTTTTCAATGCACAGGCCCCTTAGTACACAGTTTTTCAAAAGTAATTTTATGTAGCCAGAGCAAACAATAAGGATCAACCCTGACAGCATTCAAGAGTACTCAGCTTAATATTTAGAAATGGCATCATGCTGCAGCAATGTGATCCTAATGTGTGGTTTAAAAACTAGAGAGAAAATGAATCTCCTCTATCAGACCTGAAAATTGAAATGTTAGCACTGGGGCTTAGTCTGACAAAATATAAGTAGCAAAATACGGGCCATCCATGAAAAATGAACCATTTTTTCCTTGGTGTTGGAGAAATTTGAGCATCCTGCAGTTCAACAGGACAGAAAGCAGAATAGAGGAAAAGTTTTAGCATGAGGTATTGCTACTGATTACTGCAGGTTAATGACGTTTCTCCTGAAATGTCATGCAAAGCAGGTGATGGGATTCATGTGGATTTCTGTCACATCTCTTGAATACCAAAACTTGTGTCTGCTCAAACCCCCAGCCCTGCTGGCTGAACTGGGCAGAGACAGAGGTGCGTGAAATGAGGTTGATTTGTGCGGCTGAAATCCAGCCCCAGTGGCTCCAGTTCAGTGATCCATTCCATAGCAGGGCTGCTCCATTTTTCGCTCTCTCTGTGCCAGGGTGCAGCTCTCCTCCTGTAGCTGGAATTGTCTCTGCTGCAGAGTTTAACTTGGAGGAGAGCACGTGTGGGGAAGAGACGCGGTGCCAGTTTCAGCTTTGTTTACAAGGTTTGTTACAAGATCAGATTTCATCGGTGTGTTTTAAACCAGCGCTGGCTTGGTGCAAGATTCTCTGAACAAACCAGGATTGACTTCCCTGGCTGGGGTTCAGGCTGTTCTGTGGGCTGCAGGAGGTGTTTGCTGGTAGAAGGCTGCAGGACTGGACTTCCCTCTCAGCTCTTTCACTGATGGCTCATGCAGTGGTGAGCATTTATTTCCCGTGTAGTGATATAACGAGCTGGGATAAAGTCAGTTAGCTTGTCAAACCACAAAGCTGTTACAGGAGGGGTTTCTGAACACAAGTTCCTGATGCTGATTCCACAGCAGTATCAATCTACATTCATTAATTGTCTTTGCTGGACCCTTTCTCAGAAAGTCCTTTGGGAACCCCTTACCTAATTGCTTTCACAAAAAGCACCTGATAAAGCAGATTAGCACAGCTTTGTCCTCATCAGCTGCTTAAGATGTTCTAAAACATGTAGAAACCCTGCTTTTTTGTTTAAGTAGCACCAAAAAAGTCACACTTCATAGGAAGGTTTCTGTCTGGCTGTGACATTTGTAAGATGGTATCACTGCACTTCTTATATATTAGATTTAGTATAATCTATTAATTAAATGTGCACAGGGTTCAATTTGCCTAAACAGCCCGTGTGAGGGCAGCTCCTTGGCTCGTGTGCGGCAGCCTGTTTGCCACCAGGGCTGGCTGCCTTGGCTGCACTGCGGGCAAAGGTGCAGGAGCAGCATCCTCTGACCACTCCGCATTGCATGTTCATTCATCTGAGTCTGGGGGCTGGGAAAACCTGTTGGTTCCTTTTTCCTGCTGCCTGCTTCTGAGCAGGTTGTTGTTTGCCTCTCTGCCGGGGTCTGGTGCCCGTGCCTGCCAGGCACGGAGAGCTGTTGTTCCCATTGGCGTCCGCTCGCGTCAGCTCCGTTAATTGTTGTCTGTGCATCTCAGAAGCAGCTGAGCAGCATCACCCAGCACAGCCCCTTCCACGGGCGTGTATCTCCAGCCTCATCCCCGTGCCACCGTCCTGACGGACACTGCCACAGGCTGCCTTGGTCCGGCCTCTTGTGGAGTCGCAGGGGCTGGATCTAGTTAGGAAAAGGTGCACCCCGAACGAGGTGGCCCCTGGCAGAGGTGACCTGCACAGCAGCTTTGCTCAGCTCTCTCCAAGGGCTGCTGTGTTCGGGGAGCTCCGTGCCGGTCCCCGAGAGCTGCCCGAGGGGAACAGCTCCGCGTTTCCACCTGCACGGTGACCTTTCCAGGGAGCAGAAGTAAAAAGAAGTGACCTTTGCTGTGCTCCTCGTGTCAGAGAATCGGGGCCTCCTTGACGATGTAAGGGGCAGGGGGAAATGGATGAAGGGGCTGGGCGGCACGGACGCTCGGATCCTGTTATTAGGCGAATTTTTATGAGTCATTATTCTGCAAACCTTTGCTCGCCTGCTGTTTAAGCGCCATTTACCGAGGCTGCCGTGACAATGGCAGGGGTAAGTCACAGGCAGTAACTATAACAACACTGCTCCCGCACTGGCTCGGGAGGAGCAAATTGCTGTGTTTACATGAGCAGCGTGCGAGAGCCGGGAGCAGGAGCACAGCACGGATCCCTGTGCTGAGCACGGATGTGCTCGAGTGGATGTGCTTCTTTTTAGGTTTATCTCCGAGCAAGGTTTGTGGGCTATTTTAAGATCTTCACATTTCTCCTCAAATCCGTGCTGCCCAGTCCCGACGGCTTGAAGCCGAGGTTTTGTGCACTGTGCTGTCGGTGTGCTGGTGAACCTGAGGAGGAGACTCCAGCAGTTCCAGGCAGAATAATGGCCAATAAACTTACTGCTGTTTCCAAAGGCACTGTTGGCTATGGGAGGTTTTGGGGTCAGTGAGGGAATCATCATCATGGGAAGACCACAGAGATGTGCTGATGTGTTTCACTCCCAGCAAAGAGCAAAGCCCCTCTTGAAATGACCCATCCTCCTCTGCAGTAACCAAAGAGCTTTTCTGGTTTTGTGATTTTTACCAGTTAACTTGTTATTTCCAAGTGTTGTATGATTTACTCCAATTACTCCTCCAAGCTTTTTATAAACCATAGTTAACTTTGGCCAGTCACTTTGTGCTGCTGGTTGGTCACTTAAACCCTAGGATAACTTGCTTTTCCTCAAACACATGACAGGCATTTGGAAATCAGGCAACCTATTCATTAATATTAAGAGGAACAACAAAACAAACTAATATTCATGGAACACAGAGGGTGTGCAAGTGTTGCTTTTGCTGCAGAGATTTGTAGTCAGTGAACACATATTTTCCAGGAAATAAAAGTGAGCCTAATCTGGTGCTGTGGTAGTTATGGTTTGATTTTCTGGGCAGTGGAGAGGCTGATGTTGTACTGCACAGTGGCAGAGGAGTGATATATGTGTACTTGGCATGGCAATCCATACTCAGTGATGAGTGTCATGTTATTTAAATAAGACAACAAACCACTGAATAACCATCAGAAAGCAGGGCTAGGTTAGAAATAGCAAAAATCAGCACATGCAGATGCAGTATTGACTTTGGCCCAGCTTAGTGAATCAGGTGGCTCATCTCTTTGGGGGTAGAAGTGTTAAAATGCAAAGTTGTCTGTGCATGGGACAGGTCCAATACATACAATGGCAAAACAAGGCAGTAGTACACATTGGAAACAGAGGTCTGGCTGGGGTCCTATGGGGTTGGAATTAACAGGGAACTTGAAATTACTTTTTTGGTTTTTTTTAAATTCAGAACTTCTGTAGGAGCAGGGGAATTTATATACAATACATGAGAATGTTGAACAAATTCTCCTTTCCTGTAAAATCTTCTGTCTCTCAACCCATTTGATCTTTGAGTTTTGCTGGGTTTTTTTTCTACATGTCCAATCAGATGGGTTTTTTTACTACAGAAACATCAATACAGTGGGTTCTGTTTTCAGCCAGGCTGGAGTCTGCACCTAACCTTCACCAGCAAAGAGCAGGAAATTCACGTCTGAAAACTCCCATTTTCTGATGGATTTGATTCGCTCTCAATTTCTCAGTAACAGCTGTATTTCCTGATATTCTGAAACCTGCTGAAATCGGTACGGATTTTCCAGCTGAGGCGTTCGGGGGCACACTCCTCACCGCTGCCCGGCTGAGTTGAGTGGAGCGGTCCCAGCCCTCGGCTGGCCCGGGGCTCGCCCGCTCCTCTGGCTCCCTGCGGGGCCGTGCTGCCTCCTCACCCTCCTTCCTTCTCCGAGGAGCTGTCATCAGCCACGTGAGTGGCCGCACGTTCTGAGCACCTTCACGGTGCCCGTTTCCTTCCCAACAATCGGAGCTGACATCAGCTGTTTACATAAGGAGGGGACGAGCATCTCTCTGGTGTCTGCCAAACTTAGCAATTTGCTCATGGCAGATGGCTCCAAATTAAGCTGGTTCACAGATGGGACTACGAATGCAATTCCTCAATAATGAGAATGAAGAGAAAAGGGATCTTAGTGGTGTTTATGGCTGTGATTCAGTTTGCTTCGAGGGTCCAAAGGCCTTCTGAATCAATGAGGTCCATATGTATTCCAAAAGAAGGAGCTTTACAGATATAAACTCTGGAAGGATATGGTTGTGAAGAGGAAACTGTAAGAATGAAAGACAAGTTTTCAGTCTTAGTTGCTAATCATCAGGTTGGTAGATGGTTGCTGCACTTGGTAGTATTAGAGAACTTAAAATTTGACCTAAAAAACCCTCTTTCGGGTGAGCTGATGAGTGAAAATCTACCTTAATCTTTGTTCAGATATCACAGATCAACAGCCTGGAGACAGCCTTTTGAGAAACAGAACATACAGGCTGCATTAAACCATTTTATTCTTGCCCAAATGCAGTAACTTTCTTGAGACAGTGTGGTTTCACTTAATTTTCCTGTTCACGCAGGTGAATTGTCCTGTGTGCAGCAACCAGTGCAGTTGAGCCCTTCCCACGGACAGCCCTTGATTTTAGACCTCCTGGTGCTTACAAGACGTGCAAACTCATTGTCAGCCCTGTGCTGCCACTGATGGGACTGTTCAAGTCAAAGGAAACAGTTCAGTTCTCAGATGTCTCACAGTATAAAATCTGGGTTCTGCAGGCAGTTGGAGAGAGGAGAGTTCTAGAAGCATCTGTATCAAGGAACTCTGGCAGGACCTGTGCTGAGTTCTGGCTGTGGAGCACACAGAGGGCAGCAGGCTGATGGGGGTGACTCAGTACAGGTGCTGTGCCCTTTGGTGTGACTCAAACCAGCCATTGCCAGGTTAATTTGAGGTGTCCAAAGTGAAAAGGGAAAGCTGCACCTCGTTAGAAACACTCTTGAGGAAGAGCAGGTTCTGAAGGATGTAAGCAGGTGAGAAAAATACGGCCACAAGGTCTCAGTATGGAAATATTTGAAAGGCACAATAAGGAAGAAAGATCATGTCTGAAAACAGAGAACCAGCTCCAGAGCCTAATGGCTCCATTAGCACCCAAGCTTTTCATTATTTTTATTGATGCAGTAATAATTCACAGTTATAGTTAACATGCCTTTGACACTGGCGGCTGCCTGCACAATGAATTCCGTCTAATGAAACTAAACAACAGAGAAATCAAAGATCACTTCAGCTAATGATTTCATTTAACTGTGAAATCCTTTCCTTCCTCCCCATTGCCTTGCTCCCCAAATAATCTCAAATCTGGGTGAGCAAGGTGTGAAGCAAAACACAGAACTGGGGTGAAACATCTGCTGGACCCAATGAGCAGCATCAGGGTTAAGGCTCCCTCTGCAGTGACAGACACCAGGCTTCTGACAGTGGCAGGAAGGCACTGGCTCCTTCTCCTGGGTCAACATAAAGCCTGTTATTATTTCCTAGGATGCTGGTGGGGGTCAGGCCAAGAACTGCATCACAGCATGCACAAACATGCCATGTTTGTAATTTAACATACAGAAAGGTAAGGAGTCAGGAGCTGCTGTTAACACAGGATGCTCCCCAGAGAATTCTCTTTACCAATCTGTAGCAGTGATCTTATCACTTGCCTGTGTTGGGCACACTGTACAGTGCATTTTCACTCAGATGTGATGGGTTCACAGGATTCAGCTGCATGGATGAGCTATTGTAGGGGAACTATTTGTAGAGGAAAAAAAGTGATTATTACCTGACATCACCCAACATGTTTGTCTCTGGTCTGTAGCACTCCCCAAACGCAGAAGTTTGACATGGCTGTTTAGATTCACTGATACAGATTTCTGGGAGAGTCTTCCCGGTGCAATAGTTGCAACACATTTTTCCAAGGCAAGCTTCTCTCTATGGGAAAAGTGAATGTAACAAATTACAGGCTCCTCCAGAACCAAGCTCTGGGATCTATAAAGATCTGTGAAGAACTGCAGGGCAGTTTAGCAGGAGTCCCTTAGCCCTTACCTGCCTGTTGGATAGAGCTGTGCCTGGCTGGCAAAGTCACATTTATGGCTTGTTTATCCCTGTGTGGGCAGTGCTTTGCTGTCCCATAGCCTGCTGGGGCAGCATTTTGGTGGCTGTGTGGAGGAATATCAAGAAGGCATTGACTGGGAACAGCATTGCTTGTCTCTGAGCTGCTGCAGCGAGGGAATGCTGTGATCCAAGGTCTTTGCTCTGTCATTGCCTTGGGAGATAATGTTGGGAAGCTGCTCCAGAAGCTCAGGGCCACGTGAATTGTTGGTACTTAATTCATGGCAGAGAGGGAAGGGCTCGTGTGCTCCAAGTGCTCCTCAGGCAGGAGAGGATAGGGCAGTGCCAGGCGCTGCAGCATCGGGGGCACATCATTACCTGGAGGCTTCCAACCTCCCAGCCCTGGGAATAACAGAGGAAGTCACTGCCTAGGTGGGAATGAAGGAAGATCACAGCCACACAGATTCTGTTCTCATGCAAGACTCTCATTCTTTGCTGTTGCAAACTCGAGGGTCGTCTCAGAAGCCACGGTGTCTTCTTGGTTAATAAAACAACAGTGCCAAGAGCGCAGCTCCGTAGTCAGAACGGGGAATAATGAACCTCCTGGACTGTGAGCATCAGGAGGTGTTTTGTGCACCAGCAGGCAGTGCTGGGCTGGCGCCAGATGCAGTAACTCACTTCTCTCTCTGACACTGTCTCGTGATCGAATCTGAGTTAATTTTTCTTTTTAAGGAATGTGATTGAATATGAACACAACCCAAGGAAAAAGCTCTCCCTTTTCAAGCCCTGTTTGCAACACATTACTTCACCTAAACTTAATGAAACATCTCTCATCCGCACAAGGGTGATAAATTACAGGAAGAAGGGATGCTTTATGTACCAAGATGATATAAAAGGCTATAGATAGCATGATTATTAACCTGTATTAGCACATCTTGTCCTTGTTACCACTAAGAATAGATAATACAGAGAGCAAGAAAAATGAATCAAAAAGCTGGACAACTCTCCCTCCCAGAATAAAGCCTGAAAAATATTTAAAAAATAGTAACCATGATAAAGTAAAGATTACCTTTAACACAGAGCCTGCAAATTTCCAGATAATCATGGTCTGTCTTTGTTTGGGGTCAGGGGAAAGCTTGTCCATAAAATGAAAAAATATCTAAGGTGCAGCAATGTTCCAAGACCCTTAGAGTAGTTAAGAAATTTATAGGACTGGATTAAGCAAGCTCTTTAGTAAAATCCATTTCCAAACTTTAAAACAGCATTAAAAATAAAGAATAAACCCTAATAACTTTTACTCAAAACAGCTGCTCCTAGTGCAGAATAACTCTTAAAAGGGGAATGAAGGTGAAAAAAATGAACAAACAGCATTTTATGTTTCCAAATGAGAAAAAACCCCAAGCATCATGAGGAATATGTGAACTAACTAGTCTGCCTATGCAATCTTGAGGAGATAATGCAGTTCACTCCTGGCCCAGTAATGCTGGCCTTACACCTGTGCTGGTATCAGAGTGTCAGAGAGCAGCTCCAGCAAGCAGCCAGGGGATCTCTGCGTTTCGGGAAGATCCATAATTCTGCATTTTTGGTAGAACCATAACATGCTGTGAGCCAGGTCTCTGTGTCTTTATTGCCTGGATTTGTAACAGTCCTGAACTTCTGTCCCACGTTTAACTGGAGAAGTGTCACCATTCAGCGAGCCCCGGACTGCAGAGGTGTACGAGAGAGCCAGGATTCCTTGGATGTGGCCGTCGTGGAGATAACATCCCCTAATATGTGAGCTGAGACTACAGTGGGCTTGTCAAGCATTCCCTCACAGAGGGGAGGCCAGGAGAGGCTGGGGGCACAGCTCTGCCCTGGTTCCTGCAGCCGGGGGTGGGCACTCAGTGCCCGTGTCCCGCCGGGATTCAGGGGCTCTTGGCTGCGGCAGGGCTCGGGGACTGAGGGCAGGGCGGAGCTCAGGTTGCCCTCCAGCTCAGCACGGCAGTGCAAACACGAGGTGGCTCTTGGACAGTGTCCCTCTGTGACTCGCAGGACGAGCCACAGCCGCTGCCCTCTCTCCTCGTGTCACCGTCGGGGGCCTCACCTCACCCCCTGCGCCCGCACCGAGAGCAGAGGGCTCAGGAGAGGCGGGAGGGGAGCGGGCTCTGCCTGCGGGAACTTGCCACGGGCCCGTTAAACGGGTATTTGCAAAATCCTTTCCTCCTGAAGGCTCCTCTCTCAATTCCTCTTCTTTAATCCCCCACAGAAGTTATTATGTAGCATCAGCCACAAATGGTGACATCTTTTGACAATCTTCCTGGCTGTGCTGCGTTTCCTAAACACATGGCTGAACACAAGCTCTGATGCAGCTCTGCCACTGTCAAGTGCAGTAGGTTTCAGTTTAGCTCAGAACTAATCCCTTGGGCCTACCTCCATTTTTAAACACGTGGATGAGAAGCCAAATTAAAGCTGGAAGAATCTGGAGCAGATATGTCTGTATTTTATTTTTGTTTGCTGGTTGTAGAGAAAGATGCTTGGCTATACAGGTATCAGAAATTTAATTTTTCACGTTCTTACAGTAGTAATGCATTACATTAACAATTATTACTAAATCTACAATTCTCTAGCATGCTCCTTTTTATTCAAAGATACCTATTTTAGCGTTCATGTGTACCATCTGTTAACCTTGCAGCAGCATTTGGCTTGGTGCAAGGCACTAAAAGGTGCTCATTTTCTCCGTTTTGCAGTATCGGTCTGAGGGGCAGAGATTTTTATTTGGCTTTACAGGCATGTAAGTCCCTGAGGAGACTCTAGACCAGAAAGAACCTTTTCTTCAGCTGGATATTCTGGGACTGCTGTCTTGGAATCAGTGGAACACTTCAATAACAGCAGAGCTTGCCCATGAGTACATCCACAACAACGTGTGCCTTATGCCAAAGTGACACAGCCTGTTCATAACCAGTACAAAAGCCCTTAAAGTGTGTTACTTTTTTAGATATCAGTTTGTGTTGTTCATTATATTTCATTAACCAAATTACTTCATTTCAGTCAATGAACTGCTCTCCAGAGAAAAAGCCAACCTCCCTGTTCATACAAATACTGTCATCACTCTGATAGCAGACGTCTCTCAAGGCACCTCTGATTGAAATACTCAGTCAGTGGAACCCACACCACTGTATCACCTAAAATAAATGATTAAACTTATACAGGCATGTGACATTTTCCCAGGGTCCCACGTAAGGTTCCTTCCAGTGCCTGAAGGGAGCTTACAGGAAAGACTTTTCCTAAGTGGTTATAGGACAAGGGGGAATGGCCTGAAACTGCAAGAGAGCAGGGTTAGCTGGGATATTGGGAAGAATTGTTCCCTGTGAGGGTGGGGAGGCCCTGGCACAGGTTGCCCAGAGAAGCTGTGGCTGCCCCATCCCTGGAGGTGTCCAAGGCCAGGTTGGACAGGGCTTGGAGCAGCCTGGGCTAGTGGAAGGTGTCCCTGCCCATGGCAGGGGTGTCACTGGATGAAATGCAGGGTCCCTTCCAACCCAAACCATTGGGGGATTCCATGATAAGGGAACAAATGCCCACGGGGTTCTGTCAGTGGCAGAATTTATTCCCAGGTTCAGGCAAGGAGCAGGGTTCAGTTGGCCATACCAGTCACCAGATGTGCGTTTTTCAAGACCCTTTTGCTGTAGCAGCACTGACCTGCAGCCTGGCAGCACTGGCCCTGTCCCTCGTGCTCTGTGTACAGCCAGAGGGGCCACAGGTCTGTGATTCTGAACAAACCCACTGTCCCTGCTGGAGCTCCTTCTGACCACCCAGCCTAAACTCTTGTGGTCCAAAATCTTCTTTTTAGAATGACAGGAACTGGCTGTGCCTGTTGCCAGACCTGTGGATGGCACATGCACTTCCCTCATGGGGCTGCTTGCAGGAAACAAACTAGAAATAGGAAATCAATCAATAAATTGTCCATTTCTGTATTATATTTGTAGCTTCCCAGTGAGGTTTGCACAAACTTGTGTTGGCAATTAGAAAATCTTCTATAACACATGGTTAACAAAAGCAAGCTGAAATTAATGCAGATTAATGTATTTACAGTTTATCATGGTGATACTTACAATTGATTGCACTAATCCAGTGAGGTGATAGTTTATGAAATGGAGATGGCTTGAACACAGGGAATTCCACCTGTAACAGGTAAAAGCACTGTGAGTTATTTTCAGACAAAACATTACTGTCCATGGCCCATAAAAGGCAAAAGGTGCCTTCCCATTACTCATTAGTTTGGTTGAGGGGAATGTTTTTGGGCTGGATCTCCTTAGTTTTCCCCTTTATTACAGCTGGTTCACACTGCTGAGCAGGCTTGGAGCACTTGAGCTGGGTTGCTTTTCCACAACACTAAACCAGAGAACCTGCCCCAGGGACAGATACCAGACTAGGTTAAGTCCAAAGTGAAACTCCTAAAAGACCTACAACAAGGCCATCAGATCTTCAGTGCCAGCTTTTCTCTTTTTTTTCCCCTGTAGTTTAATTCCTCTTACACTGTACTCGTGACTGACATCACCAGAGATTCCTGCTCTCTTTCTATCCAGAGCTCCTTTCCAGCAGTGCACTATTTAGCTGGAAAACTTGTATTTCCATTCAGAGGAGAGCTTAGCTATACTGAACAGTGCTTTTATGTGGGCTAATCCTCCTCTTTTAATGAATTAAGCTTGTTTCTTCACCATCCTTTTCAAATAAAGGGGATTTTTCACTCGCTGCAGCTTCGTTCAGAGCAGCACTGGTGCAGGGGTAAGCAGGCTCCTTATGAGGATTAAATCTGGGCAGATGATAACAAGCATTCAGCCACCTGTTGTTAGTGGTGGCATTAATTTCTCCAGTGAACAGTACCAAGATGAAACACAGACAAGGTGTTTGCTCCTGTGCAGGTAGTGACAACAAGGTTCTGAAGGACTCGGGTTAACAGCTGGTGTCAGCTGATCAGGTTAATGGAAAAGAATTTTGTTATTCAGGTCACTCAATGAAAATAACCTTGGAAGAGCTTAGCAGAGCCCTTGGGGTAGGATAAATTATTCCTCTCCTGCTTCCATCACTGTGAGTTAACCCAGGATGCAGGAGAAGATGAGCCAAACACGAACTCAGGTGGGCAGAGTAACACAGGAGGAACATCAGTGGTGTTGTGATCTCTGCTGCCCCTCCAGTGAGAGAACACAGCCCTCGAGCAAAGGCTTTGCAAGGCCACAAGTTTAAAAAAGACAGTTTAGGATGCAGGTCATCAAAAAACACCGTGTGAGAAGACAGCAAAAATACTCATCACGAGACGTGCAATTTTTGGCCAATTCGTGGCCATTGGGTCAGGCAGGCACAGAAGAGAGGGGGCAGCAGCCCCAGGTCACGCTGCTCCTGGTCTGTGTTGTGCTGGTTTGCTTTGCTGCTCAGAAATAGCCTCAGCTCCTGTGCTCTGAGGCCTTGCACTGAGCTGCTCCCAGACCCCCGGGAGCTCCTGTGTCCCTGCACTGCCATTTCCCTCCTTATCCCTTAGCTCAAAGTGCTGCCCAGGAAAACACAGCTCTCCCACCACTGCTGGAATCCTAATGGAGCAGAGCCCTGTTCTGGAGGTGAGGGCTTGTGATACGAACCAGAATAAGGGATGAGAGATCACTTCATTTGATCCCAAACCTTGGGAAAACCATTTTAAGTGCCCTAGATCCAGATTTAGAAAACGTCTGGAGCAGGTAGGATTAGCACTATGCCCACCTGTGGCATCACTGCCTTCTCCTCGAGTGCCCATTTCATATTCCAGGCAACATGAATACCTCATCTGTGTAAAGCTGAAAATCCTTTTCACAGCCCTGGGTACAATAACTTCCATACAGAAAAACAAGATTAAACTTGACAGTAATAGAAGTGATAGAGGAGGAAAGTGTTCTTCCTTTGAGGCAGAGGCTCTGCATACAGCAGCCAGTCACTGATTGAAAAAGGATGGGAAGAAAGATAAATGCAGTTACATTCCAGGATCAGGGCCTAAAGAAAAAAAAGAAGCTTCTAAGAAAGAGAAAAAAAGAAAAACCCGCACCTTTCTCTTGACATTTAACAAACTGCCTAAACGAGCTAAGCAAAGGGAAAGGAAGAGAGTGCAAGACCTTACACAGAGAGCTGCTTTCAGCCATTTGTTACTGGATATCCTAAAATACATTTATCCAGCCTTGCCGAGAGACTCCAAGCCCTCCATGACCCGCAGCAAATCCTCAGGTGCTCTCCTTCCCCAGGAGCCCTGTTTATCCTCTCCCCGCTGCCCTGTGGGACCAGCCTGGGTAGCAAAGGCTCTCCACACCTCTGTGCCTGGGGTTTAACTCCTCGTGTGCCGCATCCAGGGGAGCCGATGGAGCCCCCAAAACGCCTCCAGCCACGCAGAGAGCCCCGCTCCAGGGACCGGCCCTGCACCTCGGTGTGCTGACCACCTCTGGGAGGTGTTGCGTGTGGTGAGCAGTCCCTGTCGTGCTGGTACATCTCAGTTCTGTGACGATTGATCGATTGAGCTTTAGCTCTTCGGTGTTTGCACTCCCAGGGAACTGAGAGTCCATGGCTGGAGGCCTCATCGCCAGCCTCAGGTGTATCCTGCGGGAGGATTTCTTACCTCGTGCTCCTTCACCGCCGCTTCAGGTGTGGATTCAGGCAGGCTGAGGAATGTTTCCTGCCACTGGGACTCGGACAGCAGTTTCCCTGAGCCTCCTGTGGCATTTGCAGAGGGAAGCAGAGCCGGTGCTCCCCCAGCCAGCCGTGCCCCTGCAGCAGCGGGGTGCCCGTGCCGGGGCAGGAGTGGTGGGCACGGGGAGAACGGAGGGTGTGAGTGGTGATTAACGCACAACAAAGAGAGTGCCTGGCTGCAGATGGAAACACACCGGGTGCTGGGGATGTGAGAGCGTTCCCGTCTAATTTTGCACTCTGCATATAGTAATAAGACACAACGGGGTGTGCATTAAGCTCATCTTTTGAGAAGTGCAGCAGTAGCTGAATAATGCACACCCTGGAGTGGCTTATTTGTAGTGGACTATGGCTCATTAATTTTACATTTAATTTTTTTCAAATCCGTTTAAAAAAAAAGTCTGTTCTGAGGGCAGTTATGTAATGTATCCTTACACTGAAAAGTATGTTAAAATGAGAACAGTAGGGAAAAGTGAAGAAGAGTTTTGCCCAGCTGCAGACCTGTGTTTGGTGTATGCAGGATGTGCTACGAGCAGGTTCTTGGCCTGCTGATGCAGATGCATAGTGCAAATAATGGTAATTATGGAAATCTATTCAGTGTTCATTCTTTTCTAGACTTTCCTTTCTTTTTGTGTAATTCCTGGGCTTTTTTCCGTCCTTTTTTTTTTCTTTCCCTTTTTTTTTTCCTTCCTTTTTTCCCCTTTTGGTATGTGAACCAATACCCATTTCAGAACAGATTCACATATAAAACATTTGGATGGGGGTGGGACAGGCTTTTACACCAGACTGGGAATGAATGGTCCCAGGTTCCTGCTCAGGAGGCAGCCTGGCAGGATTTGGGGGGAAATGGTTCTGCCAGGATAGCAGTGCGTGGACAAGCCTGGCCACAACAGGATTTACAGCACAGAGGGTGTTTTAAAAACCCTATTTTGTTATGCTATCACTTCAAAAGTACGAAAGAGGGACGTCTGGATTCTGCTGTTGCACATCAGATGTGACTTTATCCCCTTGTGGTCTGTCCCTTGGTGCAGGTTCCCACCCTGATGATGGACACGCAGTTTTCGGAGTTCACTCCCGACATCACCCCCATCATGCTGGCGGCTCACACCAACAACTACGAGATCATCAAGCTGCTGGTCCAGAGACGGGTGACGATCCCACGCCCGCACCAGATCAGGTGCAACTGCGTGGAATGTGTCTCCAGCTCGGAGGTGGACAGCCTGAGGCATTCCAGGTCGAGGCTGAACATCTACAAAGCCTTAGCCAGCCCTTCGCTGATTGCCTTATCCAGCGAGGATCCCATCCTGACGGCGTTCCGGCTGGGCTGGGAGCTGAAGGAGCTGAGCAAGGTGGAAAATGAGTTCAAGGCTGAGTATGAAGAGCTTTCCCAGCAGTGCAAGCGCTTCGCTAAGGACCTTCTGGATCAAGCGCGGAGTTCCCGGGAACTGGAGATCATTCTCAATCACAGGGATGATCAAAGCGAGGAGCTGGATCCCCAAAAATGTCATGATTTGGCAAAGCTAAAGGTAGCAATAAAGTACCACCAGAAAGAGGTAAGAGTCCCCTAAATGTGAAGGTATTGGGTAAAATTTGAGCACTGACTTGAAAGGGCCAGAGAAATGACAGCACCTAAAGAGAGCAGGAGAGATTGGAAGCACTCCCGGTGTTCCAGCTCTCCAAGTTACCGGCAGTTTTGTGAAAATACTGGTGTAATGCAAATATTTCTTCACACTTGTGACACCTCTTGATTCTTGGTCCTTGATCCATCTGTGTTTTAGGAACTGAGCAGCAATTCCCAGAAATTCAAACTCCTGCCCGTAGTTCCAGAGAGGAAAGCCATGCTTCAGCTAAAGGGCACAGAGCCTTTCAGAAGCCCTGCAAATCCACAGATTTATAAGTTGGTTCAATAAAGGCTGTGACCCCAAGGAAAATGCTGACAACAGTTTCATTAGTTGGCTCTGGGTTTTCTTTCTCTTTCCAAACCCAGACAGAATTTAGCAGATGATATATTACTGTTGGCCAGTGATGTTCCAGGTTATCTGAAGGAGGAATTCAGTTGCTTGGTTGAGGAACTGAATTTCAATGTCTATTACATTGCGTGGGTCACCTGAGTGGCAGAAGATCCTGTCACATTCCTCTTTCCACTGTCTTTCCCACGTCCAACACTTTGTTTTATGCACTGACCCAACGTGATTGACACATTCCACCTCCCTGAATGGCTGCTCGTACCATCCAAGGTACAAATAGTCGAGAAATGAAAGATGCAGATTTTCTTTCATCCCTTTGGGCTGCTGCGCCTCTCCAGTGCCAGCCCCTCAATGCCATAAGCTGGAGCCAAAGCCTCAAACTTCCTGGGATCCAGCATTTGGCCACTTGCTGCTCTCACTGGGGAGTGTCAGCGAGGCTCACTGGTGTCGTGTCAGGTTGTGGTTTTGGCTCTGTGATGGTGTTGGGTAACACCACGAGTGCTTTAGGGACACGGACAAGTGGTGAAGAGTTAGTCTGGAAAAGGGCAGTACACGTAACCAGGTCAATGTGCATTGAGGCTGTGCTTGTGTTTTTCCACTGGCCTGGCAGGCACAGACACTGCTCCAGGTTCCCCTGGCCGTGCTGGGTGCAGATCACTGCTGGTCCCGCTGTGTCACAGGTCGGGCCCACTGGTGACATCCCGGTGTAAATCCGTGCCTGCCCTCACCTTGTATTCACACCCAGAAGCTGCCAGTCTGAAGGAGTTCACTGCATTTGAAACGTGGTGCTCAACAGTCCTGAAGCTCGTTTAAAATTTTTAATCTTTGCTTGCTTTCTTGACAGTTTTTATCTTTTTTTTTTTTTTTTAAGGCGTATTTGACTGAATTCCAAGCATATGGACAAATTCCATGTTTTGTGACATATTCATGACAGTTCCAGCCTAAAAATGAGAGCAAATATGCTCTGTGTTGCCAGCTAAAGCCAGTGCTGTTTTCAGGTAGAATACTGGTGGGCAGGGGCAGAATGAATGAGGCTGGGAAAGCAGCTCCTGAACCCCATCATCCTACCTGGTTATTCACAAAACCCTTGGTGCCTCCTGCAGGGTGGCTGTGGTTTTCTTATCATGATAATTAGGCCATCTTATCGTGGTAATTAGCACAATACAAAAACATCAAGATACAAACAGCCTTGCCAGCTTCTGGAAAAAAACCGAGTAGGAACATTTGCCAGGGAGACGCTGAGAAATGTTTTTTAATCATGACTGGAGAGTATCAGACTGAGAGAATTTTTGTGGGCACAGGAAGGAAAACAGAAGTGAGTTTGAAAGACGGTTCTGCAGAGGGAAACAGCAGACTTTTAAAAGTAGATCATCCTGTTCCACCGAAGCTTTTTATGTCTTGACGTTAAATGGGATTGGATTGGATGGAGAAGCTTTTTACATCTCAGCGTTGACAAAGATAAAAGTCAAATCTCTGGTAGCCTAAGAGGAGAATCCAGCATGGACTTTGGTTATTTTCTGGGGTGTCGATTGTTACTGCAGTTGTTGGGTCTTTATATTCAGCACAAAGAATGTGTAATTTCACATTGATTTCAGACACATTTCCTGCAGCTTTTTTCTTTTTGAGTGAAATAAACCTCGAATTTCCCCCCCAAAATAGGAAATGATTCCATTTCAGCTTAATCGGGCAGATAAGGTCAAATTCAAGATTCTTTTCAGAGAAGCTGTTAAGGGGATATGGGTAAAGAGATCAGGGAGTTTGTCTTTACAAAGGCCAGAAGAATATCCCATTCTGGTTTTTTTTCCCCAAAAAAAACCCCTGGGAGGTACAAGTTTTGATTACTCCCAAACATTACACGTGTTAAGTATTTTATTAACTGACAAATGTGCTGCTCATGAGGAAGAAGAGCATTTTTTCTTTGAAGGAGGGCCAAAACAATGGAGAATAAATTTGTTGCTTTTCATGTTTGTTTTTAATAAGCCTGTAAATCCTAGAAGGTAAATTACTCTTTACACAGAAGGAAAAAAAAATCAATTATTCAGGAAAGATTAAAATGTGCCCTAAGGTAGCTTTGTAGTGTATTTTATGGCAGTAAATGGTAAAAACATGCTGTGCAATGTTCTCAAGTTCCCTCTCCCTTCTCATCTGAAGTGCAGAATGGTTCTGTCCTCAGTTTCAACTTAGGGCTCTGATGATTTCTCTGGAAGATAGGAAGGACTTAATGGTCGTGATCCCTGTTTACATGGCAGTCACAAAATAGCAGGGAAAAATGAGGACAGCCCT
The DNA here is from genome assembly GCA_013397565.1 of Ptilonorhynchus violaceus. Taxonomy (NCBI): domain Eukaryota; kingdom Metazoa; phylum Chordata; class Aves; order Passeriformes; family Ptilonorhynchidae; genus Ptilonorhynchus; species Ptilonorhynchus violaceus. The sequence goes on from VZRJ01008799.1 coordinate 221,686, forward strand.
GAGTACACTGTGGAACAGGATGAGTTAGACCCAGCACAGGCACATCAGTTCTCTCAGTCCACTGTTAAAGAAATGATTTTCCACTGATCACAGTAATTAAACTCTAAGAGACCAACAGGCTTTTAATAAATGCTCTGTAGTATATGGCATTTGTCTTCATATTATTACTTTTCTAATTCTTTTATTCATGACTAATTTTGGAAGGAGAAAGGGTGCTGAGGACCTTACAGGAAAAGGCACAGCTCAGCTGTTGAGGATCAGGCTTCACTGTGCTCTTCTGGCACCCAATTAGCTCTGCATTTGTTAATTTGTTTGCTTTTCTGAGAAAAGATAGGGAAAAGTCATCTCTTAGGATCTTGTGAGGCACATAAAGCACAGTTGTATGTACAGTGTATGTGGCTGGGTCAGACAGAGCAGAGGCAGAATGCAAAGAGAATTTTTATGTCCTTTCATTTTTCTTACATTGGCAATAATGTAAAACAACCATGGTGTAGCAGTGAATCAGGACTAAAAGGGCAGATTTCTCCTTTTATTTAACGTTCTGCTGAGCCACAGGGGTAGCAATATACATCATATTATTCCTGCTTTCCTGGTGCCCATCACAGGCCATTCACATCTTCAAAATCAAGTGAAACATCACAGGAGTGGGAGTTTTAATGTGTTTTTCTGGTGCTGGTACTGGCTGTGCAGGTTCAGTTTATGTGTCTGTCGGTGCTCTACGCAGTGCAAGGCGCTCAGAAAACACCATTATTGTATCTATGACTCTATATTGCTTGGCACTGCCACGGAATGAGATCAGAGGAGTGCACAGAGAAATTCCCTCTCACAAACCCTTAACCTTCGTCTCTCTTCCTCACCGTGCTCTAATCAAATGCCAGGGAAGGAGAGAAGCAGAATTGTTTGCTTTTCTAATTTAAAAACAGTGCTCTTTGCCATTCTCCTCTTCAGGATGAGGCTTCAACAGTTTCAGTTCTTTTTTATTTTTTTTCCCAGGACATTTACATAGACAAGCACCTCCTGAGAGGCAGTCCTGGAGTGAGGAATAATCATTCCTGCCATGCCGCATATTTTTCCGCTGTGTCTTGACTCTTGTCAACTGTGTGGCTGCAGTCAGAAGCACAGCATCCCTCTCCAGGGAGGATGCATAAACCTGGCAAATTTCTGAGGGCACTTCACTTAGTGTATAAAAAGAGCTTATAAAAATACCCGAGATGCATGAGGAATGAAGTGCGAGGTCTGTGGCAATCAAAGCCCGTCTCCTGCACCTTGTTTACCCGTTCTGAAAGCCATTCAGGTGTCTTGATGGATGGCCACAGATCTTTCTTTGCTTGCAGGCAAAGCTAAGTTATTCTCCTGTGGGTTTGTCTGTTTTCTTGCCATACTGCCTGGAGGAATAATGATACAGGGCTGAGTATTTGTATTGTGCTCTTTAAAGACACAATGAAAAGTCTTGCTTGAGCCTGCACAGCTCAGAAGAGTAATAAAGAGGCTTTTACTTTCAGATTTCTAGAAGGAAATCATAGGAGGTCATGAAAAGATCTTTATTAGGACTAGGTGAGGGAAGCAGAGCTGCCCCTTTGAGGAAGCTTTTTTTCATTTCTAGTGATCTAGAGCATCCATATCCCTTGGTGTGTTCCACGGTGGGGATGGTGGTCTGTCCTGTGCCACAAACCTGAACACAAGTTTAGGGATTTCAAAAGCACTGAGTGTCCAAATGGGACCTTTCATTTTCCAGGAGCACCCATGCATTTGTTCACTGTTGTGTGCAGCAGGGTTCCCACCTGGTGTGTGAACAGTGGCCTGTGCCACATGAAGCTGTTTTTCCTCGAACCCAATCCCAGCAGCAGTCGCCCACCTCAGAAAACCTTCCGTGCACGTGGCGCTGCCTGAGCTGCTGTGGGCAGCCCCAGAGGCAGGGCTTTGGGCTGGCAGCTGGGGACATGTGCCTGTGTTTGCACCCTTGAAAGAGCCATCCCTGCTGCTCGCTGGCGGTGCAGTGACTCAGAGCCCCTCCTCTGTGCGCTTCTGCAGTCGCCAGATCTGTTTGTTCAGTCTTGGAAATTGTCATGGAAATTCAACCTGTACAGCTGCATCGTGTTACAAGAACTAGGACAAGTGGCACTTAAATCTTAACTCCTCTCCAAAGCTGGAAGGAGAAATAACATTCAGAGGGCTGCTGGTTCACTGGTTTGACACAGTGGGCCGGAAGGTTTGTTTGGGGGAGCAGCATTATTTGGTACATTGTTCACGGAGCACCCAAGTGCTGTGGCTTGATGAAGGTTGGCCACGCGCTGCAGCTGTCGGGGAGCAGAACTGCACAACGCTGTCTTCTGACAGCAGAATCATCTCTGACTAATCTTGTCATGCACCAGTTTGAAAAAGCACCCTACGACTGGGATGTAGGTCAAGGACAGGGACTGGGATTGTGCTGTGGTGATGGCAGTAAATGCCAGGATCATTCTTTAAGTCATTTTTGGTGCCTTGTGCCTCTGACTTGACGATCTCCTGGACAAAGATGGGAAATATGTTGAAAGCTAAAGAGGTTGCCACTGTTTTAACAACATTCAAGAATGATTTAGTGAGTTTGACAGTTCCCTTAACTTCATGTTTCCCATCAGTCTTCTTGCCAGCCAGAGGAGAGGCTTGGGAAGCCGAAGCCACAGCACAGGACATGATTGATGGGCTTTCTATAGACAACAGGAGCTGGAGAGGAGAAGTGATGCCTTGGATATTGTATCAGCCAAGTGTTCAGTCTTCCCACATCTGAACGTCTGAAGTGTATTTGGGGTCACCTTTATGGCAGTGGAGGAGAGTAAATCATGTCACTTCATACTTCACTTTGAATGACATCCTTAAATAATAAACTCTGGGGGAAAACTGTGGGTATGGATTGTCTCATTTTGAGACAGAAGTGGTCATGGTTATTCACCTGATTCCTGTGAATTTCAGCTTCACTCCTGTGGCTTAGAGAAGCGAGTTAAGAAGCTCCATTCAGAAAAGAACTGAGATTCCACAGTCCTTGCACCTCTTATGTATAAATCAGGTCCATCATCGTCCCCACGAGGTGGCTGAGAACAGCCACCACCTCACAGGCGGCTCCAGGAAAAGTGAGGTGAAGAGATGGGTTTGTGATGACACCCCCAAGCTGAGCTCCTGTGCACACTGACATTTAAAAGCTGTGACTGCAGTTTTTGTTCTCATTGCCCCCGAACCCCAGCTGGCTGAGTAAACGTCCTTCAGCAGAGCGGATGTTCTGCAAGGCTGGTGCAGCTCAGGAGCAGAGGCAGCCTTTGGAGGCTCCCAGGGAGGTGAGAAGTGTTTGTAGTGTGCTGGTCTGTGCTTTCATGGGTATTGGAGTAAATTTACTCATTCAGGAGAAGGTAGCGTAGAAAGAAACCTGAGTTACATCCTTTCGGCATAAATGTGTCCCAGGTCAGAAGGGAAGCAAAGGAAAAACAATCGTGGAACTTTTTATTAACACTAATCGGGTAAAGTAGGTATGTATTTAAAAACACCTGTGAATGACTTTTAAAATTTTCATGTTTGCTTTTACTTATCACTTATTTAATGTAAATGTTAGTAATTCACTGGAGAGAATGAACCCAGCCTTTCTCTTAAAAGTCAATACCTTCCCCACTCCAGCCAAAGCCCCTGAGAGCTCCCAGTTCATTTCCAAAATCTGTAACTCCTGAAGTGCTGCCTGCAAGGGGACTTGGGAAATGCTGGAAGATTTGTCTCTGAACAGTTTTGGCCTGAGTGTTTGTCCAGTGCTTCTGTGTCCAATATCCCCTGTTCAGCTCTTGGGACCCAGGGAATGAACTCGTTCTGGGGTGTACCACTCATATTCAACACTTGCTCCTTCTGCAGCTCTCTGCCTTTGGGAACCCACCCTGCAGCTCTGTAGCAGAGCTATATCCTGGGGTGTTTGTATCCCGGAATACATCCCTCAGGAATTTATTTATCAACTGGAGTCAGCTGTCTGCTAAAACAGATACTGAAAAGTTGTGGTTCTGTTGGGTCCTTGCTCAGCATCTGGCCCAGAGGAGCCTGCTCTGGTGGGGTGTTTGCTCCAGGAGCAGCACCTTGCCTTCATTCAGTGCAGGATTTAATGCTCTCCAATCCTGCTGACATGGGCCATAAACACAAACCTGCAGCTAAACACACGTTTGAGCACTCCGGGTAGAGGTGGATTTAATTTCCAGCTTAAAGACTTTATAATTGCTTCTTCCATGGGTAGGCATCCAGCATTTGCAAGCATCTGTCTTTGTCCTCGGATATGTGGGAGCTTTTAATTTAAACATTTAAGCCAATCCAGCTTGAAGGTGTTAAACCCATGAATTTTGATGAAACAGTGGCAGGCTTTCAGAGGTTATTCAGTCTTGCCTTTTGCCAGCATTCACAGCACTGCTGAATTTCCAATTGCTGCCACTTAAGCTGAGTTCACGTCTGCCACCACCAGAGAGATCTGCTATGGATAGGAGACCTTTAGTTAAGATTCGTGTGTCATCATAATTTAAAATATTTTAAGAACAGATTAAACAAAATTCCGTCTAATTTGAGGCCATATGTTCATCTGTGGAGGATCTGGAGTTTGTTTTATTCACCAGCTGGGGGTTTGAGCAGTTTGGGTAGCACCTGGTTTTCTTGAAGGACTGGTCCAGCTCAGCCCTGTGATCTCCTTGACGGCAGGAATGCTGCCCCTTGGGTTTTCATCAGTGCTCCACTGCTGCTGCTCACAGGCATGGGAGTAGCAGCTGTGTTGTTGGTAGGATTTTCATCCTGCAAAAAACCTGTTATCTCTTGGAACTGTCTGATGAGGAACATTGGGTTGCAGTCCCTTTTCCCCACATTATACAACCTCCTCTCCAAATGCTTTGTCTCATTTCTCCCTATTTTTTTTCCCCGTTGCAGAAAGTACTTAATTAACAGGGTGAACAGCCATTAGGTGTTTACCCTCTGCAGCTCACACGTCGGCAGCAGAATGTAAATAACTTTGCAGTCATTAACAAGGCTGAACTTTAAAAAGAAATGTGCTACAAAAGAGGGTTTTCTTCTTCGTCTCTCTGTTTGCAGCACTGCAGACCGGAGGAGGGTGGCATTCCTTATCTGGAATCTGTGGTCTCACAGGGCTCGCTGGCTCTCTGCAGCAGCCATCAAATCAGGCCACACAGTTTCTCTCTCCTGTCTTGGGCTCATTTAGAGATCAGGCTCTTTGAGTGTTGCCCACTGGAATTTCCTGTAAGGGGAATCAAACTGGTACAACCACACATTCCCATTCTTCCTCAGAAGATCCTGCCCTTGGTACAGATGGAGGCAGAGGGGTTTGTGTGGCCCTGGAAGGGTGTTCGTTGTGCTGCTTGAGTGGAGAATGGCAATGGCATTTATCCTTTTCATGGGATGCAGGGATTCACAGGAAATCGACACTCTTTGACCTCTCTAAAACATGTACTTATGCTGCTACATCAGACAGTGCACACAGGCTACAAAGTCTCACTCAGTTCATGGGAAAATCTGCCTTCCCAAAGCCAAAATAGCTTTAATTGTAGAGGGCAGCAGCACATAATAATGCCCAGTAGCCTTGCAGGTTTGAGATGCTCTGGGGTGCAGAGATGTTGGTGAGATGTGACCTATTGAAACGAGGGTCAGATGGGAACTAAAGGTAATTTCACGGCTCCCATGCTGTGTTTGGCTCTCGGTGGTGACCTCCCTGGGAGCTGCTGGAGCTGACTGAGGGAAGAACTCGGTCCTGCTTATTAAGACAGAGCTGTGCAATTCCAAATTAGTGGTTATTCATCTATGAAGAGCCCTGGCTCTCACCATCCGCAGCGAGGGAACAGACACGAACTCCAGCAAACTCCAAACAAGAGGCTGTTGGCAGCAGTCACGATAATCAGAATAAAGGCAGAGAGATGCTGTGCTCAGCCCCTGTGATGTCTATCAAGGAGCTATTTCAGTTGCTCCCTGAGGCATTCACATCTCAGCCCATCTGTGTCTGATCCTAAATTACTTATGACTGTGAGAGATCAGGGATTTCCCCATAGATAAGGGGAGGGGGGGTGGAACATAATTTCTGTGTTTGACAGCATGCAGAAAGCATTTAATTCCCAAGAAGTAGAATTTAGGTGGCTTAAAAATACCAGTAAAGATTAGTTATTAAGAAAAAGACACTCCATCCAGCAGCTGCTTTTTTCCCCTTAAAAATTTTCCCCTTGGTATAGGATTAGGTGGCAATGAGTATGATGAACATTGGAAATGAAATGCTCTAATAGCACAATCCACCTGCAAGCCAAATGTTACACAAAGACCCTGGCAAGGCTGAGGGAAGAAAGAGAGAACATAAAAGACTTTGTACTGCAGTAATCTCTCCTCTCAGAGTGCTTCCCAACCATGACTGGAGTTGCTGATCTCATTTCTTGGAAAGGCAAAGATATTTATCCCCATTTTCAAAAGGCAGGAGGCTGAGCAGCTTGCTCACAGGTAACACAGGGGTGTTGTACTCACAGGACTCTTGAGTGGCACCTCATCTCCCAGTCATTCAGCTAGGGACAGGTTCTGCTCAACAGGTGATGGAGAAGGAGATTGTTTTTGGGATCAGCTCCTCCAGAAATGCCTCTGCAGGTGGGCACCGCCCTGGGCACAGCCACAGGCTTTGGTGCTTCAGTGGTGATCTAACCCCAGCCAGCAGCTCAGCCCCCAGGAGCCTCTCGCCCACTCCTGCCAGTGGGATGAGGGAAGGAATGGGAAAAGTGAGAAAACCCGTGGGCAGAGATGAAGACAGTTTAAATAGGTGCAGCAAAAGCCATGCAAGGAATTACAGCAAAACAAGGGATTCATTCAGCACCTCCCATGGCAGGCGGGTGCTCAGCCATCCCCAGGGCTCCGTCAGGGGTGATGGTGGCTTGGGCAGACAAACATCCCCCACTCTCCTCTTCTCCCCCAGCCTGACATGCTGAACGTGGTGCTGTACATCCCGGGATATCCCTGCGGCCAGCTGGGATCAGCTGTCCTGGCTGTGTCCCCCAACTCCTTGTGCCTCCTCACGGGTGAGGGTGAGGAGCAGGAAGGGCCCTGGCTCTTTGTAATCCGTGCTCAGTGATAACTGAAACACCCCTGTGTTACCAACCCTGTTTCCAGCACAGAACCAAACCCAGCTGCAGTGAAAATGAACTCTACCCCAGCCAAACCCAGCACAGCAGCGAACGTTTCATTCCTACATTCGCTGAGTTGAGCAGAAATGCCACCTTTTGGTGGCGTTTCTTTTCACTAGTGCAGCTGTCAGAACATTCTCCATCCTGTCTGTGGGATGGTGCCTTGTGCTGCTGTTTGTAGTAGGGATTGGAGGCTCCAGTGATGCAGCAATCCTTGGAAAAGCTGCTCGATGCTGTGCTTGTGGAGTGTTGCAGAAACAGTGTTTGGTGTCAGTCGTGTGTTCCCTGAACGTGCAGAGCTGCTGGTGCAGTACATCTGCCCCTGAGCCCGGGCCATCCACAAGACTGGGACAACGTGCAGGGTTTTTCCTGCTTTTCATTGTGCAGAAACTTTAACTGATAGCCAGTCCTGTCTCCCATGGTACCTTCATGGGAAGTGATGAAAGGCTATGGTACACACATGCACCCCTTCTGTCTGTGGCACGTGAAAAGATTTGCAAAAAAGTGAAAAAACCCCACATTTGGGATTACTTACATGGAAGATGAACTTTCACTCTGGAAGGGCCTTGGCACAAGTAGTGTTGAAGGTGTCAGCTTGCTTTTCCAGGTCTCTGTATTGCTATTTGCAAAGTAGAAATTTCCTTAACTTTATGAAGAAATTTGAAATTATGGATGATAATAAAAGTTCCACAATGTTACCGGAGTTTCAGGCTACTTCACACCTAAAAGGATATGTTTTTTGTATTTTGTGTACGTTGATTTAGCACTGTGAATCCCAGACAATTGTTAAAAAGTTGAGCATTCCGTGGTTTAGTCTGGTCGATGAATTTGGTGGTTTAGTCTGGGTAACAGGACCTAGAAGCAAAGTTACCAAAACCCAATCAATTCTTTAGGCAGCATACCAGTGGATTGGTTGACTTCTTCATTATAATTCAGAATTCCAGTGTTTCTGCGCACTGGAAATTTTACTTTTCAGCCAGCTGCACTACTGGAGATAAGAGCGTCAGTGTTTACTGATTTCAAATCTGTGATTAATAAGGTGGACTAACAGAAGTTGGTAAAAGCCTACATTGGTAAGTGCTTGGCCTTACCTTTAATAAACACAGCATTTGGTGGTTTATGACATTAGAGAGAGCCTCTTTGTGTGGTGTGCTTAAATTTCCCCTGGGCCATTTTCAGTGAGGTTGGGACCGGCTTGATTGGAAAATTTAATGGCTTTTTCCATTTCCATTCCCTTTTGCCAATCTGCTCTTTAAAGCTGCTCTTTCATGATGTGTGAATTTGTCTCCATTTGAAGAACTAACATCAGATACAACTGAGAAAGCAGATTTTAGAAATGAGCTATTAGGCAGAGAAGAGGCACTTTTAAGATGCTTGCAAGTTGCACAGCAACCAGAGGAACATATAGTCATTTGATTTCTCAAATGACTTTGACTTTGACTCAAGGGAAAAACAGTTTTATTCTCCCCTCAGAGCTTTCTATCATATGTGATAAAGAGAAAATGTGTTTATAACATTTTCTCCCTCAAAAAAAAAAAAAGTTGTGCCTCATCTCAGAGAGGCAGCAGCATCTCTTGCCCTGTGAATCACTGCAGAACACATCCAGCAACAGCTCCTGTTTGGATCTTAAACGAGAAAACAGAGCAGTGTAACCTTCTGTTTTTATAGGTTTTAAACAGAGTGCTGACCCCTGTGCAATCAGAGTTAAAGCCCAGCTGAGCAGCAGTCGATGCTCGGTGCTGTTTCAGTTGCTGCAGAGCTGTTTCTTTCCCCTGCCCGCAGAAGCTGTGGCTGCCCCAGCCCTGGAAGTGTCCCAGGCCAGGCTGGATGGGGCTTGGAGCAGCCTGGGATGGTGGCAGCTGTCCCTTGTCCCTGGCAGGGGGTGGCACTGGATGATCTTTAGGATCCCTCCCAACCCAAACCATTCTGGGATTCTGTGATTTGATGACCACTGTCCCCAGGGATGGAATTTTACAACAATATTTGCTGATCATTACAAGCAAGAGGTCTTGGCTTTTCCTGGAGACCACCACCCTGTGAGCTATTGCCCACTTCCTGCTGCCTGCACGTGCAGGTTGATTCCAAATCACACCCTCCCCTGATAACCTTTTCCAAAGCCCTCTGGAGCAGAGTGTCATCAGTTATATGCTAATGCAGAAGTCATCAGAAGCTTATTGTTGTAATAACACATAAAAATCCAGCTTCAGAAATGCCAGATAGTTCTCTTGCAGATCTTATTTTCAGTGCTAATTTGGGTCATTCCATAGATTTGAACCACCCAGTCCAAAAATGGTCTGGTTCTGATATAAACAGCCTGTTACGACACGTAAAATATATTAACAAAATCTAAAAATACTTCCAGAAGTGAATGACTTCATCAGAATGAGCAACTAATTTGTCCTTTTGTTTGACCTTGGTTTAGTCACTTTGAGCATGGCAGTGACAGGGCTCTGCTTGTTTGGAGCACTCTGAGGGCTGTGCTTCAATGTCCTCCCAATAGTGGGCAGTTTTTCTGGTGAGGGAATATTTAAAAGATTTGGATGTGGGCTAAAGCTTTTGTTAAAAAAAAAAGTCTCTTTCACACCAAATCTGATCTCCTGGTGACTGAGAGCTAAAGGAATGTCTCGGTATCTTTAGATATGATGAGAAGGGCCTTGTACCTGTCTCATAAACTCAGTATGAGCCAGGCCATGTCTACACTGAGGGCAGTCATGATACATAGACATGGTTTTTATATCTCTATATATACACATATTATATACATATATTAAAAAATTATATAATTATATGATCCTATCATATATATAGTTATATATGATAGAAGCATAAGGGCTTCTTCCAGGGGCAAAAAAATCATCATATTGGGTGGCAAAGCAGAAAGTCTCTTGTATTCATTCAGGAACCCTTTGCTACCATGGCACAGTCATTCCCAGAGCTGGTGTAAATTGTAGTGGTGGAAGAGTGCTTTGCCTGGTAAAATCTTCCTTGAGGAAGTTTAGCTGATCAGGAGTACAACTTTATTAAGAAGGGTTAGAAATACAATATGTAAAGAAAAACACAGTTCTCTTGGTCTTGCAGACATCTCTGGGACTGAAAACCCTTGAAAACCATGGGGCTGTCCAGGTAGAATCAGGAACCTAAAGTCTCGTGGCATAAACAGAAATATCATGGCTTGAGTTTGAAAAGCCAAAGGCTGTTTGGTGTTAGAGCTGTCTGAAGCAGTTGCAGTCTGAGCACGCCTGGTGTGGCCTGGGTGAGGTGCAGTAAATCACCACCACCATGCTCTTCTTCGCACAGGGAAAGTGTCTCACTTGGAGCTGTGATCAGAGATTCCTCTTGGCCTCTGCTTAACTCCTTACATCTCAGAGCTGCTGTCCTGAGCAGCGGGGCAGGGTTCCAGAGGTGCTGTCCTGCTGCCCACCGCACACCGCCTGGGCACCCCTGCCCGTGCTGGCCGTGCCTGTGCCAGCCCAGCCCCCCCACACACGCTCCTTGCACAGAGCCACGTGCAGCGCCCCACACACTCCTCACCTTCTCCCTCTCACACACACACGCTCCCTGGGCTTTGCACCTTTTCCCTCCTGCCTCAGCTTTTAGTCACTGCTTAGAGATGCCGGCAGCGATTGGTTTGAGGCCTGAAACGCTCTGCAAAGAGCGTGCTCAGACACATGGGGAGAGGAACAGCTCGTAGTAGTTTTCGTGGTGTTGCCTTTGCACGAGGCTTCATGTGTGGTGAGTGCCTGATCTGCATAAGGATGCTGCAAATAGAAAAAAAAAATTCTTCCAGGAGAAGAAATCTTAAATCCTATACAGAAAAAGAAGAGTGAAATCTCCCTCCGTTCTTCCCTCTGTCTCCAAAATATGCTTTTCCAGCCCATAGCTGGCCCCAAACATAATACGAGGGTCTGTGTGGGCTCTAACACATACATGAGGGGGAGTGCACATGAAGCACCAGTCGGTAATAATCCTTCTTTCCTTTTTCCTCCCCAGTTTGTTGCTCAGCCAAACTGCCAGCAGCTCCTCGCGACGCTCTGGTACGACGGCTTCCCGGGCTGGAGGCGGAAACACTGGGCAGTGAAACTCCTGACCTGCGTCACCATCGGACTGCTCTTCCCCGTGCTCTCCGTGGCGTACCTGATCGCACCCAAGAGCAGGCTGGGACTGTTCATTAAAAAGCCATTTATAAAGTTTATCTGCCACACCGGCTCTTACCTGACCTTCCTGTTCATGCTGCTGCTGGCGTCGCAGCACATCGTCAGGACGGACCTGCACATGCAGGGGCCGCCTCCCACCATCGTGGAGTGGATGATCCTGCCCTGGGTTTTAGGTAAATCCCACCCCTCGGTGGGGAGCTCGCCGCGCTCGCCCGCCTCGCACCCACGGCCGCTGTGGGGACTCGTCCCCGCTCCCAGCACGTGGAGGGATTTGGCAGCCGGCTCCAGAAACTGCACGGAACAGCTGGGCTCCTTCTGGAGCAGCAGATCCCGTTGGCCCGGGGCTGCTCTGCTGTTCTGTGCCATCTGATGTGCCTTTAGCCACGACCCTGAGCAGACGCGGCTCCCTCCTGGTCCCTGCGCTCGGAGCGAGGAGCGGGCTGGGAATGGGCTCCTGGGTCACACTCGCTGTCACTGCTCCTGCTGGCTCGGTCCTGCTGCTGGTACATGGCCCAGGCAGTGCCCAGAGCCTGGCTCTGCTCCCTGACCTGCTCCCAGGGGCAGGAACCAGCCCAGCTTACTCCTGCCAGGCTCCCAGATAACCTACAGGAATGCAGGAGAGGGAAGATAAACCTCACTCTGTGCTGATAGCCACTGGCCACATCAACATCCAGTGCTCCAGTATAAGCAGGAGAAGGAGGGAGTGTTGATTATCAGGTTCAGTGTGAGGCTCTTACTCCAGTCTGGCTTGGGCAGCCGCAAGTGGCAGGAGAAGGAGGTGTGTGTGCACTGAGGGCAGCGTGTACAGGTGGGGCAGTGAGATGGGGTGAGATGGGAGAGGAGCAGGGAAGCACAACTGGATGCATTTCTGATGAGAGAGAAGTATTCGCCCTTCCAAACTGAGCTCCAGCACAGCAGCAGGTGGACACCTGTGAGCTCCACCAGGGTCACAATCTCCCCTCTGATTCAGTCCCGCCACTGGGAGCTGGGGTGGCACCAGGAACTTTGCTCGTGGGCAGTGCTTTCTGCACCTTTCTGGCTCTCCTTTCCCGTGCCCGCTGGCTCCCCTGTGCTGGTGACACCAGGACACTGCTCCGTGCCTCTGGTGGCTCCGGATCACGCTGGTTCTGTGCTGGACAAACCCAGCTGCTCCCTGTGCCAAGCCTAAAACTGCTGATGGAAAACGAGGTAGGGAAGGAAAAGCTGCAGACGTGTTCACAAATCACTTGGGATGGTGACCCAGGGCACGGTGCTCCTTGCACAGCTCCACCACCAGCCTCACAATCTGATCAAGCTGATTTGTGCCTTGAAATGCAGGTGGTGGTGGGAACTTCAGGGGAAGCTGAGGAGGTTAAATGTCTTTTCTGAGCTTAGGTGATATCTTCACTTTATCTTTAAATTCATGGTTAAAATTGAGGGAAATGGTAGGCATTTCAGCAAAATTGATTTGCAGATGAAAGAAGGATAATTCATTAAAAAAAAAACGTTCCAAAAGCACCTCTTACAGCTGTCTGTTCTTGAGTTCCTTTGTTTCAGATAAATGGAGAGATTTATTTATCTCCATTATTAAATGGAGAAATTAGAACAGTTTCACCAGATTAAAGGTTATTATTTACGAAATATTTTCCACTATAAAAGGAGAGAGAAGAGGCACACACAGCATTGCTGTAGCTATAGCAACCAGCAGCGATAACTCACTATAAATACAGTGCGTGAGTTCTTCAACAGGCTGCTCTCCATTGATTTATTTTATGGTTTTGCGTGCATGCAAAGACCTGGAGGCAGCTGAAACAAGATTACCTGGCTGGCCTTGCCATTGTGCTTGTGTGACCAGTGACCTGCTGGCTGCAGCTGAGAGCTCAGATTGGTGTTTGGGGGCTGCAGCAGCTCATTGCAACTTCACCTGCCCTTCAGATCGAACTTCCAGGTCCTTGCAGTTGAGTTGCAAGCAGCATAGCAGTGACCACTGCAATATCCTGTGGTTGGGTAGGGGCAGCAGCTTGGGTAACTATACTGGAAATGCACCTGGAGCTGTATTTTTGTTTAGTTTTGTTTCCTTTTCACACGTTTCAGGTCTTCATTCAGGGATAATGTTGTAAACTGGGTAATTCAAAATACCTGGGGCTCTAAAAGCATTCTCAGCAGCACCTGGGGATGAAGCAGCCTTGCTGCCATTTGCTTTTTAATGGGTCTTAGGCCTTCAAAAATACTTCAACAGTTCTACAATAAAGGACATATAAGTTAGTTAAAATCAGAACTGTGTTCCAGGTGAGTTCAGTAGTCTGGCAGTGAACTCCAGGAGCTGCCCCTCGCCCCTCCAGCTGCAAGGAGGTGTAGTGAGCATTAGCCAGTGCCAGAAATTATTACCAGGAGGCATTTCAGGGTTGAGATGAAGGGCTCTGGCTGTATCCTTGGGAACAAACAGTCACCTCACAAACCACACAGCCACATCTGACACGAGGTGAGTCAGTGCTGGGGGATGTGGTGCCAGGCTGCAGTGCCCTTTTTCATGCTGAGCCTTACCTTTTCTCACAAATAATCCCTGTGGGCTTTTTGTACAGCAAGATGGATAAATGCGGTGGCTGAGCACGGAGAAAGAATCCACTTCTTCCTGCTCTGGTGTGGTATTTCCAGGTCAGGGAGGAGCTGTGCTGGCACACAGAAGCTGGGTCTGGTGTTGCTAGAGAAAGTCAGGGCAAATCAGTGCTGTCCAATGGAGCAATGAACTGCTTACAGTGCCTGTGAGAGCAGACAGTCTGTTAGAAACGATGCCAGATACAGTTGCTTAAAGAGTTTATTCACACAGAACCCATTTCAACTGAGCCAATTCACTCATCCTGGTTATAAATAACACATTTCAAGCAGTCTCCTCATGTGCATACCTGGAGCCCTGGGTAGGAAACCAAGGTGTTTTTCACCTCTCTCTAGGCTCCATTCCCCACAGACTTGTGAAGTGTCTCATATCAGCAGCATTGTACTTCGTGGAAGGCAGGAGGGATGAGATGGTTTTTTCCAAGCTGTTAATTTCAAATTGTCTGGTATTACATCATATATACACAGGGCAAATAATGCCTTGTCATGACGATGAATTCTCTTCCTTTCTTCCTATAGGTTTCATCTGGGGAGAAATCAAGGAGATGTGGGATGGTGGATTCAATGAGTACGTACATGACTGGTGGAATCTGATGGATTTTGCAATGAACTCCCTCTATCTTGCAACCATCTCCCTTAAAATTGTTGCCTACGTCAAGGTACAGTAACTTGGAAGAGGAATTTGTGACTTTTGCTTGTGGTACACAGGGTACAAACTGTACAAATCAAAATTACAGAGCAAAGAAAATAGCAGCTTTTCAAGCAGTCCAATTTTGAAAATTCACCTGGAAAGCTGACTAATTTGTTTGGAGAATGAACATCCTGCTCATTCTGACTCTTTGATTAAAAGTGAAATAGATTGTTCGGACATTGGAGAGACATTTCCTCACTTTCTGTCCCTTTTGTAGCTATTCAGTTGCCAGAGCTGTTTGTTTTCCATACTGGCACTGGACCTCCTTCAACAATGCAGAGGGAAAACATGGCTTTTAAGTAAGATGGTAAAGGAAAAACAAGAATAGGGTTATCTAAAAACACCTAGAGCCAAGATTTATAATCAGTAGTCCTACAGATCTGCAGATTACTAATCAGAAGTTTGTGAAAGGTCTACTGAGAAGAGGAAGAAGAGAAGTAGGAGGCTTCCATCTGATATAAAGGGGTCAACTTACTCTTTAATATATAACCTGTGGGCAGGGAAGTGACAAAGGAGCAGGCTGGGGCTTTAACACCCTGTAGGATCTTCCCTGTCATGTTCCATTTGTGGTGAGAGTGCACATCAGAGCTCATCCTCAAAAGCACCTTCCACATTTATCAACTTCTGATGCTCCAAATTAGCATATGCACAGGGTTTGAAGCCAGGGGATGGCCTGAAGCACTTTCCTTCTGTCTCCCTTTTTCAAAGACAAGACACAAAAGGCATCCTGTAAAACTCCTTATGCAACAGCTCTCTTTGGCTTCAGCTGGAGCTTCGTGCTTGGCCTACTTCTTCTCTTGGTATGAATCAGCAGAAGCTTCACTGCATCGGTGGAGTTACTCAGGTGTAAATCGAGCCACTGGGATCTGCTCCTTGGCCACTCCTGCTCTCCCTGGTTCTGCTGTGCTCCCCTGTGGGTTTTGCCCACTCGTGGCAGCCCAGCTCCCAAGAGCCAGGACAAGCACTTCCCTGGAGCAGCCTTGTTTAGTGCTGCCCGGCAGGCAGAGGGGGAAAGAGGAGAAAATGTCACAAAGCCCATGGACTCCGAAATGCAAACAGCCCTGCTATGGGGCCTTTGTCAGATCCTGGAGGCTGTGCTGTGGTGAGCCAGGTTTTCAAAGGGAAAAGCTTTAAGCTGGTTGCTGCTCCCTGAAGAGGCAGCTCTGTAACAGCATCAAAGCAGGAGCAGATTACGTCTTTTATTCTCCCAACATTCAGAACCAGTGAGGAAATTACAGACTTGAAAGGTTGGTCTTTAAACTGCAAGCAATACAAAAAAAAAAAAAATAAATGCTGGAAATGGTGAGACGCAGTGAGATGCAGGGGCAAACCTTAAAATGTTAACAATCTCGTTCTTTCTCACACACCAATTACCAGAGGAGCTGTGTATCCACAGACTTGAACAGCCACACATTGAGGTTTGAGCTCGTAGCCAAAGCACAGGGACAGAGGAGGCACAGCTCTGTTTGTGTTCTCTGAAAGAGCTACAAAAACCATGCAGGTTAACTATGAAACCCCGTATGCCAGCACACAAAAGGAAGTTTGCAGGAATAGATCTGTTTGAGCACAGATCAAACCCCCTTGGATTCAAGCTGGCTGATCTCAGGTCAGTTCCTGATGGGGGCCAGCGTCAGGCACTTCTGAGAGGTGCATGAAATCTTCTGGGGGAGCAGTTGTGAAACACGGGGCACAGAAGCTCCCTCTGACCTGTGTCACTCAGGGGTTGCAGAATGCTCTGAAACGTGAGGATTTAGTGATAATGGCTTCAAAACATTTTGCAACATGATTTGTTATTTCCAGAACGGTCCTGAGCTGGAAGAGGCTGGGATATATGCCAATATACCATATTCTAACACTTCTTAGAACTTCAAAGGATTACATGGACAATTAACTTTGTGCCAAATCTCAGAAAAAATAAATTGCATACTGACACTAATGTTTTCCATCCTTGTTTTTACATGAAGACTTTTTTTCCTTGATTTGACTGGTTCCAAGACCTGGCTCTAATATTGTCCAATACCAGTGGAATCTTCAGGCTGATTATAGGCTAGAAATACTTTCTTAATCAGTTTTCTTTTGCTACATTGAACTATGATGTAATGAGGAAGGGTAAATGTGGCAGCCCAGTGTCATTTATTTGTACTATTGTGTGTACACCTCTGCTGTGTTCCATCTTCTGAACAGATACCAACCCAAACTACTCCAGCCTTCCCAGATACCCACAGTCATTGGATAGTTTTAAAATCTGCTGTTTCTCTATTACCTGTGATGCCAGGCTGCTCTGAAGGTTCTATTTGCCAAGCAAGGATGTGCCATCAGTTTGTAAAGGGCCAAAATATGACCTTAACCAGTTGCTTCAAAAAAAGGTGTGAGACCCAGAAGACCTTTTCACACACCTTCATGTGCAGTCTGTGCTGAACCCTAGCAGAGAGCCCTGGGCTGCTGTGTCCAGCCAGCCTGCAGGAGAGAATTGGGACTAACTCAGCAAATCTGCTGTCCAGGCTTCCCAATCCCAGCCATCCCCCCCACTGCTGGATATCCACAAAAAGTGAACGTCTCTGCCTGTTTGTAGACATTTTAAGACCCATCTTCAAATCAAGTTAACGGGCTCAGGCCATGATGTTCATGCAATAAAGAACAGTTTGGAAATGTCAGAAGCAATCCGAGGTCACGCTGAAATGCCTTTGTATCGTGTCTCATCTCCTTCATACGGAGGAATAGTTGGAAATATCAACCTGCTTTTAGCTGTGTCCTTGAAAAAAATCAGGAGCTTGTGTATTGGACCTTCAGATTTAAATAGAAAGTCCCTGCAATCTCGTCTGTCAGTGTGATACTGATACCATTTCCTTTTCAAAGGCACAAAAACTATTTTAGGAGTCCTAAACACGCTGGTTATGGTGTTAGCTGTGTTATTCTGAGTGCATTTCTGCCTTCTTATGCATGTTAAATGAGCAGAGACAAATGTTAAAAGGACAATTATTCCTTGGTGCTGAATGTCTTTGACTCCATTCTCTGTGCCACTGTGGTTAAGCCGGAGCAGTTCCATTTTCCAGAACCAGAGCAGTTCCGTTTTCCAGAACCAGAGCAGTTCCATTTTCCAGAACCAGCTCTTTGTGTTACCTGCTCGCAGCTGGCTGCACTTTGCTCGGAAAATGCTGCTGCTTTTACAGTTACATTACAAACCCAATTCATGCTGTAATTGATGCACCCAAATGTATCCAGAGTTTCAGCTGTAATTAAGACCTCTGCTTTAGCAACTCTCCTGAAATTGCCATGACAAATTAACTAATAAGAAAATTAATAGGAAGAAAGCGTTTTGGTTCTGGGCCGTTGGCACTTTTTTTTGAGATTGCATGGGAAGGAAAGCATCCAATAGTTCATTGCTTTGCTTCTTCCCTTCCTTCTCCCTTCTTCCTACTGTTCCTGGGATGTGCACTGTTTATAATGTGCAGTCATATTTAGGAGGAAAAAGAAAAAAGGTAATTGGAAATTTCCATCTGGAACCTGCTACAGTCGGAACCCGTTTAAATGTTGAAGGAGAAGGAGATTGTGTGTGAACTCACGGGCCTAGTGAACCCACAGACAGTGAACTCAAATTGAAAAATTCTAAAAAAAATTTTAAAAAATCAAGATTTCTCAATTTAGGCTAAGAACAGCCAACATACCCAAAGCCTCTAAAGACAAACCGGTCCCACAACTCTCACTGTCAAGGGGTCATAATGTAGCAGACAGAATTCAAAGGAAGGCATCATCAAACCTTTGTCTCTGCTCTAACCAAGTCAGCTTCAGTCCTGAACCCCAAATGCTGGTCTGCCAGTAGCTGAGGTATAAGGGGCTTAAAGCCCTTCCTGTGCCACAGCGCCTGGTTAGGATTTCCCTGGGAAGGGTTGGAATTAGCAGGTGTGACTTCCTGAGTTCTCTCAGAGTCACTCCATAAGTAACTTTCATACCCTTGTTCTCTCTTCCAGTACAACGGCTCTCGCCCGAGGGAGGAGTGGGAGATGTGGCACCCGACTCTCATTGCAGAAGCCCTCTTTGCAATATCCAACATTTTGAGTTCCCTGCGTCTCATATCCCTGTTTACAGCCAACTCTCACCTGGGGCCCCTGCAGATCTCTCTGGGACGCATGCTGCTAGACATCCTTAAGTTCCTTTTTATCTACTGCCTGGTGCTTCTGGCTTTTGCCAACGGACTGAACCAGCTTTATTTTTATTATGAGACCAGTGCCTCGGAGGAACCCAACAACTGCAAGGGGATCCGATGTGAGAAACAGAACAATGCCTTCTCCACGTAAGACATCCCCTCCTTTCTGTCCTTAGGGCTGGCTCCGCCGTCCCCTGCCCCCCCTGCCTGTGCCTGCTGCCTGTCACTGCTCTGACAGAGCCTTGATTTATTCATTTGCCAGTAGCAGGTGAGGTGGTTGGCTCTGCAGGAGAGGTGTGAGTTAAGTGGGGCAGACATTCTGCTGAGCTCTGCTGTCAGGAAAACTCTCACTTAGGTCTGGCAGTGGGAGACTTTTTAGTTCTGGACCGAGGAGTCTCCCTGCAACTTCAATCTTATGATGGCTGTGTACAGTTTCAGTGTATTTGAGAAAGGAGATATCCTTTTGCCACAGCAATTGTTTTGCCTAATTCCTGGGGAAAGGAGGGGAAGCTGAACGAGGGATAAATCTATTTAAAAAAAGGTACTAATAAATAATGTGATATAGCAACAACAACAATCTCACCTAGACCATTTTTATGGATACATGATATTGCAGGCTTCTCTGATTCCCTTGCAGATTAAAATCCCAGCAAAACCTTTTCTGCTGGGAATGCTGGTACTTTACTGAGATGCTGGCATGGAAATTGCTGTGAGGACAGCTGGCAGAGCTGAAAGAGAGAGCACATGCTGAAAAATAACATGAATTGTCCTTCTGATGTATTTGTTTTAATTACTAATAGTAGAAATAATTATAATAATCAACCCCCACCCAATTGTTCTTGCTGCTTGCACAGTACTTAACTCACAATGGGAAGAGAAATAAATAAAGCACGGTCTAGAAAAGGCCCACGCCCTGCAAACAAGCAAAACAAAACTGTTGTCCACCACTTTATGCTAAATTAAATAAAACTTGTCATGATGCCCAATAATTCTCCACCCTCTGTCAGCTGAAGGCTTGGGGTTAAGAAAGGATTTGGGACATATTTGCACTCTTACCAAAAACAGATGATGGCTGAGGCCACATGGCTTGGTTGGGAGAGGAAAGGCTCCAGCACTGTCCTGTTGGCACTCTCCTTAAAGAAATATGGAATGTTCATGGGATAGAGCCCATCCTTCAAGAGCATCATGACCTGGTAGACCAGATATGTGACGTTTTCCACTGCAGAGCAGGAACACCATAGGCTTGATTAATTTTCTCATGGAACCCATCTCTGTCTGGGGGAAGTGACTGGATCTGCACCGTGCTGATGAAAAACAGAATTACAGATTTCAGACTTTCTTCTGGTTCAATTGCTTCACATGCCCCAGAAATGTATCATGCTGCCCTTGCAAAGGAATTAAATAACAAATACTGTTCCTTGATCTGTGTCCATATTGATGCAGCAGCTAGAGGGAGGAAGGTTTGGCAAGCACAGTGGGTGTTAAGGGGCAATTTCTAGCTCAGGAAGGGTCGAACCCACAAAGTCCAGGACCAAATCCTGCCTTTCCGTGGAGCTGTGGTGAACAATGTGTCCGGTTCTGCGTTCTGGTTTGGACCTGTCACCACCGCAAACCCGCTGTTTTACAGGTTTCATTGTATCAGGTAAGTGGGGGAAACAACAGCAGGATTTGACTGAGGAAAAAGAGCGTTGGGCCAGCAGGAGAAAACCCCCAACCATCCCGGAGTCTGTGGAAGGTGTAATGTCTCGGGAGCTAGGAGTGATAGGGAAGCACTTAGCAGAAAGTGTGTAGATCAGCTTAAATACACACCACAATTGCTCCCACCCTAACATTCATTTCAACCCCCTGCCAAGGGGAAAGCAGCACAGAAGGGAAATTGAGGGGGCTCAGCCTTTGTGGCAGAGGTTTGTGTGAAACAAAATCGCAGTGGGAGGGGATCCATTAGGAGCGAGCTCTCCCGGCAGGGGACAGAACACTCTGCAGGTACTTTTTGTTTGAGGCTTGCTTAAGAAATTTATTTAACGTGTTCGTAAAAGTTTAAATGGCGGTTATTACCGCCCCCGGGACAGGCTGACATTTGGCCGCGGAGCAGATGCACAGCACGGGGCGGTGGCTGGGGAGGAGCAGCTGCGGATCCCAGCCCTGGGCTGGGGGCAGCAAGCGGGGCTGGAGCCGGTCCGGGCGGAGCTGGGTACCCCCGGCCTGCTCACACTTCATTCCTGAGGGAGGAATAAATCCGAAAAGCTTTCAATCAGTGCCCTTTGATTCCCCGCAGCGTTCCTGGGCAGGCACACAATGAGCTCTGATTGTGCGGGGGGAGGAAGGGGACGCCCCGGTGGGCGCACAGCCCGTGTCAGGTGTGACACCTATTTACTGCCACCTTATTTCCTATTACTCCCAAAGGGTGGAGTTTCACATTTTCGTGGTGAGGAAATTTTCTGCATTGCACACACAGATCATGGAAAAGTAATATTCCTTTGTGACAGCCACGAGGGGAAGTCATGAATAATTTAAGGATTGCTGCTTTGGCCTTGCCATCCCTCAGAAAGCAGAGTTAGGGAGATGATTGGAAAATATGTTTATAGCTGAGATGCTGGCAACTGAAGGAGGGAGAAGAGTGAGGAAGAGGAGGAAGGGGTGGAGGAAGTCACACCTCCCTGCCTGCTGTGTCCTTCTCTCCTGAGGGTCACCCTGCCCTTTCCCTGGGGTGCAGGCTCCTGGGCAGAGGGGCCCCTGCTCTCCCTGAGCTGCCATGGAGAGTCGTGGAGCTTTGGGAACTCTCCTGTTTGCTCAAGATCCAAAATACACTCGGCAGGATGGGGTAGTCCCTCAATCACAATTGCCAAAATTCTGTTTTTTCAAAGCTGCTTCTCCAAAGTAGCGTGAGCCCCACCGGGAACACAACCTGTGGAAAGAGACTGGGGGTCTGTCCTGTCATTGAACACTGAGGAAGGGGTGACTGAGCCCTGCTGCTGTGCAGAGCTGCAGGAACCAGCTGGTGTCTCTTTCCAGGGGGACTGCCTGTCCACGTGGAAATGTGTTGGCCTTAGTCTGGACCCACATTATACACCTGGTTAATATTGTACATCCAGAGCCGTGCACTGATCACTTCTAGGACTGATTTCAGTTTAATGGCAGGAACCTCTGTCTCTCCTGTGCCCACACCCAAGCAGTACTTCAACTGCTAACAGTAAAAATATAAATATTTTAAAAGATAGCTAGCACTCCACCACTTCTAGTAAAGAAATGCTCAGCCTTCTTTGGTTAATCCTCATTTTATCACCTTGCTTATTTAATAAGCCTAACAAACGACCTGACTTTTGGGAGAAAGGATTTTTGTTTTAAAGAGTCTTTACGATTTTGGCCACTGAGAAACATAAGATACATCCACAAAGTAGAAACCAGATCCTCATAAAAGGCGTGGAGGTACATGGGAACAGATGCCTGGAGATGATGGGAGAACAGATTCCTGGTATGTCAAGTAAAGCATCTGAATTATTCATATTGATTTGTCTGGTAGGCGCATTTGAAAATATCCTCTGACCTCAGGCCAAAATGCAAACTCTTAAACAGGCATATAAATGTCATTTTTGGATGATATAAATGCCGTATTTTGGAAAGCCAAAACAGAGATGCCCAAATAGAGCAATTATTGAGATTGCTGATTACGTATCTGACGTGATTGCGAAAGGTCACTTGTCTGTGGCTGAGGCAGAGAGAGACCTGGGATGATCTCATCAGCTCAGGGGGGTCAGGTCCAGTTCATCTGTGGAAGGAAGGCTTCAAAAGATGAGAAACTCTCGAGCTGAATTAATGTGATGACTCTTTCATCTGAGTCATTACTGATCAGTGGTTGCAGGGTGCTGCCAGGGGCTCTGCCCTGTGGTGGGTGGGTGGGAGCTGCTGCACCAACCAGCCAGAGCAAACAGAATTTTGGGCACGTGCAGTGCAAACAGCAGCATTTTTGGGCAGGTGCAGTGCAAACAGAGCAGCATTTTTGGGCAGGTGCAGTGCGAACAGAGCAGCATTTTTGGGCAGGTGCGTTGACAACAGAGCAGCACTTTGGGCAGGTGCAGTGCAAACAGCAGCACTTTTGGGCAGGTGCGTTGACAACAGAGCAGCACTTTGGGCAGGTGCAGTACAAACAGAGGAGCATTTTGGGCAGGTGTGTTGACAACAGAGCAGCACTTTGGGCAAGTGCATTGATAACAGCAGCATTTTTGGGAAGGTGCACTGAAAACAGAGCAGCATTTTTGGGGAGGTTTAGTGCAAACAGAGCAGCATTTTTGGGCAGGTGCAGTGCAAACAGAGCAGGTCATAGCAGCTGAAGCAATGGCAACCTCTCAGCCTGCATTAGAGCCAAAGGTGCAGGTGGATGTGATTTCTCACATCTCCCACCTCGTGGTGCCTTGTTGCTGGGTGCTGTTTAACCACCACAGTCACGCTGTACTTGGGGATGGGTCCCTGAGCATTTATCCTGCAGACACGTTAATGATGCAGGCACTGATTAAACAGGAGAGTTTATGGAGAACAGCAGTATCGCAGCATGGCAATTTTAATTAGATGGAATATATTGTGGCTGTTCTTTGCATGTGTGCGGGGTGGGAGAGGGAGCCTTGGGTTCCTTAGGGCACTTATGCTCACTGCATCTCCCAGGGGCGTGGACTGGGCCCTTGGACAGACAGCAGACGCTGTTGCTGTGA
This sequence comes from Ptilonorhynchus violaceus, assembly GCA_013397565.1. Lineage (NCBI taxonomy): Eukaryota > Metazoa > Chordata > Aves > Passeriformes > Ptilonorhynchidae > Ptilonorhynchus > Ptilonorhynchus violaceus. The sequence goes on from VZRJ01008799.1 coordinate 245,118, forward strand.
CACAGCTCTCAGGTGCACGGGCTGCTGGGTGGCTGTGGCTGAGCCCAGGCTGCCCCCAGCGAGGATAAGTGGCCGTGCTGAGCGGCTGCTCTGTGGTGTCTCCCAGTGTCTGTGTGTTCCCTCCCTCAACCAGGCATTGTTTTCCACCCCCCAGCATCAGGCAGCCAGGTGAAACTCTCTTTTTCTTTGCAGACTGTTCGAGACTCTCCAGTCACTCTTCTGGTCTGTGTTTGGGCTGCTCAATCTCTACGTCACCAACGTGAAAGCCAGGCACGAGTTCACGGAATTTGTTGGGGCCACGATGTTTGGGACCTACAATGTCATCTCCCTTGTTGTGCTGCTGAACATGCTCATAGCCATGATGAACAACTCCTACCAGCTCATTGCTGTGAGTTACCTCGCTCTCTGCTTTTATTTCCCCCCGTGTGCCTCATTTGTTTGACCTGCAGCGAGTGTGTACCTGCTGGGATGCTGGAGCCTGCTGCCCCCAGTTTCTGCCAGCAGGTAGTTGGGATTTCTGCTCACAAGCCTGAATCATGCCTGTGGAGGAGGTTTTGCTCTGTTTGTGATGCTGCTTAGCTGGAAAAGGCTCATGGGCTGCGATCTGCCCCTGTCTCCTCCCGCAGACTAACCTTGCTGACCACCTTGTCATTAGCAGCTGATTTATTCTGTGGCAGAGAGGGTGTATAAAGGGAAGCCTTCCCACTGCTTCCTGATACTTGGTTTTAACTCGGGGGGTGGGTGTTGTGTTATATTTTTTTATCCTATTACTGTTTTCTCGTGTGAAACCGTGTGTGTCGGGAGCCCAGTCCTGCAATTTCTTTTTCCACAGTCTTCCCACTTGAAGTTAGATCATGTCCATCTGTAACACCAGACAGTCTCCTGGCTGTAAAACCATAATCTGAGGCTCCTGAGTAATCCCAGTGCAGGATGGATCTGAGCTGAGGCAGCTCAGGGCTGTAGAGCCCTTATCAAACTCAGCTTTCATTTGAATGTTCAAAACTTGTTTCTCCACTGTAATCTCATTCTGTGTACCCAAAAGCCAATCTGTACCTCGATGATTAAATTTGTCAACAGACTGAAAGCTAGAGCAGCATGGCTGTGCATTTTAAGGCTCCTAAGGTCAGAAGCAGCAGGGAAGGAAGCAAAATCTTGTGTGCACAGTACTTCAGATAAACAGAGGGCACTTACCCAGTTCTGACCACTAACGGGATAGGTTTGGAGATAGGAGGTGATGAACTGCTGCACTATCTAGAAACAGGAACAGGAGCTGGGGAAGTTGTTTGTCCTCAGCTGGTCACTCGGTACAGACAGAGCAGAGGCTTCCTGCTCTGCTTTAGGTGCCTTTTGTATTTACTCTAAAAGATAGAGGATAAACCAGAGAAAAAACAGAACCAGCACTAGTTCTCCTGTTCCTATCATTTCCTTTCCCGAATTCCTGGAGAAGTCTCCGGGGAAATGTGTGGGTGAGCTCCTTTCCTGGCTGAAGCACAGAGGGGAGTACTGAGTTGTCTCCTTGAACAGGTTCCACAATTGCTGTTGATTATCTGCTGATTCAAGTGGCTCCTAAATTCACTTGGTCAAACTGAGCACAGACCCATCAAATCGTTGATGCTTTTGGACATCTGATCTTTATCATGTTAAAAAGTATGAGAAAATCTGGACCGTTGACCTTCGAGATGAGCAGAAAAGCAGTTTATCACAAAGGCATCGCTGCTTTATCAGTCTGTTTCAATGCTTGAAGTGCTTTCCCTTTGTTCACTGCTACTCCTCACATTCCAGGGAGACTGGAATGAGGGACAGAAAACAAAGATTCTCTCCTTGGCCATTTTCTCCAATTCCCCTTCCTTTATTGTCATCAAACAGGCTTGTCACTAAGACAAAGCCCAAACCTAAGACTGGCACAAGAATAGCAGTATCTGCTATTCACTGGGGCACAAACCGCTCATCATTCCCTTCCCTGAATAATTCCAGCGCTGCAATGACACATTACACACAATCCCACGTGAATTAGAGGGACCCATCATAACAATTAACTGGAGGAGCGGTGCGGAGAGGGCTGCTGCGTTACAGGGTTGGTATCTGCAGCCGCTGGGAGCAGGGACTGGCCCCGTCAGAGGGTGAGACACCCGGGGGCAGAGGGCTGAACTCCGCAGAGAGCCGAGGCAAAGCCCAGAGCCCAGCGTGCAGCACGAGAATGACACTGGGGATGCTACAGAGGCTCCTTTGTCACTGGAAGCGTCCGTGCGCTGATGCCGGGAGCGGTGACATTTCCCGGGAAGGCAAGGGGCAGGCGCTTCCAGTCTCTTCCCGTGCAGTGCGTGCAGCAGGCTTTGGGAGCCGCATGTGTCCTCTCGGGGACAAATCCTCTCCGTGTGTCCTCTGAGGGCAAACGTCAATTAATCTGTTCCCCGAAGGAAACGAGTCGTTAATAAAGGCTGAGCTTTACAAATGTGGGTCGGTTTTTAACCTCCTGTAATCGGGCTCGCCCCTTTCTGCATCACAGCAGACTGGGCATTTCTTCCTCCTGGTGTTTATAGTGCACTGGATACACGTGGAATGACAGCATTCCAGGGAGGGAGGAGGGGAAGAGGCCAAGAAGCCCTTGGGATGAGGTGGAAGTCTCCAGTGCATCAGCAGGAAATCTTGTGCCACGAGCATCACTGCAGAGACATAAAACAGGCGTGGGGGATGAGAGGAGAGAGCGTCTCTGCCTGCTGGTTCCCCGCAGCGCAGTGGTGAGGACATCTTCATTAATCCCTGCTGTTAATGAGCCCCTGGCACCGCTGCAGTGCACACGGGCTGTGTCCCCTCCTTTCCTCCGGGGACAAACGCACAAAGGCGTTTGGAGCAGTTCCTCCTCAGGTCAGCTTTTCTCCCGTTTACGCGTGAGTTTCTGCTGTGCGGTTTGAGAAAGGAGAATCGGAGCTGCTCTTCCTTGGCCCTCGGTTGTGTCTCCCCAGCCTGGGGATTTGGGCTTGGTACTTAATTAGGCACTGCAGGCACACAGCGTGAAACCACCGGTGCCTGGGGAAGAAAGGGCAAGGCAAGCAGAGAGTAAAACCTCTGCACAGCTTTGAGTGATCCTCGACTCGGAGAAGGGAGAATTTTTCTGCCATAATTTTGTTGTTTTTTTCTCAGCAATTTGAGACTTCAATAAATACATATTTCCAGGAGGACCCTGAAGCAGTTTCAATATCGATTGTTTCCATACAGCCCATTTTTCTCTTTTGCCAAACCACTGTTTGGCTATGGCAGACTCTATCTTTCACCAACAAAGCAAACAAAATCCAAATGCAATCCCCCAGATTTCCATACTCTTTGTGCTGTTTCAATATGGGAATATCAGAATGGTTTGTACAGGCAGCACAGGGTGCAGTGGGATGTTATGAACTGCCAGGTCCCTCATCTCAATACCTTCCCAGACGTGGCAGAAATGCCATCCCTCAAGGAAGGGAGGAGGAATTTGTCATGATGACAGGGGAAGGACAACGGGACGATGTGAGAGTAGCCAGGTGGCTCCATCATTTGTAAGTGGCAGAAAGTAACTGAGTGGGCGATGAGCACACTTTATGTGATGGGTTATTTCTCATCAGAGCCACTTGGCTGCATCTGAAGTCACGCAATCCTCCTGCCAGTTTGTCATTTCTTCCAAATAAATGTGATAGTTGGTGTTCCTGAGGGTGCAGGTGCATTTTGGCCTCAGTGGTGCCCTCGGGTGCAGGTGAATTTTTACCTGAAAGGCTGTTCCTTATGGCCACACCCGAGATATTCCGGGGAGTCAGGCAAGGATTAATCACTGGAGCTGCAGCAGCAGTTCTGACTGTGCAGCAGGAGCAGCAAGGATGGGGGAAGAGCAGCCCAGGGCCACGTGCAGGGTGAAACCCACGGGCTGTGAGCTGCTGGTCCCAGTCCAGGTGAGCTGGGCTGATAAGTGGTGCACAGCAGCTCTGCAGGACGACACGTTCAAGAGAGATGTGAGCGCTCACAGCTCTCAGATGTTTCAGGATGAAAGTACAAAGATGTTTAATACCTCAGGGATTACTTACACCAAAGTGAGCCTGAGAAAAATTCCCTCTGAGTCCTGTGTGTGAGGGTGCTGCAGCCTCTGGTGTGTAATGCAGTGTGGATGTGTGATGCCGGAATAACAACTTCACTCCAGCAGCGAGTATAAAGTTACAAAATTGTTTTGTATATTGTATTTGGTATCCTCCTGTGGTTTGTATGTCTGTTATTTCGAGCTAGCTCATCTTAGACAGCTGTTACTGCAAAACACAGCAATTTTTTTTAAAAAAACCAAGTTTTAAGTGTATCTCTGAGAGCAGAGTATGACCACATTGGAACTTAGTTGCCAGTGTTTGGGTTGGAGGAATCAGGGCATTGGACACCAAACTCAGGGTGCAGTGTTAGATGATGGAATGAAATAGAGTGGATTAACACACATAGTGAGGGATGACAATGAAGATGAGAAATATTTTGCATAGCAAAACAAAAGCTGTACAGTAAACAAATGGTATGTGCAGCTAAAAAATAAGTGAAACTTTGACCATAAGTGTAGGGAGCTTAGTCATGGAATTTGCTCAATTTTTGCAGAGTAGAGAACTTAAGGCACAGAGGAATACAAAGATTTTTCAGCTCCCTGGTGCATTGTTTCCAAGATAACTTCAGGTTTCCCCCAGGTAGCAGTTTCAAACTTTTCCTCATCTACAAAGCACAGGAATCCTCCAGTTTCCTGCCCCAGCTGAACTCCCTCAGCACCGTGGCAGTAATTGCTACCCAGTTTAATTCACAACACCAGCAGAAATTCTCTTCCCCACTGTGATTTGTGACCCTTAGGACTGTCACAAAACGTTCCTCTGCTTGCACAGCCTGCACATTTATTACTTGGTGGTTTTGTTTAGGAGGAATTTCATAAATCAATAAACTTGGTTTGAAATACAACAGCTGGCCAGTCCCTGCCTGTGGCAGGTTTTGGGGTGGTAGGTTTTCCCCTAAAAAGGTAAGGCCAGCTCCTAAATCTGGACTCAAATCTAAGCTCTTGTGAAGTATCAGGAAGTGTTCATATCACCAGCCCCATTTCAGAACCATTAATTTGAATTTCTTAGAAATGGAGCTGCCGGTGGTTTTTAACTCTGTCATACAGCAGGAAATGAAATTACACTCTTGTTTTGTTGCCAATACAAGCTGGGATTAATATTTCTTGAAGCTTTTTATGATGCTGCAAAACAAGTAGGTTCTAGAAAGAGGATTAAATGCTCTTCCTTGTTGTTTTTGGCTGAAATACCCCTCTTTGCCCCTCGGTTTTGTGGCCCTCAGAGCCTCCTGCTGACCAACACACACATCTGGTCAGTGCCCACATGCAGAACCCGTGTTTGAGGTGCAGGTAACAGGCTCAGACCTTTTCTTCATTCTACAGCACAACTGTAATTACCCAGATTGCAATTACTGCGCTCCTAAAACTCACCCGTGGCAGCATTATTAATTAATTGAAATGGGAAATTCTCCTGCACTTAGTCAGTGCCATCAGTGACTCTTGGACAGGCAGACAGCAAGGGGGAATGGCCTTGAGCTAAAGGAGGGTGGATTTTGATGAGACATAAGGAAGAAATTCCTCCCTGTGAGAGTGGGGAGGCTCTGGCAGAGGTTGCCCGGAGAAGCTGTGGCTGCCCCATCCCTGGAAGTGTCCAAGGCCGGGTGGGATGGAGTTTGGACAGGGTCTGGGATAGTGGAAGGTGCCCCGTCCAGGGCAGGGTTTGGACCTGGATGATCTCTTAAGGTCCCTTCCAACCCAAACCATTCCATGATTCCTGTTGCATTTCCCCATGGAGTGCAATCCTTGTGAGGAAATGCTGGACCCCACTCCCTGCTTCCCTCCCGAGCAGCTGCAGCCCACCTTTGGAGGAGTGGGATTGATGCCCAAGGCTGAGGGCTCTCTCTGGACCTCATGACTGGATGCAGGGGGGACTCCCAGCAGATTTTTCTTGGGAAGTGAAGGGAACTGGGCAGCAGCAGTGGTGTGTTGGGATGCCACCATACAGCCAGAGGCCTGTGTGTGGAATTCGCCCTGGAGCCTCGCTCCAGACTGGCAGGCAGCTTAATTGCTTTTTGTTAGCAGGCTAAAGGACTCATTTGAAGGTGTAGAACTGTTTGTCTTTTTGCCGGCTTTGGCCTAATTGCATATAACCCATGGACTCGAATCAAGTTGTTAATATTCATCTGGTGTCTGCAGAGCCTCTGAATAGAGGCACTCGCTGTGCTGCATCTTCTCTTGTTAGACCAGACAAAGCTCATTCTGCATCCTGGAGCACAATCCTGCAGCTCCTGTGAGCACTGTCAGCACAATCAGGAGCTTCATCCTTTCTGTTGCTTTTAATCTTTGAAACCACAGGTGTTTATGAGTCCCTGGGTACCACCGTGGCCAGCCCACTCCGTGGCTCATTCAGGGCAGAAACATCACACTTCAGTAAAAAAGATGAGCTTGCGGATGAGCCCTGGCTGATTGAAGACATTCCAGGGAATTTGTTGGCAGTTTCAGGGCTGGGCTCTGGGGGGTTTTGGTGTAGTTAACACCCCAGTGCCCTGCCTGACAGGTCAATAACTCTCTGCCCATTCCGTGCGAGCAGCGCAGCGAGGTTTGCTCTGGCTACATGATAGAAGTTGAAGTATCCAGATGGAACCACATAGGTTGCAGCCCCCTGCATTATCCCATCTTTTATTTAGGCCTGACAAGCTCAATTAGCATTATCTTGTGCTTCTGCATCGAGGGGACTCTTGTTAGAAAGACAGAAGAAAAGACGAAAAGTGAAGGATAAAGGACAAATATTACTGAGGAAAAAGCAGTGAACAACTAAAAGGGATTTATCTGGGAAGAGCCTCCCCTGGTACTGAACAATGGAAACAGCTATATTAGTAAGAATTCTCTGAAACATGGTTTTTTACATGCCAGTGCTTCACAGATTCCCTTTTCAACACGCTGCAATCTTGCAAATGAGTGGAAATGTTGGTGAAAGAGGATACACACAACCCCTTCTAATTAAATGGGGAGATGTCAAATAACCTGGTTGCTGTGGCTTCTTGTCTGTGTTTGTTTGCTGCTCCTGTCCCCCACGGCCCCTCAGCTACAACCCCTGCTTTTTGGGGGAGAAAACAGGGGCAGCTCTCCTGAGCCAGTGCTGTCTGCACAGCTCAAGGTTCACTTACAGGCTTGAGCAATCTCACACATTTATAATCTATCCCTTTCCCTTGGCTCAAGGATGTATTTAAATGGTCGGGAAGTAGGATTTTTTTAATTTTGGAGCAGTTATTCAATTTTTGGCAGCCAAGCTCAGGCCCTGCATTGAAGTGACTGTGCGAGCAGGCTGACTTCCAGAGGTGTCGGGCACCTGCTGCTCCCTCTGGTGCTCTGACCTTTACAGGCTCAGTAAAACACATAATCCAGCTCCACTCCTTGGCTGAGGAAAGGCAGTTTATGGCCAGTCATAAAAGAGCAGAGCACTGAAGCATTTGGTGCCTGGATACACGTACAGGTCTGTACAGTCACGCTCTGCGAGGAGCGGGACATGAGGAACGGCAGCCCCGGCTCCCAGCTCACTTCGATTCTGAGGAGATAATGAAACTCCGAGGAGATCTGGTGAGGTGAAGCCTGGCACCTCCAAGCCCCTCCAGGCTGTTTGAGCCCAGTTTCTCAGAGTTCTGCTCCGGTCCTCCCCAGGGCACCGTGACTGACCCGCTGCACGCCGCCCTTGAGGCTCTCCCGTGCCTGCAGACGGGCTGGAGGGTCACGGTTTGTCCTTTCCTTCTGAAGTGCATCTGCACCAACTCACCTGGAGACGGCAAGGGCAAACCAAGTGCTTTGCACATGGAGTAGAAAGTGGTAAATGCTGTAATCCATCTCCCTTCCCTTCCCTTCCCTTCCCGATGTCCTGGACTGACAGGATGGATTCCCAAGCTTTAGTTAGGAGCACTGATTGCTCAGAGAGGAGCAGGTACTCTCTTAAGCCCAGCAGGATCTGGGTATGATGATACCTTTTGCAGTGATAAGTTCATAGACTCTTCGAATGGCTTGGGTCAGAAAGGACCTTGAAAGACCAAATCCCAGGCTGGCTATGCAGAAGAAAATCAAAGACAATATTCTGGAAATGGTGCAAGTAGAAATGAGGCTAAGGTTGTTTTGGGGATTTTTTTGCCTTGGCACTAACAGAGTCATCAGCACTTTGGGTTAGCCGTGCCTGCTCAGCCCACCAGTTCTCCAGGGCCTGAGAGAATGACTTGGTTTTGACCTGGCTGGAGGTAGTTTACATTATCAGCACAGATGCCCCTTATCTCTCTGACCTTCAGCGTGAAAAGAGGCTCTTATCAGGCAGTGAGGAAGGAGAGAGAATGGATGGCAGGAAGAACAAAGCCTTGGTGATATCTTCCTCATTGTTTCTTCCTGCTGAGGCTTTTTAGAGAACTGTTTCTCTGCATGACCTTCCTACTGCTTCAATTTATTTGACCATTAAAATAAAAACCGAACTCAACTGGAATATGACTGCAGAAACAAAAAGGTGCCAGTTACCATAATTTAACTGCACTAAAACCAGCACAATCCCCAGTTCTCTGTGTTTTCTCCAATATAATATTCCCTGGCCTTCTCATTAGCTATCGTTGTTTCCATCCAAGATGCTGGTGGGAGATGAGAAGTATTTGAGATATATATATATATGTATATATATAACCTAAATACATTGTGGAATGCAGCGCATTGCAAGCTCTAATAAAAATTTTAATTATGAATATCTTCTGCACATGGAAGTTATAAATAGCAGAGATGCTAAAGCATGCATTTTCCAAGTACAAACAAACTGATTCCCAGGGCTGGCAGAATCAGGCAAGGTTCTGGGAAGGGGTGGGCAGCTCATCTGACAGCTCCGCTGTGCTGTCACCCAGCAGGGAGTGCCACTGCTCCCTGCTTGACCTCGAGTGTTCACAAGCCACTTGTGGTTCTCTTTTCCATTGCAACCTACCCCATTTCCATAATTTTTGAGCCTCTTTGGCTATGGTCCGAAGATGGACCCATCTTTACCCATCTTGTAATAAAGTGCAGTTCCTGTGCTGTGTCTTGTCGACATTGAGCTGGTGAGGGACCTTGGACATGGCCAAATGAAGGAAACTTTTCCTGACTTCCTCCATCACAGAGTGTTCCTTCACGGACTCTGCCATGTGTGATCTTTCCCCATCTTTCAAGTTTTTAAGGCTCACAATCCCAATGATGACTTACCTGCTATGTAAAAATTTAGATTTGAGGGGTTTTTTCTCCTTTGTGCTCTGTTTGCTTTCCTCACCTAAGAACCTTTTGCCAGACAAGGATGGCTCTCTCCTGAAGTCAATCACCCGCATCCCGGTCCAAGCATTCACTTTCCCTGTCTCCCAGCGCTATGATTTATTTATGAGTACTTCTTCACTGTGCCTCATGAACATCCTCCTCCTGTCCTGTGCTGGAGCCAGAAGCCTCCTGCAACCCTCATGGAGCTGCATCCCAGGGAGCTGCTCTCCCTTGCCACCCCCTGCCTTGCCTGCTGGTCCATGGGGCGCTCCAGGCATGTTTTCCCTGGTGCTGCTGATTTCCCTGTGCCTGGGCTCTCTGTGCCAGGGCATTGCCTCAGCTCCTCCTCAGAGCCCCTGAGCTGCCCTGGCTGCTGCTCAGGACTTGCCTTGCCCAGTGCAGCCTGTGCTGCTCACTTCTTTCGTCTCTTCTCTGGCTGTCTCATCCCCTAACTGTTCTAATTGCTTTTCCTAATGCCAGATTGTCCTCCTTTAGTAATTTTTCTTGTATTATTTTTGAGATTGATCCTATTAAGTTCTTACCCTTCAGTGTGTCATCCCCAGCTTTGAAAGCAAAGTCATTTGCTGCCAGCTGCAGCTGAATTACCTATGCATTAATTGCCTTTGTAGCTTCCTGATTTTCTCATAGACTTTTTCTTCCTATGACATCTTTTTCTTTGAAAAATGTTAAGCATCATTTACGTCAAACAGCCTGCTTGGATTTTTGCTTCTCTGAGCTTGTCACCAAACCCCCAAGCTCTGCTGATGTTATTACCGGTTTGCCCAACACCTATTACAAAATTAACAGCTTTGAAACTGCACGAGAGTTGCCCGTGTCGAGTTCTGTAAAGATGAACTTTCTCCTGACCTCTTTCTGCAGTGCTTTCTGTTCAAGACACACAAGGGCATCTTTCTTGTGCCAGCCTGCTCGAAAGCCAGCACTGATATATTTCCTGTGCTGTTCCCTGCTCTGGGTTTAGCAAAGAGCAATAAAGAGGCACGTGAGAGAGAAATACATTAAACAGAGTCTAAGGGCTTCTCCTACGCTTTGCAGCACCGCTAATTACACAGCAAAAAAAGCTCCTTTGAAGTTCCCGTGCTTCTCAGGCAACCAGCCTCCCTTACTCAGTAGCCTGCAAGGTAAATGTTGCATCTCCTCCCTCCTTCCTGGAGGGAAGCACAACATCTTGAGCACATCCTAATCTTGTGGGGCTGCTGGTGGCTCTTCCTGGGGCGGGACAGCTGCAGAGAGCTGCTCCTGCTGCAGAAATCACACCAGCCCCTGCCAGCATTCCCACACAGCCAGAAAGCTTCCCATCCTTCCTTCGGAGCCGCTCAGCCACGGCCAGACAGCCTGGTCCCGAGGGCATCGTCACAGCCATCGATATCTGCATCTGACAGGCAGCAGCCTGGTTCCGGCTCAGCCCTCTGCCTGTTGTGTAATAAAACACCAGAAAGGCACACACAGCCCTTTCTGTGCCAGCCAGAGCGGTGCTAGAGCTCTTTGGACATCCTTCCTTCCAAGGGGGCGTGGGGAGGGTTTGCAGCCCAAGGAACACACTTCCCAGGGGAAGGGGCAGAAGCCCTTGAGCACCCCTGCCTGGCACAGAGGAGCTGGGGTAGCTGATTATCCCGGCTTGTTTGACAGTGGAAAAGCTGGAGGATGTCAGCATGCCTGGCTGCTGAGCATTACCATCTCCTCAGCATTAGGGTTCATGGAATGGTTTGGGTTGGAAGTGACTTTAAACATGATCCCATTCCACCCCGTCCCATGGGCAGGGACCCCTTCCACTATCCCAGGTTGCTCCAAGCCCCGTCCAACCCAGCCTTGGACACTTCCAGGGATGGGGCAGTCACAGCTTCTCTGGGCAGCCTGTGCCAGGGCCTCTCCACCCTCACAGTAAAGGACTTTGTCCCGATATCCCGCCCTGCCCCTGGGAGCTGAGTGTTTGTCCCAGGGCTCTGCCCCAGCCTGATCCTGACTCGCTGTGCCGCAGCCGAGTGCAGGGACCCTGCAAAACCCACGGGATGGCCGGAATCCATCTCGGCCTGCCAGCCTGAGCCAACCAACGCTCAGGGCTATCCCAGTGCTTCCCACAGGAGATGGGACTCCCATGCCTTGATTTGCCACAGGCTTCCCACGGGATGTGCTGCAGCTCCTGTGTGCTAAGTCACAGTGATTTCCTCCACCAGCTTCCCAGCCACTGGGAGCTGGGATACTAAACTGATGGAAAGGTTAAGGAACCTGGAGGCTGCAGCAGTGGTAGCCACCTCATCCAGAAAGCTGACAGCATCTTCCACTGCTGGGCCTGTGCTGGCTGGGCCTGGACTCACTGCTGTTATTTGGCAAAGTCTGATCCAACCTGTATGGCCCAACGAGGAGAGGGTGATGGAAATCTTTATAGAGAACATCTCAGAAACTGTAAACAACGCATTTTCTACACAGAGATAAAGACAGAGATTAATGCCTGAATTATCCTGGATAATTAGTGTAGCAGGTAATCATTTAAAATCTGGCACATCTGTGAATACATCATTTTGACTGAATTAGAAAATATTTGCAACTGCTACAGTAAAATGGCTTCAGCCATCCCACAGGGAAATCTTTGTGGGAGATTAATTCTCACTTCAAATGGCAGAGATTTGCAAGAGGATTATGTGGCCAGGATGACACATTCACATTGTGATAGGAAGTGAGACAGTTTTTTTCTCTCAGAGCAAAGCCGAGTGCTGGTTTCTTTGAGTTCATGTATTCTTTGAGCTTGAGGGCTCGGCCCTCTTAAGCAGAGTGTTTGATAGCTGGAATGCTGAACAGTGCTTGAAAGAAAATGGTGACAAGAACAAGGGCGAGAGCGACAGAAGCTCTCAAAGAGAAGACGGTGAAATCCAAACTCGGATTAAAACTCCTAAAGCAACAAGGTCACACTGGCAAAGCTACTGATGTGGGTTTTTTGCTTATTATGAATGTTACCAAAGAGTTGTCATCTAAGAACACTGCAGGAGCCTGCACAGGTCTGGGAGGATCCTGTCCTCACTGCTCACGCTCGGGCAGCTCCCAGGAATGTGCCTCTGGCCCAGGGGCTGGCAGTGACCGGAGACACCCCAAACCTGGGGCACGTCCGGTGGGGCCCCGCTCACAGCCAGTGCAAGGACCGATGTCCTGGCTGCACTCTCAGCTGGTCCTGCTTGAGCTGGGTGCAGAACAGATGCTGAGGGTGGTTCTCTGGGTACTGAGCTCAAGCAGGAGAGCTCGGGGAGCTGTGGCTTTGTGTGGGGATTTTACTGCTTGCAGCACTAAGGAGGGCTCTAACCGAGAACGTGGTGGTTTCCTGGCACACAAAGACATTGTCAGTAAAGCTGAAGTGTCTCTTTGCTGTGCATTTCCAACACAAAACTGCTGCCAGGAGCTCTCATCTGATTTGCTCAGGTTCACAAAACATGAAAGTGAATAATTGAGACAGGCTGAGTTTGTAAACCCTGGGGGATTTGCAGCAGCAGAGCGGAGAAGGGAAGGAAAGAGACTTTGAGCTTTGCACAGAGGGTCTGGTCTGTCTTCTAAGAGAGGTTATAGTGCATCTGTTGACTGAGGCAGCACAAGAAATACAGGTGGGGTGAAGGCAGCATCCAGCAGCCTCAGCCACAGCCACCCTCAGATCAACAGGGCTTTGTTCAGAGCAGCCCAAAGCTTGCCCAAGGGAAAGGTCCTGCCAAGTGTCCCAGCACTCAGCCCCTGGTAAAGCCCAGGGAGTCACAGAATCACAGAATGGGCTGGGCTGGAAGGGACTGTAAAGATCACCTCATTCCGTACCCTGCCACAGGCAGGGACGCCTTCCACTATCCCAGCTTGCTCCAAGGCCTGTCCAACCTGGCCATGGACACTTCCAGGGATGAAGTGTCCCCTCCAGCTATTTTAAAATGAAAGAACAAAAAGAAATAAAAACCAAAAAAGCCCAAACCACACTTTGTGCAGAAAGGCTTTTTTAGCCCTTTCCTTCCTTCTGTCCTTCCTTCCTGCCTTCCTTCCTTCCTGACTTCCTACCTGCCTTCCTTCCTGCCTTTCACAGAAAAAATTTGCAATTACCAAGCCAGAAGTTTGCCTTACCTTGCTCTTCAAACAGCATCCAGCATCCATTGCCAAATTCCATCTGCCCAGGATGTGCCCTTTTAGAATGTGCTGAAGGAAATTGCTGCCACATCACCACACCTGACCCCACCCCAGCCCCGACACTGGGCCTTTGGTGGACCTTTGTGGAAGGGAGGGGTGGATTTATCACAGAATATCCCAGAATATGGACCCCTACAAGGATCACTGAAGGGGGTGACCAACTCCTGGTCCCAACTGCCTTCTCCTTTCTGGTGCCTCAACAGCACATTCACACCTTCTTCTGTATTGACAAAGAGGTTAAAAGAGATCTCTCTGTCCAAAATAACAGCGTTTGCACCCAAAATAACAGCCTTTGCAGTGTCCTGCAGTCCCTGCCTGGCCGAAGCTGCCCGGCTGCCCCAGGCTGTGCTGTTGGGTGTTTGTGGTCCCTGCTCGCTCCCGGCAGGGCTGTGGAACTCACGCCAGGCTCATGCAGCTCTCCCCCTACAAAGTGCTCAAACCAGCATCGTGCAGCTGCCACTAGGTTTTTCCTGGTGGTGAGCAGGGGAGATTTAGGTTGGACATTAGGAAAAATTCCTTCTCCTAAAGATTTGTCAGGCACTGGCACAGACTGTCCGGGGCAGTGGTGGAGCCCCCAGCCCTGGAGGTATTTGAAAGCTGTGTGGATGTGGCCCTTGGGGACAGGGGTTAGTGGTGGGCTTGGGGGGCAGCTGGACTTGATGATCTTGAGGGGCTTTTCCATGGGAAACGATTCTGTACCCAAGTGAAGCACAGAAAATGCAGCTCAGGCCCTTCTCTGGGGACAGATTTGCTCTCCCACCTCCCTGGCCCCCCTGGGCTCACCTGGGCTGCAGTGCCCATTCCTCTTCTGAGGGTTGTGTCAGCTCAAGCTGCCCAGGCCAGGAAGGGCTCAGGTGGAAAGGTGGGCACCAGGGAGCCTTCAGGCGTGGGCAGGGAGCAGCCAGCCCTGCTCCCGGGGCAGCTCTGCCCGCAGCTGGGAGCAGTTGTGGGGCAGGAGCTGTGCCCTGGGCTGGCTGTGGGGCTCAGAGCCCGAACCCAGAGCCTGGGCAGGGGGAACACCGCGGCACCAGCTTGTTCTGCTCTCCTCCAGCTCTGCCCAGCTGGCTGCAGGTGGAGACAAATGAACTAAAAATGAGCAGGAGTTGTGGTTTGTTATGGTTTTTTTTTTACGGCAGCAATTATTCCCACTGCTGCAAACTGCATTTTTTACTACCCAGAACTTAATTTCCACCAGCATCAACTTGTGACACTTCACAGCAATGCTGCAGTTTCCCTGTTTATGGAGTCTGAGAGTGTATGGGGAAAAAGGGGCACGTCAGGCTGCACCTCTGAGTCTGCCTGTGGCTTGCAAAGAGCCCCTTTGGTAACTGGCAGGGGACAGTGGAGTCCTGGGCAGGTTCAGGGCGCCTGCAGAGATTGATGTGCTCCTGGGCCACCGAGACGGTCCTTCTAAATCGAGGGCTGCACGTAATTTGAATACATTACTAAAATGGAGTTCAGCTGCATCTCGCTGTCAAAATGTGAGCATATTTCACCGTGTCAGAGCACTGGAGCGTGGCCAGAGAGCCAGTGTAGTAATTTTTTGGGCACGATGTTCAGCCATATTTTATTAAACTCCCTGTCCCACACTTCGGTGCCTGCCTCCCAGAGCTGCAGCCCAGCACCCCTCGCTCGGTGAGCCGCTTGTTCCAGCCTCGCCGGAATCTCCTTGGAAAATTAAAATCCCGCATTGTCCTTTTCTCCCACCTTGAGCTGTTACTTAGCCTTGAATCATCGTGGCTCTGGTTTAATCTCATGTCAGACACCGTTCACGTAAACGCCCGGCAGCTGAAATGTCACAGCCGTCAGCTCAGCACCGTCCTCTGCCGCGGCAGCCGCACACAAACTCACCCCTGCACCTCGGCCTTCTGCCGTGAGCTCTGTTCAGCACAAATCCTTTTCCCTCCTTTTCTGCCTAAAGTCAGAATTTCTGCAGGACACGCAAAGCAGTGGCATTTTTTAAACTTTGAAAGCGGCACAAGCCAGCACGAGATCCGTTTTGAAGCGCTGCAGCATCTGTGGCTGTAGGGAGCTGCCTCTGCCCTGCTGCTGGAGGGAAGGTGCAGTTTGTTACTGGGCAGGGAGCCTGCTGGCTCCATGGACTGGACTGCAGAGAGTGCTCCCCAAACCCACTCTTTCGAAGTCTGTAAGGTCAGTCTCTTCCATAACTCAGTATTCCTTTCCTGGGCACTGTGTGGACCCTGTGTCTGTCTGTGCAGCTGTAAAATGATGGTGTTGACTTCCCACCTCCACTTGGTTGGGATGAAAAACTCTGGAGCGCAGCGAGCCATCATGGTGATCATATAAATGTAAAAAACTCCACCAACCTAACAGTAAAATGTCTCCTGGCTTGTGTAAGGATAACGCAGAGGCAAGATGTAAAATATGGCACACATAAAACGTGTCATTTCCTTATAAGAGCAGAATTAATGGGTGCTATAAAAAACAAATCAAAACCCACTATGAAGGACCTTTTCCCAGGGAAGAATATGAGAATTCATTGGATTCAGACATGAGAAACAGCAGTTTGTGATAATAAAAGTGCTAGCAAACGGCAAAGTAAGAATTGTGTTTTGTTGCTTCTTGTATTGGTGAACTAGTGAGCGCAACCTCTTAAGGACAGAGCTGGCCTCTAGCACATGGAATTCTCCTTGCTGGATACTGCTCTTCTTCTCATTTCTCAGTGCTTGGTGCTTTTTCACTCCAGCCACAATTTCACACCAGTTTTTTTAAGCCCACCCCCAGCGAGGGAGATGTGAGGAGTGATACAGCTCTGCCTGCAGCTGGGGAAATCCCTCACTGCTCACACCTCACCTCCTCAGCCGTGGGCATTCCATTCCCTCCAGGAAAAGCTGCCTGAAGCCATTGATGGTCTCTCTGCTTCTCTCCCAGGACCACGCGGATATCGAGTGGAAGTTCGCGCGGACGAAGCTCTGGATGAGCTACTTCGACGAAGGTGCCACTCTGCCCCCTCCTTTCAACATTGTCCCCAGTCCCAAGTCGGTCTGGTACCTTTGCAAGTGGATCCACAACCAGCTGTGCCCGGGTGACGACTCTGACAACGAACAGAAGAGGCACGAAAACCTCAAAACATTCACGGTGAGGAGCTCATGGGTTTGACCTTCATTTCTGAGGGCGTCGTGCATGTTTGGGGTCAGAGGCCGTGGGATCAGCAGAGGGTTCTGGATCATAGTTTGCTGAGAGCCATCAGGAGCTCCAAGGATGGGAGCAAACAGGTGACACCCCTGTGCCTTTCTCTTTCCAGGAACGACACGCTGACAACCTGATTCAGAACCAACATTACCAGGTAAACTCCTGAGCACACAAAGTTTTTACTTGCTGTGTCTTTCTCCTCCTCATTTTCTAATACTTCAATTCTTGCTTGCTTCTTGAATATATTTTGATAAGCATGGGTCCTCTAAGAGGATTTTGCTTATCATAGATTAAAACATTTCCTCATTGGAAGTGGATGGTTCAGTAAATCTGTCCTTGCCTTTCA
This sequence comes from Ptilonorhynchus violaceus, assembly GCA_013397565.1. Classification (NCBI taxonomy): domain Eukaryota; kingdom Metazoa; phylum Chordata; class Aves; order Passeriformes; family Ptilonorhynchidae; genus Ptilonorhynchus; species Ptilonorhynchus violaceus. Next base: position 262,085 of record VZRJ01008799.1, read on the forward strand.
CCCCCTCTGGAGCAGTGGAAAACTTGCAGGTGTCGGTGTGGCTGCTGAAGTGAAGGTCACATCCCCATTGCCATCAGGTTGTCGTGCCATCCCCATTAAAACTGTTTCTGCAGCCTTTTTACACTTTTGAATTGTTCCTCTCTTACTCTTTTTTGTAAAGAATCCCTGACTCAAACTGTGGTTGGGATGTTCTTGTGTTTGGGACGGCTCAGAATGGGGGAGCAATTCCTTTGTTGAATCTTGCTGGTTTTGTTTATCCTCAGTCTGCCTGTCATCAAATACTCATTAAACTCAACCTACAAAAGGATGAAACTTATTAAAAACACCAGCTTCAGCCCTTGAATTCAGTGGGATGCATTATGCCAGCATGCTGGAAGGAGAAAAATTCTCCAGGATGTCAGGTGGTACATTAGGCTCTGCTGCCAAAAGCCATTAGTAATTTGTCTTACTTAAGACATCTCCTGCTTTTTGAAGAGTACTTTTATCAGAAGTCGGTGGTTAACATAATCAGTCACCTTTGACAAGTGACATATGGTGCCTTCTGACTTCACAGCTCAGCTTACGGCTACGGCAGTGGGGTCTCTGAAAAACCTCCCAGCACAGCCTTGGTGCAGGGACCCTCTTCATGCTTGCTGTTGCTCAGACTTGTTTATGAAGGGGGAAAATGAAGGGCGGGTCTGGAGCAGTCTCTTCCCTGCCCAGCACGTACACAAACTGCCTCGGTGTACCTTGGCTGGCGCAGATGAAGGTGCAAGCTCAAAGTACCAGTTTGCGTCTGTAAAGCTGTCAGGGAGGGGCACGAGCAGAGCAAAATGGAGCTTATCCAACCCAAAGTATGGAGTGTAGCAAACAGGTGACACAGAGGAGTGAGGACCCTTGGAGAAGTCACTGAGGGTGTGATTTGGTCCTTTCTGTGTCGCCCACGGACGGTGCAGCCGCCCTGGAAGGAGTTTCTGCCTTCAGGGAGCACCCAGGCAGCTGCAGACGTGCTTTGAGGTGAATGTCCATTGTCCCACGGAGTCCTGGCCGTTCTTCACGTTGTTTGTTGCTGACACACCCTCCTTGGCTTTCAGCTGCTTGACAAACCACCTCCAAAAGGCACATTTAGCCCGTGGGTACATGCAGCATGCACGCCTGAGATGGGTAATCGTAAAAAGCTTCAGCAGCTGAGATTAAAGAACTACTTGGAGAGACGACTCCAAGAATTTTTTTCTCAGTAACTTTTACATCTACAAATCCCAGTACAAAGTACCTGCTTTAGCTGTAGATAACAACTGAGCATCCAAGAGGGAAGGTGTATCACCCCTTCCCAAGGTTTGCTCTGTTTAGAAGGAAGCGTTCTGTTTCTCGTGGTGATGATTGAGGTTCGAGGCAGCAGTCAGGACAGCTGCTGTTGGCAAGAGCTCAGGGAAACGCAGTAAGAACACAGTTTGGGCTGAGCTAGCAATTGAATCACTTGGATTGTTTCCTATTCCAGGAAGTGATAAGAAATCTTGTGAAAAGATACGTCGCAGCAATGATAAGAACTTCCAAAACCAACGAAGGTTTAACTGAAGAAAACTTCAAGGTAATTTATTATTCCTCAATAATAATTTGTTTTATTAATTCAAATAGTCACTTGCTGAGTTTGCACTAACTTGTTAAGATGATTTGTAATGTGTGGAAATAGGATTATGTCTGGGGCCGGGAATATATCTGATGGGCATGTGGGGTTTTTCTGAGCAGAGTGAGTTGTTGCTGAGTGTCTTCTCATATGATCCCCTCCCATATTTTAATATACAATGTGCTAAGTAGACAAAAGGGCTGGAAAATGAGAGGAATGAAGTATGTGATTTGAGTCAACATCACATTCCCAATCCTGATGCAGACAGAGCCAAAGAATGGGTTGGGGTTGATGGATATCAAGAGCACTCACCAACGAAGTTAAAGTTGGGCCTATCAGCTAAAGAGGACTCCTGCCATATTTCTGCATTTCAGCAGTTTTCCCTCTTCTATGACTCTCTTATCTGACTTTTTTGGGGGGCAGAGGGTGGCAGAGGGGGTTGATCAACAGGGCCAGTCCCCAGCCTTCGGGGACAAGAGCCTTGTGAGGTCCCCAATACTCAGCATTACCAACACCTCATTTTTTGTGTGTCCCTGGACATGGATGTGGTGTTCTTGTGCGATTTGGTATCAGCCATTGGCACATCTGAACAGCTCTCCTGAGGGAATGTGATCATTCCTTCACGGCAGATAAGGCTGCTGGGACTGACTCCTTTCTCCTCTTGCCCTAGGAATTAAAACAGGACATCTCCAGTTTTCGCTATGAAGTTCTTGACCTCTTAGGGAACAGAAAGCCCCAGAGGAGAAGTTACTCTACCAGCAGCACAGAGGTGTCCCAAAAGGATGAAACAAATGAGGATGGCGCTGGAGAAAAACCCAGAGCCAAGAGCGTGTCTTTCAATGTAGCCAACAAGAAAAAGGACTTCAACGTGTCTGCCCTGATAAAAACCATGTCTGGGATCAACATGGTGGAGGAGAAGCCAAAAAGCAACGGGATCAGCAAGCGTTCCTTCGTCCGGAACGGGAACAGAGTGCAGAGACTGTCCAGCTCCAAGAAGGAATCCTTCAAGAGGCTGGGGCTGCTCTTCTCCAAGATGAACGGCCACGTCCCTGAGCCCAGCTCAGAGCCCATGTACACCATTTCAGACGGGATCATTCAGCCACACTACATGTGGAAAGACATTAAATATTCTCCGATGGACAGAGAGAGAGAAGAGAATTGTTCCAAAAGTGAAATTAACCTCAATGAGGTGGCCTACAGTGGGAACACGAGACTCACGGGACAGAGCAAGGAGTGCCCTGTGGTTTGTACCAGCTCCCTTCACTGTGCTTCCAGTATTTGTTCCTCTAACTCCAAACTTATAGACTCGTCAGAGGATGTGTTTGATTCCTGGGGAGAGGCCTGTGACTTGTTTATGAACCAGTGGAAAGACGGGCAGGAGGATCACGTTACCACTCGGCTCTAAGCAAAGCTCTCTTAGCTCTCCCTGGAAAACTCAGCCAAGTATTGGTAATTGTTTGCTCTCATCTGATTCAGCATCACTGTTTCCTTTCTGTCCACAGGTGAAAAAAAGTATAAACCTACTTCTGTTAGAGCCTATTTTATAGCCATCTGCACCTGTTTTAATTTACTTTTCTTACAGTCACTAAACTGAAGGTCTCACCACATATAAGGTCACCAAAACCACAGGAAACCCTTTGGGTGCAATCTTAGTCTCCAAACCCCACAGACTTCAGGCAGGCAGGTGGCTGAGGAAAGGATTTCTCCAGTGCTCCCATCATCATCCCACCCCAGCTGAGTTTCACTGCTGCTGTCCAACACCTTTGGCTCTGCATCCTGCTCAGCTTCCCTCATCAACACAACCAGCTGGTGAGCAGGAGGCTGAGAATCACATTGAAAATATTTTTGAAAAGGGTTTCAGCCTATAACTGTTCTTTTGTTTCCCTTAAGCAATATGACTTCTGAATCTTTCGGTTGTGCTTGTTTTTCCAGGTCACTATATTAATATTGTAAATTGTTACTGACTATGAGACCCCTTTGATCATCCACCTAGAACATGTTTTTGTTGCTAACATATTTGCTTATTTACCTAATTTCCCTTTTGGGAAGCAGCAGGACCTTCCAGTTAGGCTGACAGTGGGAGCCAGCACCTGGCCTTGCCTCCAACTCCTGTGCAGATGAACCGAAAAGAAAACAACCCAAAACAACCGTGGCTGCTTGAAATACAAACCTCAGTGTAGTTCCTAATGGGCTGAACCAAACCCCAGCTCTGAGCCTTGCCCTTATTTTGCAATTCCTAATTTTACTTCCACTGCTGCATTCACTTTTTGCTGTCTCTCTGATGGATGTCAGGCTGGAGGGGGAAACCATCCTCCTGCTGCAAGGGAGATCATCTTCCCTGGGCCTCTGAGCTGGGGGTCTGAAAAGCAGCCAAGCAGGAGCAGCTCCAGCTGCATCAGCAGCATGGGACAGCTCTGCAGGTCCCTCTCCAAGGTGCCACAAAAAGCAGTGTGGCAGGAGGTGGTGTCCTTATTTCCCCATCAAGGGCAAGATGGTTGAATTCTTAACAGCGACTTTTAGGGCTTTTTTATTTTTAATTTTTTAACAATGTGATACTTGAACTTTCTCCTGCAGTGTTGCTAAGAAACGCAGATGATTGGCACTCAGCACCACGTCAGAGCTGTCATCAGGCAGCTGCTCCCCTGGAGGAAGCAAGTTCTGCCCAGGAGCTCAGGAATGGCTTCATTCCTGCCCTCGTGTGGGGCTCTGCTCCCAGGAGAGGTTACCTGAGCTGCAGCATTTCCCAAGGGTGGCTGCCAGAAACCACCTCACCTGCGAACTGGGTCGTGAATTGCCTTTGGAAAAGCATCATGCTGGAAAACCTGCACCTGCCGCTGGAGTGGGGCAGATTTCACCAGCCAGGGGCAGGAGCAGCTCTGCTGGCAGCACGGAGGGTCAGGAGCAGAGGGATAGGAGATGCTGGGACAGCTGCAGCTGGACGCTCTGCCCAGGTTTTAAACCTGGCTCCCTCCTCTTGTGAAGGAAACCCCCCCTTGTTGGGTTTTTCCTTTGGGCACTTGAGCAGCTTTACCTCGGAGGCCCAAAGGAGCACATCCACTTCAGAGAGAGGTGTGAGTGATGCAGCAGCTCCTGGAGCAGAGCTGGACTCATGGAAGTTTTCAGTGCAGACCTCAAGGTGGACACCGTGGCCCCAGGCCAGCCCTGGTGTCAAGGAACATCAGCAGTGAGGAGCAGAGACTCAAAAACGGTTCTGCATTCCTTGCCTGTAGTGACACCAGTCTTGTTACCAGCCGGCAGTGTAAAACCCCAAATATTTAAGCCTCTGGATGTGTTAGTTAAGGCAGAGTGAAAGGCAGTTTTGTCTCAACAGATTTCAGGCTTTCACACTAATTGCAGGGTTAGAGTTGTCTTTGAAAGCTGCATTTCCTCTTCCTTCATGGAAGGCTGAGCAAACTGACATTGGTGGTACACAAGGAGACTTGCAAAATCCGGGGGCTGGGAGCGGCTTGCTGATCATTCCGTGAGGAAATGCAGCACCCCTGGCTGGAGCAGCAAATCCACGGGTATGGGAGAGCTGCAGTCAGAACCCACCAAGGCAATTCCCGCAGCAGCTCCCAATGAAAGCCCCATAGGTCAATAAACCACACATTTCTGCAAAGATAAACATTAGCAGGAGCTGCTGTAGTGGGGGCAAGGAAAGGGTTTGAGTCTTTTGATGCCTCACCTAATCCATGCTGCAGTCTATGAGCTCTGCTTGACATGGGGCCAGCGAATCTTTGTGGTATTTCCTGGGTAAGGAGTAGGAATGAAAACAATTCAAGTGGGGTTATGCAGATTACATCAACTGGGCTTGAAACTGGGCCAGACACAGGGTTTATATCCTTGGACAGCGGAAAGGCTTTCAGGTGTCCCACGGGAACAAGCACACGGCCACCGGTGACGCTCCCATTGTGCCATTTGAGAGCGTTACCAGGTACAAACAACGCAGGGAAACGGGATTAACTCTGCACTGCTGCCCCCAAAGGTGTAAAATCCCCCTCGTGCAGACCGTGAGTCACATTCCCCTGCTGTGTCCCGGAAGGACAGGGCTGGCAGCTGCCACACGGGAGTGGCACGAGGGTAACAGAGCCTGCGGACCCCCAGCCCTGGGCTGAAGGGGGAGATCTGCTCGTGGCTGCCTGGCTGGGGCTCCCCCGGGGGTTGTTCCGTGACTGAGATCCTTCCTTGCTGCCAGCCAGGGGGTCTGAGCTGGCTTTGGAATTTAACACAAATATTTGATTTGGCTGTGATTAATACATGTGTCCAGGAGTTTGCAAAACTCAAATTGGTCCTCCAAAAGGCAAAAATTCTCTTTGATTGCATCTATGCATCCCTGTTGATAGCAATAGACTTTAGAGCAGCTGGTGAATTATTATTATGCTAAAACAGGAGCTTCAGGGGAGCGAGAGTGAAGTATCTTCTGAAAAATACATTTGATAAAAAAAAAAAAATCCCAGGTTTTGCTTAATTCACTTGCAAATTCACTTGCAGTCACAGTATTTGGGAATTCACCAGCACTTTTTCATTTTCAATTGCTCAAGAAGAAAACATGTTTTAGTGAAAGTTACTCTTTCCTTCAGAGAAATCTGTGACTGAGCCCTGTGCTGCCTCTGCAAGCACCAGGGCAGGAGCTGATGGGACACTGAGTTTCTCCTGTGAGGAGTTAAACTTTTCCTTGGCTCAGCTGGTACACACCTGGCCTTTATTCTGTGGGCTTCAAGGATGATCCCTACACATACGCAAGGAGTTTGGAATTAGGAATAATGGAGATCTCAACCACTTCCCTTTCTTAGGTTTCTTGCTCTTTGAAGTTTTTTCTCACCTCCCATCCCAGTGTCATTTTCACCTGGCTTTTTAAAGCAGCAAATGGTCATGGAATCATGGAATGGTTTGGGTTGGAAGGGACCTTAAAGTTCTTCTTGTTCCAACCCCCTGCCAGGGGCAGGGACACCTTCCACTGGACCAGGTTCCTCTGAGCCCTGTCCAGCCTTGAGCACTTCCAGGGATGGGGCATCATCACCAATGAAAAAGTTAACAAAAACCATCCAGGGTTAAGAGTATCAAGTAGAGCTGGGAGGTGTTTGTACTCAGGTCAGAGATTACATAAATTGCTTCAGAAACAAGACATTACCTGACACATCTGTGCAGGTTATTTGGATAACTGCGTTTGTGCATCACTTACTCGCTGGTAAATATGTAAATACTCCGGTGTTTGTACCTGTGTCCCCTCAGAGGAAGCATGTGCAGTGTCAGAGCCAGGAGGGAGCTCAGCTCCACTCCCTGCTCTGCCTCTGCCTCACCGTGACCTTGGGCAAGTCACTGAGCCTCTCGAATGCCTCAGTTTCCCCATCTGTAAAATAGGGATAATAATACTTACCTACCTCGCAGGGGGGGTTAGTTCATTATTGATAAGCACTTTCAGAATTAAAGGCGCTATATACAGTCAGTAGTTAATATTGGTAGCAGTAGTATGTACTTTTATTTTCTTACAACTAATTCAGGTTAGGATTGAACCGTATGTCTGTTACGATAATTTTCCATGTAGGAAACTCGCATGGTTTCCCCATGAAGGGAATTTAGGGGTCTTCTGCAGCAGACAGAGAGCAGGAGCAGCATACCCTGGAAGCCTAAATTCTGACACTCTTGCTTTTGTGATTTATGCCTCACCCTTAATGTCACCTTCCTGTATTTGTGTTTCACCCTTTTCTGACAGTCCATGTACCACGATTTTCAGCAGAAACAGCCACTGTAAATATTAAGAATATTTAAATAAATATGTTAATGTATAAATATAAACCCTTACCTTTTAAAGAGGTTAAAATTGGTCGGGACAACAGACTTGTAAGCGTGGGGGGGCTCCCCGGGCAGCCCAGCACTGGGGCACGGGCACACCGGGATACTGGAGCGGGGCTGTAGGAAAACCTCACATCATCACCTCTGCAGCAGCCACTCTTCACCCCCTCCCTGGCAAGGACAGGTCACCCTGGGTGCCCTCCCAGGAGGGCAGAGGGAGGCTGTGGCTGCAGCAGGACGCCCCTGCTGCCTGTTCTGCCCCAGGAGAGGGAAGGGCAGCTCCGGACACCCCCCTCAGGCAGCAGAGCGTGGCCAGACAGTGGCTGCTGGAGGAACCTGGGCAGCAGGAGACTGTCCCCTGCCTCCCTGCAAGGGGGCTCTTCACCCAGATTTCTCTACAATTTGTTTTCTTTAGTGCTTACTCTGGATAAAGGTCTTTGGTTTGAGCACGAGGAGCTCTGAGATGTGGCTGGCAGGGTGAGGGTGCTACGAGCACTCTGAGCTCCCTGCCAGGGACAGGAGCAGTGGCAGGTCCCTGCACAGGGATCTGGATGGCACTGACAGTGTAAGCAGGGATAGCTGGGCAGTGAGGAACAGTGTGAGCAAGGATCTCAGTTACCTCTGGGTTTCTAGCAGCTGGAAGCCGCACAAGCCCCCACTGCTCTCACACCATTATGTGTTTGTCCCACCTCCCTTCTCAGCTTTGCTTTGGTATTGCTTCTTTCCTTTCCAAAAGGCCAAAATCCCAAAGAAAAGCATATTTCACTTAACCGGGAGGAGGTTCAGTGTTGGTTTAACTCCTGGCTGAGTCCCCCTTTAACCAGGTAACTCGTGCTGCAGTGTCCAACGCTGTCCCACAGACGTGGCCATGAGAAGGCTCTGAGAGCCCCAAAGGCTGCTTTCCAAAGAAACAGGAACCCCCTCCCACCTCTGTTGTAATTCCACACACAGAATGGCAAAAAATAAGCAAAAACATCCGAACCACCAGGGCTGCCTAGAGTTAATGAAAGTTTTCCTTAGCTAAGAACTCCCTGGAGTTGTTTTGGGGATGGACGCACTGCAACGACCTCTCCCACAAGAGGGACTTCCTTGGCACAGCAGCCCCAGCTGAGGGAGGTGCCAGGGCTGGTCACACCTTCCCAGGTGTGCTGGAAGCATCAGACACTCAATCAATGCAATGGTAAAATTAATTGGAGTCAGTGAGACTATGGTGGAAAATAAATCCGGTCACAATAAACTGTCCCCAACAGGATCTGCAGTTTTCAGTGAATGAGTGACTTGAAACAGCTATAAAGTCACTCCCTTACTGGATTTTTTTGGAGGAGATAGAGAGTACTCTGGGCTAGCCACATCAGCACATCCTAAACTTTTATAATTCGATTAAATTCCATTTTCACCCTCCTTTCCCCATTTCTACAAAGAAGTAATTTCTATATTATTCATATAACTGCCTCCACCCAGACCAACTACTGCTCTGGAGTCAATTCATGATCAAGAACCATTGTTTTAAAAGGAAAACGTGTTTTATCTAAAGAAGTACACTTAAAAAGCAAAAGCGTTTGATCCCAACATTTGTGCTTCAGGGAAACACTTTGACTTGCTCTGCTTTTTTCAAGGTGTGCAAAGCAAAATGAAACCCCCAACCACGATAGCAATAGAACCCCTTTGGAGAGCTCAAACCACCCACAATTTCAGAAACCGGTTCCTCCCTTTCATACGGAATCATGGAATGGTTCGGGCTGGCAGGGACCTCTGGAGATCATCCAGTCCAACCCCCCTGCCGAGGGAGGGTCTCCTGGCAGCCCCTTCTCCATCAATACCCCCCAGCTATGGCCACCAGTGCAGCCTGTACCCCCTGGCTACCCCATGCCCCCCGAGCATCGCTGCTTTTGTTCATTTTAGGGATTTTTCTTTCCCCCTCCCACTGAAAGCGTTCCCACGTGGGCAGTAACTCCTGAGCCAGCAGGGATGCTGTGCTCAGACTCATCCAGGAGCAGGCCTTGGAGCACATCAGCTCACAGAACACTGTGATACCTTCAGCCAACAGAGTGAGATGCCTTTTGACTATAAATAGTTGTTTTTCAGCGAGGGGGCACTTTCGGGTGTAGCTCTTTTTCTGGGTATTGTACAGTTCTTTCAAACCCACTGAGGGTGTTTATGAGGTGGGTGTGGGGGCTAAGAGGGCTAAGGATCTTTGAGAAGCAGAAGAGAGTAGCAGATGTTAAGTACTCTATTTTCTATATGGGAGCCCTGGAGACCCAGGCTGACTCTGAAAACTGTTGTTTTAGCAATCGAGTTTTAATGGCAAATTAAATCATCATTAATTAAAACTACCACAGAAACAGCCTTCACACCCAAGCACCTTTTAAAATGCCATTTTATTTCATGGAATAAAAAAGGTGAGGCTTCCCCCTGTCCTCCTTCCTCCTTTATTTTAGTTTTGCTCAAAAACTCAAAGGCCTTTTCTGGGCAAAAGAGCTTTGAGATGTTGTAAGAATTTTGTGTATGCAAAGACAGAATGGGGACCTCAGAATTTGCCAGTTGAGTGATAATAGGCACCCCTGGAGAAAAGGGGGAGAAAAGGGCAAGAGCAAAAAGCAAAAACAAATGCTTGGTTTTATGTACTTTTCTACTTGCATCCCTTCCGTCCGTAGTGCAGACTCCAAGTCATACCCTCATATAACCTGTACAAAATGAAACAATGTACATAATAAATAAAATTATTTATTTTATGTGTATTTTTAGCTTAACTGTAAACTAAAAAAAAAAAAATAATAAAAAGCATTTAATTTTTTTCCCAAAAATGTAAGCCTATTGAAAATCAAGGTGTTTCTACCTTTTCAGATGTAACATTTCCAGCTGCCTATTGATAATAAACATTTATGAACAGCAACAGGTCTGACATTTTAGAGTTTTTTAAAAAGATGTCCAGCACAGACTTCTCAAGGGCTGTCAGTGGTCAGAGGAGCACTTAGGGACTCTGATTCTATAGAGACTTTATTTGTATTTTCATAAAAAAAGACATGGCACAGTCCTGCTCACCTCCAGTGAAGTTGGTCACCCAGATTTGAGCAGGTGTTTATGGGCAAGAGCTGAACACCACCTGTCTGGGGGGAAAAAAAAAACCCACAAAACCCTAAAACAACCCCAAAATATTCATTATTTCCTGGCTACAGCAGAGAGTAGCAACCCACCAGAAGTCTTGGTAAATAAAGTGCACTGCATGAATGCAATTACTCCTGTACAGAAAAGTCACAGTAAGTGTAATTTCATCTTAATTTGCTCCCCAGAGATCCTCAGACCAGCACAACTGCACTGGCCACACAATTAGCAAAATAGCTGATGGTGTGAGAGACTCATTAGGCAAGAGCATTCAAGTGGATGAGCATACTTTGCTCGTGCAAAGCTGACCTCCAGGACACCTCATTCAGGTGGTGGAGATGCACTGCAAAAGGTTTCCATCTCTGACCAGAGGCTTTTGCTCGAGCCTCCAGTAAAACAAGAGTTTCCACAAATTAAACAATGGCAACATCCCTTTCCTTGGAATGCAGATTTCCTGCACAAGGGAGGCAACGTGGGCACACGGAAGCTGACACTGAGCATGGCAAAAGCTGAACAAACCCAGGACCACACTGACCCACAGCTGCAGGATTTTAAACACCCACAAAGACAAAAGGCTATTACAATTTTTTTTAATAGACAAGGACTTTTTGCAGTTGGATGTGCACATTCCCACTCACATCAGAAAGCCTAAAAGTTCAAAGTGAAGGCACCATGAATCCTGAGTTGTGCTTCTTATTCCAGAAACAGGGACTAAACCTCACCTGAAAAGGACTTTCCACCCCCTCCATGTCCTTGCAAAGGCAGTGAGTGACCAAGCACTGGAGCAGGTTGCCCAGAGAGGGTGAGGAGTCTCCCTCACTGGAGAAATTCCAGAGCCACCTGGACACAATCCTGTGCTCTGGGATGGCCCTGCCTGAGCAGGGAGGTGGGACCCAGTGAGCCCCTGTGGTCCCTTCCAGCCTGACCCATTCTTTGGGAAGAAGCTTTGCAGTAAATTTTATCTCCTCTTGCTTGCACTTCCTGAAAAGTTATACAAATCACACACTCACATAATCACCACAAATACAAAAATAAGCATTTTTTCTTTTCAAGTGTGACAAATATTAACAAAGTACTGGTTTAAACAGAATCAGAAACCATATGTCTACAATTGATTGGAAAATGAAAATAGGAAGGGCAAGGGACAGGAAAAATACATGAAGGAAAGGATAGAGTGAGTTGGATGGTCCAATAATTTATCATTAGAGGGTATTCCACTTTCTCTTAAAAGTCCATTTGGCTTAACCCAACCAAATCAAGCACTCATCAGAGCTATGAGAACAGACTGACACCTATCTTGAGGTAAACCCCAGCACCCCAAAGCTGGGGCAAAATGTTCCCCTGCTCCAGGGAAGGCAAGATTTAGCACCTGGAACAAAGATACTGCCATAAACAGAGCCTGACACATAAGAACACCGTGTCAGGCCTCAGGCACCCGCTCTGGTGCTGCAGCTCACCCCACGTGCAGGCAGGACTGGGCTGCAGTCAGTGCCTGGTACGTGCTCTGAGCCCGTGGCTCATGGTGGCTGAGCCATTTCCTGCGTGCTGCAGCTCAGCTGATGTGAAATCTGGTAAGCAGCAGTGAGCAGGAGCTTCTAGACACAGGCCTGCCCTGCAGAATTTAATCTCTGATCTTATTTCAAAGCTATAAAGTCCTGGTTCAACAGTTTTATCTTCCTCCCTTATGAAAAAAGCAGTTACTTGGAATTCTAGGTCTGGATTTATATGTTGAATAACTTCCATATATAATGCAGCCTTTGATGGTGTAATTTTATAAAAGAAAAAGTTATCCAGCAGCACTGCCGAGAGAAATGGAACCTAAGAGTGAAATAAAAAAAGCCAACTGAGCTAGAAAAACAACTTTCTGTAGGAATTGGTTACATGACCAAGGGGAAAACAGCACAGGAGCATTAGCAGGAGATAGCCCAGCAGGCCAGTGCTGCTGGCAGGCAGAATCAGCACGGTCTCTCTCTACAGTATTTGTAATTATCTTCAGGAACAGATGGATTTGACAATTGCAGAGAGAGCGGGAAGGTGCCCACCAGCAGTGCTGCAGGGGCTGGCAGGGCAGGGCCGGTGCTGCCTGGCTGCAGGGCAGCTCTCCCAGCCCGGCTGACACGGGGCACAGGCTGGGCATGTCCTTTGGGCTGGGACAGCAGCTCTGCCAAATTCCGGGCTGGGAGCTGACTGGAGCCAGGGGTGCTCAAGAAACACAGGCACTCTGGAGTCTGGCAGCACACAGCAAACAAACTTTTAGGCTGGAAAAGACCTCCAAGATCATTGAGTCCAGCCTGTGGCTGATCCCACCTTGTCACCCAGACCAGAGCACTGCGGGCCCCATCCGGTCATTCCTTGGACACCGCTGGGAATGGTGACTCCAAACATCCCCTGGCAGCCCCTTCCAATGCTTAACCACCTTTTCCATGAAGAAATTCTTCCTGGTGTCCAGCTTGAACTCCCCTGGCTCAGCTTGAGGCCACTTCCTCCTGCCCTGTCACTGAGGAGAGGCTGGGCTGTGGGGCTGGCTGAGGGGCCATGAGACCAGCAGGCTCCCATGGAAGCAGAGCACTCCGTGGTGCTGCCAGCCCAGAGCCTTCCTGCACAGCCTTCGGGTGTTAACTTAATTTGAGCCTCTGCCTTCCATCTATAAAACCACAGTGAAGAAAAGGAGGTGGGCAAGCACGGCTAGTGAAAACTTGGCTGCACCACTCTTCTGTTCTCCCTTTCCGAGGCTGAAAAGCCATCCTCAAAACCAAAAAAATCACATTCTGGGACCAAATCTTTGCTTTAAAAAAATTACTGTTAGGCAACATGCTTCGAGATGCCCAATAAAGAATGGAAATGAAATTTAAAAACATTGATCTGAAGGAAAAAAAAAATTCCAAATAGAAATCAATACTCATGGATTTTTTCATCCTTCTAACTAAACACAAAATACGGTTACGGCTTCAAGCTATGTTCCAATAACCCCATTCAGAGCAATTCTGCTGGGCATGAAAAACCCATAGCACTGGTCTGCTACCAAACCATAAGAGCAACAATCAAGCACATGCCAAACTGCCAAACTGAACAGGTCTGGAAAAGCACCAGGCTGACACTGGACTCCCCCACAAAAAGACACCCTGAGCCCACATCTCGGGACCCACAGATCACACACAAACCCCAACAACAACAACAAATCTCAAACCTCTCAAACCAACCCCCAGAACTCGGTGCAATTTTGATGTGAATTATCTTACAGCCCCTGGAAAGGCTGATCAGCCACAAATCCAGGAATATTGTTAGCACAGGGATGCTGCAGCCAGAGCTGGCAGTCTCCAGCTGGGGAGAGGGCTGAAGCACACAGCAGGGCAGCCATGGTTGAGGTAGAGCTGTGGCTTTTTTGGCAGCTGTTTCAGTCAGGTGCTGCAGAGCTGTTGTATTGCAACACAACTCTGGGAAACAGAATTGGAAAAAAAAAGACTCCCTCAATCACATTTCTGTACCATTCTGAGCTCTCTTGCTGTTAATAAAAAGGTGGCATTTCCTCTCCACGGAGAGCATTCATCAGGCAGCCAGGACACACTGCTAACTGCTCCCCACAGCCCCTGCTTGCCAGTTCAAAAAGTTGATTTTGAGCCTTAACAGCCCTGGCAAAAAATACATAAAGCAAGTCACAGGTCCCCCTGTATATCAAATCCATAAATAAGTTAACTGGCCACTTGTGACAGGTTATTACATCAATTGAAGTAGTTTTCATGTATATCAAAGTGGGCAACAAGGCCACAACAGCCATGGCTAATGGTGAAAAATCCAGGTCCTACACGGGTAAGCAAAACCATGCCAAAACCAGGACTCTGGACCAGAATTACCAGCTTTTTCAATTAAAAAAGTAGAGTAACACCAGAAGATAAAGCACCAACGCTTTGCTGTGATAACCATGTGTGTAGAAAAAAGCAGGCTGTCTCAGGGACAGGCATTACTCATAGCTAAACCTGAAAGGGGAAGATATTCCCTTCAGTGCTTGACAGCCACTGCTTGGAGATGACAGATGGCACCTGTGGCTGAGGTGGAAAATCACTTGATGGCTCCAGCATGGAGACTGTCTGGTGACTGGCATTAAGTCTGTGCCACTCTAAAGTTCATAACATAAATCACAGGCTGGACTAGTTCCTTTAAGAGGTTAGCCTAGTGAATGCTTTCTCAGAGAAAGCAGAAAAAAAATCCCATGGTATCCTCTCCAAAAAATGTCTGCACAAGTGCTCCTCCAGAGGCAGAAACACAAAGGCCACCAATTACTTTGTAAATAATTGTGTGTGCAGGTTTTGTTTTGTTTTAAAAACAGCACAGCAGCTCAAAAATCAAATTAGCTATTCAGGGGCCATTTTTGACTCTTTACCTGGCTGCTCCATCTTAACTGGGCAATTTAATAACAGCTTTTCAAATGTACAGCAATTAACAATTGGAGGAGACAAACTAAAACTGAGCTTGCAACCCTCCCAACAGAGAGTTACATTATCAACACCAACAGTGCCGCATGAATTTAAGACAAAAATGTAACAAGTCACTTTTCCCTGCTGTTTTTGCTTCCACGGTTACTTAAAAAGGATACCAAAGGAAATACAAATTTTTCCCCTTCCACTTCTGCAGTTAATCCCACCTTAATTTCACCACTACCTAGCTATACACAAAGGAAAAATTATTTTAAAAGAATCACTGAACAGTAGAACGGACCAATAGAGTTGATTTAAGTTTTGTGGGATGGCAATTGTGCCACTGTCTGAAGCTGCTGACCTCATCTCCTTATCCAGGGCAGGCTAGGTTTGGATTTGGAGGACACAAATGCCCTACAAGATCTGGCAGCCATGGCTTGCAGAATCGGGCATAGAGACTCAAATGCTGAAGTCATGTGGAAGGCAGCAAGATTTAAGTGTCTTTATTGTTTGCCAGGGCCTGTGGGACTGAGCTGACAGAACCCACACTTGTGCCCTCGCTGCCCCAGGACAGGGCTGAGGCACCAGCATCCCTCAGGGCTGTACATTTGTACATCCTTTGTTCATAACTTAGGGGCAAAGTGGGAAAAGCAGGGTCATCCTCTCCAATTTCACAAAGTCAGAGTTTCTTCTGGCCCTTGAGGCTCCTCTGCAGCCCCTGCCACAAACCCATACTGACACTCCTTGTTCACACACTGCAGCTGGCGGCGGCTGCGGCTGTACGAGCTTGGGGGACAAGAGAGGAGGTTTAGCAGCACCACTGCCTGCAGTTCCACCTGGCTTTGGGTGCTCAGTTTGAACTCGGTTCTTTTTGCAGAGCCACAAGAAACCCTCTGTCTCACACTGTCCTGCAAACAGCCAATTCAGCCCTCCATGTCCCACCGTCCTCCCCAGTGCTTGGTAGAGCCATGTTTGGTAGAAGAGGTTTGTAGGCACTCCCCAGGAGCTGCAGGAGACATTGTCAGAGCTCTGCCAGCCTCTCTTTCCTGGGCTGGGGTAGAATGCTATTGAGGGCCAAGCACAGTGTGCCTGTTTATCAATGGGGCAGATCCCCTCAGTTTAGAGGGGAAAAGGTACAATTATCAGGAATTACTCCACTGCCATTTGCATGCTGAAAGCTTTTGTTCTTTTCTCAGAGTGCTGGAGCAGCCTTCTCCCACACAACTACACTTCTTTGGGCCAGGCTGTGGGATAGCTAATTGTCAGGAACATTACCTGCCAGTGATAAACGACCACTCATTTTCACGTGTTCAATGCTTTTATTTTGTGCTGTCAGTGCAAATTACACACCAAAGGCCACCACCGTTTGTGCAACAGCTTTCACAAAACAAATCTTACAAATATACAACAATGTACAACAGATCAAAACATTATTCTTACACCTTCCATAGCCACGAACCTATGCACTCTGAAGTCAGACAGAAGCAATACAGCTATTACAAACATGTGACCACTAGAGGCAAAGAAGCTTTGTTTTGCGAAATCTGAGAAAGTGAACTTATTTTAAACATTATCACCCTCTAACGACCCTGTGCCCAGTTTTTATCTGCAGTTGGAGTGGCAGCCTATTTCAGTGCTTCCACAAGAGCCAGGTGTTCCAGTGTTCAGTGCAAGCCCCCAGAGACACAGGACACAACATGCCTTTAGTGACAGCATGTTTTTTCACACACTTTCTGTAGCCACGTTCAAGCTGTGTTCCCTGCACTGTAGTTTCCATATACCTTTTTCCTATGCTTTCCTAATCAACTAAAGCAACATCTTGTCATCTATCAGTAGCATAAACCTAAAGAGAAACATGAAATCTGAATGCAGTTTGATCAACTGACTCAACCACTAAGGAAGGGTAACCTTTACAAAACAATAGTAACAATAGTTGGCAAACAAGAAATGAGAAGCCAAGGAGGAGCTTCCAGCTCCCGGATTTACATTCCCTGAGGTGCATCAGGAGGTGCAGGGTTAGGTGAGGCCATGTAGCCGACCTGGGGCAGTGGTCCTGAGCTTCCAGCCTTAGCCACGGGTGGGGAATTTCCATGGGGAGGATTTACTGGATGCCAGGTACCAATGTAGCGATAGGCAGGAACCACAGAGTCAAAGCCGGGCAGGGGCTGCTGGCTGAAGGGGTCTGACACCACTGGGTAATACACTGGCCCATAGGACAGGGGTGCAGGCTCTGCACTTTGGAAGTTACCTTCAAAAAACAGAACAAAATCACATTGACACACTTCAGCCACACTGGCGGCCTCTTTATGCAGGCTTTCATTCCCACAAACACAGCATTACTCAAATACCAACCATTTGCTGATGCCTCCAAGGGAACGGGGTGCACTTCAGTTTGCCCAGCATCAGGGAAGAGCTGAGGTACTGACTGATCCAAGACAGGAGCTGGCTCAGCATATGCTGGATAAACTTCTACTGGAGATGGAGGCAGCACTGGCTGCACATACATCATGGAAGGCCAACAGCTCTGATGGCAATACTTTGAGGAAAGGGAAAAACATGGTCACGCATACGGCCACATCCTCTCCATCCCTCCTCCAAACCACTGCTACTCTGAGATCTAAAGTTAGGAAGAACTGCATTTTTGTTCCTTCCTAGCCCTTCAAGATAAATAAATAAACAAAAACCATCAAACCAATACAGCCTACCAGAAAAGATCCTGCAGTACCTGCAGCAACAGCCTCACTGCTGTGGTGTCAAAAGTCTTTACAGAGAAAGAAGATTCCCACTTATTAATTTGGTCACATTCAGAGATTTTTCCTGTTTCTTCAGCTGAAGGAGCTCATGTTGCTTCTTTTACTTCCCTGAGCAGCAGCACTGACACTGCACATGGCTACTGCTACAGAGACCCCTCTTCAACAGAGCAGCAGCTTCCAGAACACAGAGCAATGGTGCTAACCAGTCTGAACACAGCTGGACAAGTCCTGGGAGACTCAAACCACACATTTAAGTGGTCTTTGGGTAAGTACACCAAGTACACCGATTTTCTTAAGAACAGCTCAGGTTCTTTCCCTTTTCTTCACAGAAAGAATATTTATCCACCATAAAAAAAACTTAAAAAGCAAAAACCCAAAAGTAAAACCAAAAAACCACCACCACAACCTACAGCAAGACAATTCATATGGTGTACTTCACATTTTGAGTTAGAATTTCACTTCCTGAGCCATGCTTTAATCTCTACCAAGAAAGTCTATGCATAATAACCAAGTGCCCAGAATGCACATTTAGCACACCTGGAAGTTTTGAATACATCAGTACATTTGTCAAGAAACCCAGCAGTTTTACACGCAATTGACTATACTAATTTTAAAAGCACTTACTTGCAATCCCATATTAAAATAATACCGCAAGACCTTTGTATCTGAAATTAAAGGATATGACATTAAAGAGCAGAGGAATATAAACCAAGAAGCAAAAGCAATTTCCACACATTAAAAACATTTTAAGTTACTCTTACTTAATGAATAACAGTATTTCAGCAGTACTTTAAAATTTCAAGGGTAAAGAATGTATCTTGAACATAAATTGTTGTTAAACTAGTTTTATCTTTTTAACTAAATCCAGTTACATGTTTGTGCAATAGCAGAGCATTTGTCTGACCAACATATTATTTAATTCAATGACTACATTAGCTTTAATTTTGGTTTATTCATCTTGATTACTCAAGTGATAACTGTCAGTGTTGTTACAAGTCTCCATTGTCTAAGCAACTACAACTTAATTCTGGCTTCCTCTTTAGGCTGAGTTTTTAAAGAAAAAAGTATTTTCTCAAATAGAAATTTGATTACAAGTCCCTAAATTAAGTTGACCACTAAAAGCCCTCCCTCCTTCACTACAGGAACAAGGAAGGATTTGGAAGCATGCAGACAGGCAGGAGAAGTCTCCTCACACATCTCAGTGACAATTCAGGAATATATTCCTTTATTCCTCCCTTCCCCTCCCTCCCAAGGGTACTCAGTTCCCTGCTTTCTTGCAGATAGCCTTTTACTTCTGTCTTCCCTGTACTGAATCATTTGTCCCCAGCCAAGTAAATGATATGCTGAGAAACAGTCCCAGATGTGGGAAGGAACTTTGAAACCTCTTTCCAAGAGCAACAGGGTTTTGAGCTTGGAAACACATTTCCAACTGTCCAAAAACAGTGAAGCAGCTTTAAACCTTTAAAGTCGACCACTGAAAGGGGAAAAGAGAGTGTGTTTAATCCCATGATGCAGCTCTGGAACTGTGCATGAGAGAAACTGATTTCTTAGATTCCAATACAGGTTTGCTTTAAAGGCTCAGGAAGAGCAAGTGACCAATTCCACAGCAGACTTTGAGCTCCCAGCTGTGCTAAAGCCAAGGGAAAGCAGGGACACAACTCAAAAGGAGCCACTAAGGGATTCTGCTTAGCAACACCTCCAGAGCAACCATATATTCCATCTTTACAGCACCTCCCCACCCTCCCCAGACCAGGCCTTGGTGCTTCCCTGTCCACCCAAACACTTTCCCAGCCCTGCATGTTGTATCTTGCTGCAGGAGGCACAGCATGAACAAAGCCCAGTCTTAAAATGCACAAGGATTTGTTCCTCTGTCGCTGCTGCCAATTCTCAATTCTTTTACTGTTCAGCATATCTGACCAGGGCAACAATCCATGCAACTGTTTTAGGAAATGCACACAGGTCCTGCCTTACGTAGTCCTGGAAGTGTTGGTGGTCTGGCTGTAATACTGACCCCAACCAGTAAAATATTAAAAATAACCCAAAGACTTACATGAATGCAAACTTTTTAGTATCTAGCTGAAACTGCATCTACATCTGGAAAAAGCTGGGTTTTTTTGAAAAAAAAAAATCCAATTTTGTTCATCAATTGTTTATGCAAATCTATGCAAAGCAAGCATGAGAGCTGAATGAAACAGCTGCTTCACAGCAGCGATAACAGTACAAAGGAATTGCTGGGAGACTGAAGTGACAAACTGATACTGGGAATACTGACGTCTGTGGAATGCTGGAACAGAAGCCAGTACAGTAGGAGACCAGTTTTTGTTTATATTCCTCTTTTAGATGTCTGGAAATCAAGTCAATCTTCAGTAAAATGTGACAACCTTATGAAGCGATAGCTAAGTCAAAAAAAGTTACCCATCCTGACATGAAAATATAAAGACCACGTTGACTGATGAAAATCTCATCTCCTGACAGAGTTTTTGCTGTGCTGATGGGAAGCTCTGGCCAATACTGAGCACAGTGCTGCTGGAACACAGTAATATCAGTCAGTCTTACCAACAGCTCCTTCAAATACAAAGGACCAGGCAAGGGCAGGGCACCTGAGCTCACCATGTTAATAAACACAACTCACAAGTCCTAAGTGCCATTAAGACAAGATGCAAGAGACTATGAAAAGTGGAACAAATGCAGATAAACAAGAAATGCTAAAGCACATGGCAGGTTTTCCTCCCAGGTCCAGGACTTCAGTCTGTTGACAAGTCATGTTCCCCATCCATACCAGGCCTGCAGGTATCTTTAGCAAAGCACACAGGACTCTAGATCAAGTGCACACCATATTTTACCCTGCCCTACTCCAAACCTGCTGCGTTTCTTAACCTAAAGGCCATATAGATTACACTACAGCAGTGTAACATAAATGCTACACGCAATTCCTTATTAACCAGCAACCTTAAAACCTTTAAAATTCCTACGTTCTATGCCAAGGAGGAAATGGCAATATTATTTGGACTGACTCGGCTGAAGAGCTACAGGCAGGGTCTGGAGATGTTATTAATCCACATCCACTCCAGGTTCTTGTCAGTACACTTAACACCCCCTTCTCCCAAGTGGTGAAAGCCTCAGTTAAGGGCATTCAACTAGAGCTGGAAAGCAGGAACTCTGATGTGTGCATAGGATCAGCCAGAGTGATGGCACCACAGCAGGGAAGGGGAAAAGAGAACAGCCAAGA
The DNA here is from genome assembly GCA_013397565.1 of Ptilonorhynchus violaceus. NCBI lineage: Eukaryota > Metazoa > Chordata > Aves > Passeriformes > Ptilonorhynchidae > Ptilonorhynchus > Ptilonorhynchus violaceus. Next base: position 282,977 of record VZRJ01008799.1, read on the forward strand.
TCAACAAATCTTGGCATTGAGGGCACAAGCAAGAGAGCAGAGTAACTGCAGAGAAAGGCAGCAGCACCTATGAAAGCAGCAGGCTTGGTCTCTGCACACTCACTGCTTAACTGCTGATGTGGACCTTAGACACTGTCCCAGCTCATGGCACTGTGTGACAAGGCCACACACCTGAGGAACAGGACAACCCTACCCTTCAGCCCTGGTTTGTAATACCACAGAATTACACCTTGGAGCCATAAAGGAAAACCACCAAAATATCCCACTGAACTGTGCAACAGCACAACTTTATAAATTCTCAATTCTTATTTTAATCAGTTATCAGAAAAATGATTACTCTGCCACAGACAGGTATGATATAGGTAAAGCAACCTCTCTCTTGACATTCATTTATTTAGGATGCTGTCTGCATCCTAAATTACTGCAGTAATCACATATTTGAGTCAGATACAAACTTTCTATTCAAAACTGGCAATGAAAATGTTTTACCATAAATATAATATTATTTCTCACTCCCTGTGAGTTGCAAAGAGCCATTTCTTCTCACTGTGTATTCTCACTTGGTATTCTGTTAGGCTTCCAAGGAGAACACAAGTCAGAAGTGTGCTGAAGAGCAGCAGCAGTAAAAGCACAAAACACCATCATTACCTCGAGGCAGATCACTGCCACTGGGATCACAAGAGTAAGCTGGAAGAATGGCACTGGCTTCTCCCACCTCACTCACTGGAGGAAGAGGAGCTGAATAAATTGGGAATGGCACCGAAGAAACTGCTACAATTGGAAGGAAAAAAGTGTCACCCAAAGAGTCAACTTTGCCATGGTATGTCAAATGAGTAAGGTGCTCAGTTACACAATTCAGCATGTACTTTGACACCTCAGTGCCCCTAAATACAGGCTCTAACAGAATTCTCTTCAGCAATTGCTTTAAAAGATGTCCAGAAGAAATTTTAAAACCAGATGGGAAGGTTTCAATCTCTCAAGCCTTAACTGCATTTGTATCCACAAGATGTATATCCCAGTTAAAGAAAAAAAAAAGTCTTTTTCAATTGTTTCTCCAAATTAGAAGGCAGGCCAGACTTCTCTTACTTACCTGTCTGTCCTAGAACAACAGAGAACAGACTGATCACTTCAAGTCATCCCAAGTGTGACAATAAGCCCACAAAAACACAGGGAGGTCCCAGACATGTCAGGACAGAAATCTTCTGGACAGACAACTGTTAAATATTCATTAGGTGGCCCACACCTCTAACACAGCAGCAAGTTGGCACCAGTGAGCAAACAGCTTTGAGAACTGTGCTGACTAAACTCTCAGGCAGAGTAGGAAAATAAGAAAAAAAAAAGATAAGAAAAGCGAGACAGAACTGAGCAGAATGGAAAGTGGAGATTTTTTAGATGTTAAATGAAAAGTTAGAGAAGACAGGAAAAGTGCTTTTTGCAAGAAGGCAAACAGGATTTTTCCATAACAGCCATTTTCCAAGAGTAAAGCAGATACAGCATCACCATGTGACTACCCACAAACCTCATCTCCTTGCACAGAAATAACTGAGCACAAAAGAAACTAAGGGTCATAAAAATGAACTGGACATGTGTGTGGATCCTGAAACATCACAGCCAGTGACTCTTCTGGAAGAGACAGTAAAGCCTCTGGAACAGTATCTCAACTCAAGAGGAAAATTAACTGTAGGAAAGGGGAGGTGAAGGGAGCTGCACTGAACTTCCACCTTCTGAGAAGAACTTCCTAGCAAACACTTGGCATTAATGGTTAAAGGGGGCACGGGGGGAGCCCAAAGCAGAGACCTCCAATTCCCATGGAAATTCAGGGGCAACTGCCCCTTCAAAACACGAGGTCAGCAGCCAAGTTACAGCTAAGTCATTTTAAAACAAAGCGAGCGACATCTTTTTTTTTTTTAAGCCTTTGAACATTTGTTTTGGAATGGGGAAAGGGAGGGGAAAATGTAACTGAAAACTTGGAAATCCAAGTCCACAGTTGCAGTCTGTACACTCTACCTGGCCTCCCCACAGAAAAGGGAGATACTATGACAGGCTGAACTGCTGTTTGTGGGGGAGCTGCTGTTATGACACTGGCTGGAGTGGAGGCAGCAGAATTTGAAGAGAGACCTGTAGTTGGAGCAGTGTAAACATCTGTGGAGGTTGAAACTGTTGCAGAGTTCACCAGCACCTGCAAAAAGAGTCAGAGTATTCAGCAGTCTGCCTCTGCAACTGGCTTTGACAAAGACTATGAAAATATCACATACTTCAATTCTCACTTCACATAAATGCATTTTGCAAATCCTAGCTGTAAAGGCAGCTAACTATCCAAATTCTCTAAAAATTGGCTTGAAAATACCACTTTTGAGTTGCAGACACCTGCAAGGCATCTTCTGTTTTGGTTGTATTTGCAGGGAATTGTATTCTCTGCTGCCAGAGGCTGTAAGGGGTCCCCACAAACTTGGGGACAATCTTGGGGACAATCCAAGCAGAGTGGTTACCTCTCCACAGGGCTACCACAATCAAGTACTAGACACAGCTCCAAGCAGCAGACACTACCTTCTGGGGGTAACTGTAGGAAGCCACTTCATCTTGAGGTGACACCGAGACTGGCCCTTCTTCCTGAAGGGATTCCAAAGCAAAGCACGGTCCATTAAGTGGCAAAGAAGCCACAAGGCACACACACCACACCCCTATTTTTTAACAAGAATTTATGGGTTATCCGCCCACACGGGGTGTCTCTTGTAGCCCAAGCAAACAGTTCTATTCTGACATGCACAGGCGTGCTTTCATGCCCACTGCACGGCAGCAGGTGACTGAAGATTTAGTTTCAAATTTAAAAATAAAAAAATTTCCAAAGTCAATTCTATCACAGATGAGATCTCTCCAGTCCCACAGTGGAGGACTAAGATTCACTGGAATACAACTTGAAGAGTGACATGACAAAAGCAATTGCTGTCTGGAGCAGAAAAAGAAAAGTAAACAGCACTCAAATACACACTTTCTCTTTGCAGAGACAAAGGTGGAAAATCATTAATGTATCCAGTGCAATTCAGACTGTACTTGCAGACTCAGATAAAAACCTCACCATTTAGGGAGGAAAAGGAGGGTGAATATACAAATGAAATTAGCATTCCTTTCTTTTATAAGGAGTCTCTGACCTACTATGTTAAGCCTGCATCCAAGGACAGTTTCTATGAAGAGTGCCACACACCTCAAGGATGCCAAATCTGAACAGACTGAGTAAAGCTTACCAAGTTTGCTGTAGGTTCTGCTGAACTAAATACTGCTGCAGTTTCACAGTTGGGATCTGGAGGGCACAGGCAAAATTAACTGAAAAGAGCTGCATTAAATCTCATCCTTCAGACACTTACAAAAAAGTCATCATGGGAGTCTATTACATTCACCAAATGTTCTGTCAGTGCAGACTAAACTTTTACTTACCTGGAGGTGCATAGATATATTCCTCATGAAATGTCCCTACAAGGGAGAGAGAGCAGGAAGTTTTGATTTAGGGGAAAAAAATTTAAAAAAAAGGCAAACAAGCTTAAAGCTGAAGTTACTGCAAGTACATTTCAGTGTATCCATTAATAACCTGCTTTCAGTACCATCTTGCTTTCTGTCTCCTTTAGGGGATGTGAGGAATCTACTTCTGACAACCAAAAGCACATTGAAAATATTTTAATTCTGGGATTTCTTGCCTATTAATGCTTTAATAACTCACCATTTTCACTTGTTTCTTCCTCCTCCTCTAAGGTATTCAGGCTCTGCTTGGCAGATGAAACAGAGTTTGGGCTTCTCCTTGCTACCCAAAATCCTCCTGGACCATGGACAAGGGGAGCAGGGCTACTCTGGCTCTGAAAAGCAAAGTCACAAGCATGCATTTAGAAATAATTTAGAGTCTTTCCATGCCCTATACAGACAGACACACAGTAGAAACAGGCTGGCACACCGAGCTTACTGCAGCCAAAGCTTACTAGAAGCATCATCTATGTGTCTGTTCTGATGCAGTTGATGCAAACATTTCTTTCCTTTACCTTTGTTCTGCCTTGCATACTTAAGGCAATTTATGTTTGAAGACCTACCACTGTCCTAGGCCATGCAGTCAAATTGCTCCCTCCCAGAACCTGGCCAGGTTTATCCCAAGTTCTAACAAAGATGAAAAGGAGGGAGCAGATCCCAGACAATACTGCTACCCCCAACATATATTACTGCATTCATCATTCCAGAGCATTCCCACCACACCAACAGCAGACCAGGTCATCCAAACACTGATTACCATGGAGAAAAGTTATCTTTATTCACAACTAGTGGAACCAACAGGTGGCTGCTGGCACAGACACCACTCTCTGCACTAAGCTGACCCACACATGCAAGTCTGGCTACTTCAGAGAGCAGCACCCACCAGGGTTCCCCACAGCACTACTTTGATAATTTACATGCCCTTTATCTTTGCACTGGTATCAGTCTTTAGCTGCACCACAATTTAAAAGATTAGTTCTCTGAAGCAGGAATAAAGGATTGAGATGCTTGAGTAAAAGAAGTTGATTCACTCTTTAGTGATGGCTAAGGTGACACTCAAAATTCTCCTCAGAAGACATGGTGACTACGGGATCGATAAAGTGCTCAGAGAGGCTCGAAAGATTTCCAGGGTTGAAGCAGAGGTGGTAAGTCAGAAGATTCTCCCACCAGGCCTCTAGCAGCATGGCAGAGTCCTCTGCGAGATGCATCTTTCCCCAGGAAATGTCATATTCCTTTACTAAACAAGACAAGGAAGAGACAGAGAAAAACCTTTGGCATTGACAATAACAAAGTCACTGAATGAACATGAAAGCCTATTCATTAGGAGCTGCAGGCAGAGTCTTGGCAGGGGGGAGGAAAAGCCAGTGAGCTGTATTGATTTCATGCTGGAAAAAAGAAATTGCAGGATAATATGTCCTTATTCTTTGGCACTCTTGGAGGAAAATCTGAGCAAAGATTACAGATCTAGTACACGAGGGCAAAGAAAAAATGACTGGTGCTGACACAGCCCTAAGCACATTCCCTCTCTCTCATTTAAATACAAGTCTAATAACTAGTTAAGTTCAATGCTTCAACACAGCAAAAAAAGTTCAAACCTACCAGGTTGTTTTTGTTTTTTTTAAAAGATCTGTTTTCCTATTCAGATACCTATGTACAAACTGATTGGTTTTTTGCAGGACACCCAGCTTTGGACTAGGTTTAGACTACCAATAAAAAAAGATGTATTTTAAACTGTAAGAACACACTTTATCTACAACTCAACAGAAAGACTGTTGTAAGAGAAAATTTGTAATTATTTCCTGTTTCTGTAGCAGAAGAAACTGTGTCAGGAACAACATACTAATCCAAAACATCACAACTATAAATTCATAGGAAAAATCCAGGCTATCACTATCTAGTTTCTGAATCTCGCTATCTGAACTATAAATTATAGTGTGGCAAACAAGTGAAAAGCTTTCTCCCACAATATTTTGAGCTAGACAGACATGCACAGGAGGAAGAGACTTTGTTTTCAAACTGCTATAGAAAGGAGAAACATGACTATGTTTATGAAAATATACTAAAGAAAACAAGTGTTGCTGGTGAGGGTACAAAGAAAGAAGGGGAACATTTAGAAAAACTGAGGTTTCAAGCAGGTTTTACAGGAACTAGACTAATTTCAGTCTTGCGTTCTCAAAAACACATTTACTGCTACACCTTAGTCCAAGAAAAACAAAAAAAGCTGCTGTACATTTAGGTAAAGAAGCACCGTGCATTTGTACCGTTTTCCCCTCCTTTATCTCTCTGAGAGGCTTCAGCTCACCCTTTGTTCATAACTTACGGGCAAAGTGGGAAAAGCAGGGTCATCCTCTCCTCCAATTTCACAGAAAGTCAGAGTTTCTTCTGGCCCTTGAGGCTCCTCTGCAGCCCCTGCCACAAACCCATACTGACACTCCTTGTTCACACACTGCAGCTGGCGGCGGCTGCGGCTGTACGAGCTTGGGGGACAAGAGAGGAGGTTTAGCAGCACCACTGCCTGCAGTTCCACCTGGCTTTGGGTGCTCAGTTTGAACTCGGTTCTTTTTGCAGAGCCACAAGAAACCCTCTGTTTCACACTGTCCTGCAAACAGCCAATTCAGCCCTCCATGTCCCACCGTCCTCCCCAGTGCTTGGTAGAGCCATGTTTGGTAGAAGAGGTTTGTAGGCACTCCCCAGGAGCTGCAGGAGACATTGTCAGAGCTCTGCCAGCCTCTCTTTCCTGGGCTGGGGTAGAATGCTATTGAGGGCCAAGCATGGTGTGCCTGTTTATCAATCAGGCAGATCCCCTCAGTTTAGAGGGGAAAAGGCGCCTCTAAACTCTAAAAGGTTACCAGGATATGCCTCTCAGGTGTAGTTTTACCTGTTATACAGCACAAACTCTCTCCTAACCAGACTGCAGCAAGAATGAACGGAAAACAAGAGGCCAACTCAGGCTTTCAAGGCTCCCTACCTCGGCACGCCGGGTTCGCGGTGATGTCTCGGAGGGTTCTGCTGGTGGTAGGGTTTGTAGGGTGCCATGTTTGCCCCACCCTGGGAGCAGTGAGCCGGAGGGAAGCGCCCCGAGGGAACGCCGTGCTGCAGCCGGGGTGGCAGGACTGGCTGTCCCCTGCTGTAAGCCACAGCCATGAACACTTCCTTCCCACGGACTTTCTTGAGCATCCTCTTCCGTGTTTTCATATCCATTTCTGCTGTTCCCATTGAGGACAGAAAAGAGATTTACACCTTAAACCTCAGCTATATTCCCAAATGATAAAGAGAAGACTTAGCATTTGAACACATGGAAAAGAAAGCCAGTGGCCTATCCCAGACAAGAATACAAACTACAGACCCTTCTTCTGAAGGCTCAAGCAGGCATTCTACGTGATAAGAATACATCATCTGACATGGGAGTGCCTTCCCACCTTCAGCTGACCAAACCCATACTCTGTGTTAAAATCTCCCTGTGAAGGCTGCATTTATTTACGAAACACAAAACCCCACAACTCCTCCTCCAAATTAAATATAATCCATATTTAATTGTCTGGGGAAGTCCTGGTCCATCCATTCTGCTCATGCCAAATCAGACAAGCTTTCTGGTTCACTGATGTGTCTTTTTATATGGTTCTCAAGTGGCAAATTTGTTCTTGGTAATTTTGAGCAATACCCAATTTGCTCTGTATTTCAATGGGTTTGCTCTTTTGCAAAGGCTAATTCATCTCTGTCTGAAAGATAACTTTACATTAAATTCCTGCAGTGGCCAAGTTTTATATCACACAGTGAATTAAGTCGCTTCCAATATCCAAAGACTGCTACAGTTACAACTGTCTGGAGTGTCTCCCCTACCCCCTGCCGGCTCCACGGGAAGGAAGCTTCTGGAAACCTTGTACAAACCTATTCCTGAGAAGTGTCCACCTGTTACTTTCTGATAGGCTGCTCCTCTTCGGCTGTGAGCCATATTCCAAGCAAGGACAGGAGCCACTTGTGTCACTGGCTTTAAGTTTGCCAGAGGAACCGTGTGCCTGCAGGAAGGACACCCATGTGAGCAGTGCCCCAGGGATACACTGCACAACAACATAAGCTGAGGCAACACCAAGACAGAAGAAAACAGAATACTTTGTGAAAATAAATAATCTGTTTCTCCAGCACCAAGCACACGTTACTGCTGCTTGTTCAATAAAAACAGACAAGCTAGGCCTTAGTCTCAACTCTGTTTACTTCTTGGGTCAGGTCTCTCTCCCCTGCGTTTGTGTGGCTCCAGAGGTACACCTGAAAGCATGGGACAACACAGAATTTTTGCAGGATGTTGTCAAGTTTAATCTTGGCCTTGCAAGTTGCTGAATGATCAAACAGCAAGGGGGAGAAAGTGATTAGACTCACCAGAAGTGCCAATTATTTAGTTGCTTGGGCACAACATACAACTCCAGAGAAACCCAACAGCAGAGGGTAATTTGCTTTCTGTGAATCAAGCCCAAACTGCAAAGACCACTTTCACATTCCAGTGAGGAAAGAACAGCAAGATTTCACATAAAGCATTACAATAATGATTTTGGCCATTAGAAACATAAGAGAAAAAAAACCCCTCAACCAGAAAGAGTTTAAACTTGAAGTCATCACCAGATTGCTCACTTTTCTGCCAGCTCCTCAACAAACACAGTCAACGTGTTGCCATCCTGTCCAACTTCCTGGATATGAGCATTGTAGTACTTCTCTCCTGGCTCCAGACATACCTGGAGAGAGAACAAGGGAAGCTCTAAAAAAAACCCAGACTGCATCAGAATATTGTCAACAAACCACTAATAGCAAAGGCTGCTCCTAGCCAGTCCTACGTTGGCCCAGGACTCTCAAATACTTCTTCAAAATTGCAGGTAAAATAGAGCACTAACTTCAGGGAGGAAGGAAAGAGAAATAAAATCAGTCTTGTGAGCAACTGAGAGGCAAGATACCTGCTCCCTAACTTATTTTTATACCCTGTGCCAAGCAGGTAAGTACCAAGGAAGACTGCTACTTAAGAACTTGGGGAGAACAGAAGACAAAACAGGCAACGGAAAGCTCTGCTCAGTGAGAAACAAGTCACTGAATCATCAGCACTACCTTAAATAGTGATAAAAAATAACCCCTCACTTTATACAACATCAGAATACAAAGAAAACTGACCTTCCTTTCAGCATCTCCTGTCCAGATCACTCTACTCCTCCCTTTTTAGCTCTCCCCTTTCTATTTTATTAAAATATTTTGCTATGTCACTGTTGAGAAAGAGAAGACTATCCAGAACTGCTGCTTACCCCAAGTGAAAAATCTAAAGACAACTACATCAAAAGCACCCCCTGTGCATTTTGAGCTCTGCCTAGAACTTTCCACACTCACAGAATGTCTATGACTGGTTTACAATGAATACCCAAGCTGCTTTTCCTTCACACTACCAAGTTTAAAAGCAGATTTTAGATAGAAATTACGTTTAAAGGAACATCTACAAGGAAGAGAATAAGAAAAGCCTTAAAAAATTATATTAAATCATATGATTTTGTTATCATAGCCCATTTAAAGCAGTTTTAACAGTTTACCATAACTGGGTCTCCTTTGAGTACTAACCTGACACTTGTCTCCTAAATAGTACTGTCTCCCAGCAAACACCATGTAGTCAGTTTTTTGAAGCTCTAAAAATAAATGAATAAATAAATAAAAAGGAAAAAGCCTTTAAACTACTGTTCATTCTCCATATATCCTACAAGTACTTCATGACAGCATCCAACTATAATTTATAGGCCAATTGAATTAAATACTTCCTGTGCATACCTGAACATTCCCCATAGTAACAGTGAAGTAACTCTAGATGTTCTTATAATAGACCATAACCAGGCTAGGCCCCATGAGACCAGTAACATCCATACAGTGCAGTAAGCAGCACTACTGCTTCAACACTGCATCTTCTCTGGTGGTACAGAGTCAATCCTGCATTTAATACAAATCCTGGAAGTAACAACGTTGGACCTGTCTTGTCTTGCCAGAGTCCTGGTGGCACTTGGCAAACATGAAATGTCATCCAGGAAAAGCTAACATTGCCTAGAGTGTCCTTGCTGCTAAATTTCAGTGTTTTTTTCTGCACTCCTTGCCTGGATTCTCTGCACGTCAGTATTCTACACAGATAATTGGTTACCATCCTCTGTTCCAAGAATTTTAATGATCCTCATTACTGATTACGCAGTTGTTAAATGCTGGAGTTCTTCAGCATGCAAAGCACTTTGGGTCAGACATCAAATATCACTTAAAACCTTATCTTTCTTTGTAACTCCTGGCTTTACAGATCAGCCATAGTGAATGCCAAAAAGCAGCCAACCTATCCCAAACCACGAGAACCATGAAATCTCTCCAGAATGTTTAAGCCCAGGAGGGCTGGGAAGCAGGAGAAAAACTTGTTTCATTCGACAGATCTCAATGCTAAATTTGAGATCTTCATTATTATACAATTCTGAGGCCAAAATCGTGCTCTAAAAAGAAGTCTTTGCACACATGCTGTAACAAAAAACTCAACTTTGAATGCCTTCCAATACAACAGAATGGCAACAGAGTTCTGTACTCTGCTTTGAATCCTCCTATTTCCTGTATACAGTCAGTAAGTAGCAGAGGTCACACTGTTAGCAACCTTGTACCGTTATACAGTATCAGCAGCAGTGTATTTTATACTTTGAATTGCAGACAGGAAACCAAGAACATGTCCTACTACAGCTGTCTGCTGGGTTCACCTGTATCCTTCACATCTCAGCTGTGAAGAAACAGGTGACAGGACTCAGATTCATAAACTTCATGCTGTGCCTACCACAGGAAGAGTTTTTTGGCTTTCCCCTTTCCAAAGATACCTTTTCTGCTGTCCAGCCAAACATCAAACTCCACATTTCGATAGATGGCAGAGTCCAGGGCCTTTAGCACTTTATAAGGAACAGGCATCTTTGGAGGATTTTCTGGAGGCTAAAACCAGAATTGGAATGGAGCATTAACAAGTGCATTTCATGTGTTCAGCACAGTCTCTACCCTGCCAGCATCTGTGCCCATTTTAAAATGCACTGGTGCTATTTTCCAGAATTTTCACTTCCACTGTATTTCCCTAAAAGCTACAACTCAGGAGTATGAAAACACATTTAGGCATTCAGGTGCTGAGCAAACAGACTCTGGAAAGCAGAACAGGCTCAAGAGTAACCTTTGGCATGTTCTGCGCTCAAAAAGAACTGAAGGAAGCCAACCAGACCAACAAAGCCCCAGCTTCAAAAGCTGGTGAGATTTTCAGTTATTGTATCTGAAAACTCTGCTTCTGCAGAGTTTCTACAACTATTCTCAAGCAATTTATACTATGTCAAGACAGAAGTGAACCAATTTAAATCATTTTCTGGGAAAAACAAACAGCAGATCAGGAAACATCTGCTAAGCTCCATCTTTCGGGGGAAATAAAAATCAGCTAGAGAAGAACTAGAGAATTTCAGAAAGGAAAAGGGCTTTTCCAATTTAAGAGAAACTCAAGGGCAAAACAAAAAGGCAAGTAGATGGAAAAAATAAGCCACCCAATCTCCAAAAATCCATTTCTAGAAAGTGGTAAAGAGGATTTAGCCCTAACAAGGGTAACATCATACAACAGGAAAAAATCCCAAAGCAAACCATATGGATTTTTCCCTGACAAACCTTTTGTTCTTCAATGCCTTGTTTGAACTTAGTTTCCTGTGGATTGTCAGCATCACTGCTTTCCCAGTCGTCCACTCTAAGTAATTGAAAATAAGATTATGAAAGATACAACACATGATTTCCAGCCAGGATTAGAATCAGCTAACTTCATACAACCTGAAAAAGCACCATGGTGCCATCAAGTGGTACATTTTGCCTTAAACACTAGCGAGGTGCAATGCAGTGCAGGACAATCCTTTTCCAAGCTTTAAGAACACGACCTTTGCTTGTTCCAACACCCACCCCAAACGAGGGCTACTGCCTGTATTAGGAAAGGATGAAGGTGATTCCAATGACTGATGCACTGTCAAGTACAAGACACTCTGTGCCAAGTCCCATCAAACCAATGTTGTCTGCAAGCATTCAGAGGCAGCTCTCAAGCCTTTCAGAGCTATGGAGGCTTAGTAGAGTAGTAAGTCTCTCACTAAAAAAATAATAAAAAAACTCTAATGAAGTAAGGAGCAATTTTACTTACAAATAAGCTGTCATTTTACAGAGTAACACACAACTATAACACAGCCTGCAGCAGAGGATATTCAATTACGTGACATTTCCCAGCTCCAAGGAAAGCACACTCTCTTCCGTGATATACTTGAGCTTTGTGTTTGTGTCATGACATAGGAAAAAAAGAGTTAATATTTCATAAAAATTCAAAGAAACTTGGAAAAGTTGTCCTCTGCATAGTTTTTGAGGTTGTTTTGTTTCCCTTTGACCAGATCCCCTTCCCAATATACTACCTCTTTTCTGATGGATTTCTGGGCACTTTTTCATGGAGACAACCAAAGTTTGCATCCTCACTTCCTACAGGACCACTGTTTCTGTTCTTCTTGGATCCACTTCGAAACACCTCAACTGCAGACCTTAATTCTTCCTCATCCATGCCAAACACATCTTTGTACAGGATCTCATATAATACAGCTGAACAGATCAATACAAAGCTTGATAATATGAGATCCATAAGAACTGCTGCAGTTGTCAACGCAGGCATATCTTCAGATATTATCTATTGTTACAAGGCACTAGTGGTATTAAATGCAATTAAGGACAGGACCTCTGGAAGTAATTTTGTCCAATACCCCACTTAATAGATAGAAAAATCAGTGTATGTACATAATATACCATAAGTGAGCTTCCATCTCTCTTCTCCCCACCCCTGAAAATTTACACAAACCCTGCTTATGAACATATGAAAACACAATTATCTTCCATACAAAAATTATTTCAATTTTACCCTGGCAAATAGCAGCATTTTCCTGAAATTGTTTTGTGTACACAGAGTCATAATGGCCGTTACCGGAACAACACAGTAAAATCTGGGAAAATAAAAGAAAAGGCTTTAAGGCTGGAATGATGTAACCCCAAATTCTACCTGATATCCTTTCATCCTACAGCTGACATCAACTCATCAAGAAAACAGTAAATATTCTCAATATAAATATGAAAAAGCTGTAGAATCAGCTCAAAACTGAAATCTAGGTGAAGCCTGTAAATAAGTTTGTCTATCACACAAACACACAAAAAACCTGTACATGCTGCTGTATTGAACATGAAATACGAGTTTGGTTCCAGCTTACCTCCAAGACCCTCAATGGCTCAAGAATAAATACAACCCATTTAATGCAGCACCCCGAGATACACTGTCCCAACTGTTAAAGGCACATTTCATCCTTTTCCACCTGAGGGACTAGAAGAACATTTACCTCTCTAGCTCTTAAAACCTTGCTTTTAATAATCATAAGAGATGTTTTCTGCAACACATGCATCAACACACCATGTAAATGTGTCCCACCAAACCCCATCCTGGCACACCTCCACAGCCAACTGCAACAGGCAGGAACCTCAGGCAGCTGCCAGCACACTACCAGCAGGGATGCTTCCCAGAAAACCAGCTCCCAGAGGCAGCTGAGATGCCAGGACTCTCAGTTCTGTGCTCTGTGCATTCTGCCAACACAAGCTCTCCTCTTGTGGTGAGGATGAGCAACACCAGAAGGAGCTGCTGCCCATACATACAGTTAATGACAGACAGCTGCCAACACTTAATGAGAGCTCTGGTGGGAAAGCCTTGGAGGACAAACACACATTTCGACCATGCTGCTTGATTTTTAAACTCAGCTCATTTTGGAATTAAATTAAGCTACACAGGAAACTGCATAGATGAAGCAAGCAGCACATGTAAACAAAGTCAGCAATGCTCATCACCAGAGATGATCACCAGCTGCAGCAGCACAGAGCCAGGGCACACTGGCCACTTCATGGCAAAGGTAACAGCCCACGCTGAAACCCACAGTGCAGCAACTTCACTGGCATCATGCCTGAAGTAGCCACATAATTGTGCACCCACATCTACATGGCTCCAGAAAACACCTGAAGGGCAGATGCAAGGTAATACAGAAAATTTCTCCTTTATGTTCCTTCCTTTTGCCCTCAGCAGCAATTGTGATGTAGATAGGCTGTTTCAATAGCTTCTATTCTTAACTGGGACCAATTTGTATGTCACAAAAATCAACCAGTTTGTTAAGATTCATCATTAACTTCCCCTTTCCAGGGAAAAAACACACCTCATCCAACTTCAGGAAGAGTAAGAAAACAGACTGGCACGGGAACAGCATACAAGCCATCTCAGATGGGAAGCAAAGCTACTGTAACTGAGCTAACTGTTGTGCCAATCTTGTGTTTTTTCCATGAGCTGAAGTCAGCTTTGGGGTTTAGTTCAGGTATGCAAGAATTCTGGAATTACAAGAGCTCTGGAATTACAAGAGCTCAACTCCAGTGGCCAGATTTTACAACTGGACTGGAGGCAACTGGGATTCAGGGGTAGGAGGATGTTGCCCTCACACTTCTACTGACCTTGTCTTCAAAGTCATTGTCTGTAGCACGTGTGGGTGGCTTCCCGGGGTACCGGTACACAATAAAGTCTCGCCTAGGTAAGCAGAGGGAAAACAGGACTTGCAAGAGCAGACTTCCAGTAGAACCATGTTATGAAGAAGTTTGCAGGAAGCTGTTTGGAGATGTTGGTTTACAGAAAAATCAAACCAAGTACTTTTCTTGATAAAATGAATGCTGCCATAAAGCAATGGCCAGATGAGAAACCAACACCCATTTTGAAGTGAAAAGAAAAATTGTCCATGAAACACCATGATATTTACTCACAGACTAAGTCAAGTACTTATGCTCACAGAAGGGTGCTCAGACACGGAGACAATTCAGTCTAAGTCACCCTGCAAAAGGGCTAGAACCTCAGTGCAGAGAGCTAGTAATTCTTGCCAGACTTCAGTTTGTTCCTTTAGTACTGGGACAGAATGAACCTGCAAAAGGAGGTTTCTAATTTCCACCACTGGAGAGTCAGGTGCCTTGTTACAGGATAGCAGCATTTTTAGCAAGACAGCAGCACCTGCACAGACCTATGTTACCTTTGAAATAAATATCAGTGTTTATATAGCGGGTAGAGCAGATACTCCTCTTCTGGAGCTTTCAAGAACACCTACAGGAGTTTTAATCATGTTTGTAACTACCACACAGTGTTTCCAATACACACAGCTCCTTGGTTTTCCCCATTTTCCATCCTTCAGCCACTAGAAGCAAACACTTGACATTCAAGTTTAACATCAGCAAAAAGATAACAAACAAGCATCTCTGGAAACCGACCCTGCCCTTAATCCCCATTAGGGGAACAGGGGCTGTGATGGCACCATTTACATGTCAGTTTAGCATCTTTGTTAGGGAAGCATTTCTCATCATGTTTCACACATTCACACCTCAGTGGCAAACAAATACAAGGTTCTGGGGCCAGAACCCCACACCATTGAGTCCAAAAGAAAGTAAACCTTAAGAAAGGGGTACTTACTTGTACATCATTGATAAAGCACTTATTTCCAGCTGGCCAGCACTTTCCTATGAAAGATTATGAGATTATATGAGATAGCAGAGGCATCTTTAACATCTACAACTCTATTCTAGGTCTCTGTAGTATTAAAATACCTATTCAAACGCAGCAGTTTAACAGTCAATGCACTGAAAGTTGAGCTATAAGGATTTGGGGAAGGTGTGGTGAAAGGGGTCTGTGTGATGGCCACAATTACCAAAATAAGTAAAATGGAGCAGTTCTGGCAGCAACTCAAACACTTCACTCAAGTTATACTTTTTTAAAACCCGTATTTGTTTCAGAGACTGCTGCATTCACCAAGATTACTGGTTAAAGACTAAAAAAATAAAACTTTGAACCCAGGTACTTGAACAGTAAAGGAAGAAGCAGGGGATTGCAAAGCCTGACAAACGTTTAATGTAAGGTATACTCCAAGTATTTTGCTTTTTCCTTCTTAGAGAGCTACAGTTACAAGTAAGCTTTTAATGCCCAGCCTGCAGAGACTGCTCCTTTGCATCAATACAAATTCCCCACTAAAACTGGTATTGGTTATCCACGTACACACAGTTTATTCACATTTATTCAATACAAACCCTTAGCATCACTTATGCAAATGAGACCCCAAGATTGGGGTCTATCTAAAAAACCCCCACAAACTCAAATAACCATATTTTAAATCATCACCTAAATACATTCCTCCTCTCATCTCCTCAAATTTAAATCTCTTAAGTATTAGATGAGTCTTACCTTTGGATCTCCTAGTCGTTCTAGGTATTTCTCAAATGAGCCTTCCACATACTTTCAACAAAACAAAGAAGAAAACAAATATAAAAATTTAGGCATTTGGAAAGCAAAGTCAAAATTAAACGCAAGCACTACTCAACAGCTATCAGCTGTTGAATTGGAGGGGGCAGGGCAAGTGCTGGGGACATAGAACATGGGAATGATTCGGGAAACCAATGTGGAAATACCGAGAGATCCTAAAAAACATTAAGGACATGAATCCAAGTAATACTTAAGACCCTCCTAGATTAGACTAAGCACATAAATATGATTACAGGGAAAACAAACAAACAAACACCCTAAAACACAAACCCCCCAAAACACACCACCACCATACAAACCCATACTGCACACACGCCTGTGTTCACACACATTGCCACAGACAAAACCAGCCAAAAAACCCACCTCAAAACGCCATCACTTTATGTAATTATTTTGGAATTTTCCACCACCTTTCAATATTTGTTTCTTGCTCTAAAATCCTACGTATTTCCCACCTACTAAGTCCTGCAATGGTTCCTCCACAGGGAATATACTACACAAATAACTCACCCTACTTACTATTTAGGTTTCAGTAACTTGATTTCCGGAACTTCAGAAACAAAGTCAAATAAAACTCGTGCAACTGCAACTCAACGTAAAGAAGCAGTCACCTGCCACTTCTCCTCTCTTACAAGCATCAGTCCCGGCAAAGCACTGAGTTCTCAGTGCTTGGTGCCAAACCACTCGCCTGCCCCCACAGCACTTCCCAACTCCGCACGCCCAGCTGCCCAACGCACACGGTACTCACGGATTCAAACCTAGGCTGGTGCTGCCTCATGAACGAGACACACGCTTTCCTAACTTCTGCGTGATAAATCTGCGATGAAAACAGCTGGAAAAATGCCGGTAATAAAGGAGAAAGCGTCAGAGTTGAATTTATGCCTCGCGTCAGGCTTATTTTGCCCGTAGTTTCTAAAGACGAACGCCACCACAACGAGAGAGCCTGAGCAGAGGATCAGGGGCACCTGTGGGCTGAGGCTGAGGGAAGCCCAAGCGCCCGGAGCCGACGGCTCCATCCCCACACACACTCCCAGACATCCCCACCCATCCCACCTCGCTCTGGGCCCCCAGGCGGCTCTGCGGGAGCACCCCCGGCCCAGCCCCGGCCCGGGCCGGGCCTGAGG
>VZRJ01008799.1:304501-432097 GCA_013397565.1 Ptilonorhynchus violaceus
CGGGGCCATGAGGGAACGGGGCGTTCCCGCCCGCCCCGGCCCTCACGGCCGCCTCTCTTCATGGTGTTTCCCCGCCCGTTTCGTCCCGCTGACCCCGCCCAGGCGAGGCAGGTGCTGTGTCGCTGTGCGGTTTGTCCGTACGGTGCCACACGAGCAGGCATGGCGCCGGCTCTAAGTAGCCCATCGTCTGGCAGTGTTTAGAGCGGTAGCCTGTGTCAGGTTTTCAGACTTTCAAGGAGGAGAGGTAAAAAATAAATCTGGAAAAGGGATTCTGAAAGTTTTGGCCTCCACGTGTTACTTTGGCCTTGGGGAGACACATAACTAATGGACAGCCTGGCTGGGTGTGTTCAGAGCTGTCATTGCCGGAGCAGGGCCGTAGCCACCTTCGCTCCTTTCACAGGCTGACACTGGTCTAAGCCTCCCACAACAGTTAGTGTGCGACTAACACTTCAACTTCTCCCTCAAAAATCTGAATATTAAACGTGTCCACTGAATGACCCCTGGGCAGTTGCACAAACCAAGCTGGCAGTTTTGCTTCTTCATTGCAATTGTAACACGATGCACAATGCTATAAAAATAAACCAAAGTTAGACGCTTAAATCTATTTATTCCCTGAATTAAATTCCACAGATGAGGTCACAAGTGTATACACTAAGTGTTCAAAAAAAGATGCAGCTGTCTGGAGGATACCTCAGATTGCCGTGATAATGCCTCATTCACAATGCTCGTTAGCCCCCTGTTGCTTTCATTTAGCATAATGAGGCACACTGAAATGCATTTATTTTTTGATTAAAGCAAGTAGTGCTGATAGCAGCTATGGCACTTTGTCTCGGGGAAAAGTGCTGTAGAATAAAACAATATTGGAGTTCTGAGTGCACATGGACTTAGTGGCTCTGCCAAGCCTCATCCAGTTCTTGCTGCTGTCCCTTGGGAAAAGGAATCTGGGAGCTGTGGGTGGCCATGACAGAAGCCAGGTAAAGACCTCACCAACAGGGCACAGTCTGGGCACCAGAGAAAACCAAGGGGAGCCCTGGCAGCAACAGGTGCAGTGACCATCAGGCAAAGACAAGGTAACAATCCAGGAAACCCAAACAGCAATTCAGGAGCAGAAGTAGCAGCAAAGACACCCACAAATCCTCTCTGTCATCCCAGCATGAGAAAGACAGGGACCTGGTTAGGTGGTCCAGAGGGCTACAAAGATGATGTACAAAGGCTCCAGGGAGACCTTAGAATCCCTTCCAGTACCTAAAGGGGCTCCAAGAGAGCGGGAGAGGGACGTTGGACAAGGGTCTGAAGTGCCAGGACAAGGGGGAATGAAAAACAGCAAATTCAAATAACATATTAGGAAGAAATTCTTCCCTGTGAGGGTCGGGGGCCCTTGCACATCTTGCCCAGAGAAGCTGTGGCTGCCCCATCCTTGGAAGTGTTCAAGGCCAGGTTGCATGGGATTTGGAGCAACCTGGCATAGTGGAAGGTGTCCCTGCCCATGGCAGGAGGTTGAAACTGGATGAACTTTAGGGTCCCCAACCCAAACCACTCTACTCAAAGCCCAAGGTTAAATAAAGTCCCTGTCAGAGAGTGAGTGGAAGCCCCAGCTGGGGCTGGTCTGGGCAATGAAGACCTGTTAGTGCAGTGAGGGCCCTGACAGCTGATGGACAAGAAGAAAGATACTAGATTTTTCAGCTGTGTTGGAGACGAGGTTCAGCTCCTGTGTAAATCTTTGTGAGAAAGGGTAAGGACAGGATAATTAAATGTTTGGTTTGGTTTTTACCGTGTATCACTGAAAGGCAGTGTCCTTTGCAGCTTGCGCTCCCAGCTTCATGCTGTATAGGGGCCAGAAGACAAAATGTTCACAAATAAAATTGCAGTGACTTAAATTTGCATTGGAGTTTTCACTGGCGGATACATTCCACTTGCACGTTGAATTAGGCTTGTTAGGGTGATTTTAAACTGAAGAGAAAAGGGAAGACCATCCATGAAGAGACTCAATTTCATGCTAATTTGTACCTGCTGTTTTAATTAGAAGTTGCGTAGGGCATAAGTAGAATTTTGCCCATGAGTGCTTATGCTTTGGTCCGTGAGCACTACAGATCATTCTCAGAACGAGGTACTTGGAGCTGATGCTGTGCAGTTTTAAGGCAGGTGGAGGTCTTGTAATCCAGGCTTGGTGCTATGCCGTGTTTCCCTGCTGCCTCTGCTTGGTGTTCCTGCAGGTACAACCACACAGGGATCCAGTTCAGAGAACTGACCTGACAGTGCCTTGGTTGCATGAGATGAGGTCACTGAGTTGCACGAGCAGCACTGTGAGCACAAGAGAGCTGGCAGAATTGTGGCACCTTGCATTTAGTCTGGCTTAAATGCTGGGGGTTGCACCTCTGTGCCCCCCTTCGTTGCCATGAGTAGCTGCAGCCACGTTCTCTGAGCCTGGTGGGCCTGTCACCTTTGGGACAAACCTTGTGTGAACCTGGCCCTGCTTGGGCTGGACAGTCTCTATTTGCAGTGCCTATTGTTTCTCTCCAAGTGACGTGTGTGGAATATTATTAGGGAATATGGGCTCAGTCTGACATAATGTAGTCCTGGACCCCAGGGAGAGGCTAGGAAAGGGCTGAAATGGAATATATGTTCTTGTGAGAGCTTGCTCCCATCTGTGCTTTATATGGCCTAATTTACATTCTGATATTTTCTTCCTGTGACAACATCTGGGCAAGGAAGTGAAGATGTCATGAGTGCAAGCTGGTTTCTGTTGAGAGGGAAATGACATATCCTTCTCCTCCTCAGCTGGTATTTGAAATGTTTCTGGATGGCTCAGTTTTGAGCACTGTCGCTTTGTATTCAGTTCAGCTTGCCACTGTTTGCCCGGAAAGCTCTATAATTATAATTCAAGGGTAAGAAAATGCATGAAAATAAACTAGTCTGTTCACATCTTCATTTCTGAAAACTACATCCTGCCTTGACGTTATATATATATATATATGTATATAAATATATGTTATTTATACAAACTATATATAGTTTGCTCTTGAAGTCTAAAGACTAGCCCCATAAAACTCTGATGACCCCTGAAATGCATGGGCCACAGTGTATCAAATAATGAATCATTAAAAAATATACAACAACAGGAAGGCAGGTAAACCTGTACAAGCCTAAAAACTTTGATTTTCTTTGAAGGAAAAAAAAAAAGCCAATGACTGGCTAGTGACCGCATTGTCTCTGCTTTCCCTTGTATTTTGTGCACAGATTAATTCTCCACATGGCTTGGGATATAATGGTGCAGTGGATGACATGAGGTACAAGAGAGCAATTAGACTTCTCCACACTAAATTTACATTTTATTTCAGTACTTTTTATATGTTTATGAATGTGCAAAATGAGTAAAGATAGTCCTACTTCTCTTTCTGATTTGCTTTATATAAATTTGAACTGCAAAAAATATTTGCTTCCTTTTCCTCTGTCATTTAGATGTAGTGCTGTACCTATGAGGGTTGTTATTTTTGTTGCTGTAGGGACTTTTGAAAATCAGATGGAGGATCTTTTGGGGAATAATCCTTTCATATTACTGTGATTCAGAGATGCTTGGTCTGGGAAAACAACAGCGTAGCATTTGTCAGGTGGGTGTAAATAGTATACTTTGAAATATTTCATCACAACATTCTTACATCCTTTGGATCGTCTATTTGTGGGCTCGTTATTTAGCAGTTGGATTGGCAGGTGGATACACAAGGGCTCAGACTGACTGGAGACAGCGGGATGTTGGATCACCTCCTCCTCGGGGCTGGCTGGCAGAAGACAGGCGCTGAAGCACACGGAGGAACTCACTCTGCCGACTGAATCTCTCACATGTGGAGTGGAAGGGGAGGCTGTGGCTTAGCCAGGATGGGTGTCCACCATCTGACAACTGTCATGGATTTTTCTGAATTTTGCCACATTTGATGGTGTGCCTTGAAGCCCTTGGTTCTGGAATTATGGAATCATAATTTTTAAGGCCTTATATTTCTGAAGAGGAGACTGAGAAAACCACTCAGTGAATCTTAAGGCCCTGAAGACTAACACACGAACAATATTTGTTATAGATCTATAACTATGTATCTGTTTGTTACTCCTGTTGTGCTTTGTATTTAAACAATGTTATGATTCTTTGGGACCTGAGCTTCTGGAAGCTCAGAACTTATTGATTTACGAAAATATAGTGCTGCTGGCCTTTGCCCTGCCCGTGAAGCAGGAGGGCACCCCTACACGGGGATCCAGCACCCACTGCCGTGTTTCAATCCTTGTTACAAGGACGGTGGCTCAGCTGATTTGTGCCGGCCCTGGAGCTGGATCCTCACTGGTGCTCCATGTCTCTGCTAGGTTATGAATGAAATGCTTGCATCAAAGAACTAGAAAATGACCTTCATATCAAAGAAAATTTCTTATACTGCTAATTTCAAGTAGTGTTTGGGATATTGGAGATTGTAAAGGAAATGATTTGAAGAGTGGTGGCAAACCAGGCCAGTGTGCAGAGGTAGGAGGGAGTCTGAGGTTCTCGCAAGGAGCGCTGTCCTGGCTGGGAAGACTCGATGTGGTGATGTCTCCTGGCTGCTGGTGCCCTCAGCTCCGCCGGGATGCTCCGCCTGTGCCAGCCTGGCACCACTCCTCGCTGTCTATGGGAACACACCCACTGTTCTGCCTGCTGGCCACCAGCAAACACCTCCACGGCAGTCTGCTGTGTGAACACCCTGACATTCCATGTTCCTGCATAATCCCTCTGACAGCCAAATCTATTAAAAATTCATTTCATCCAGGCAAATCAGACTCCCTGAAATCAATTGAGCTTTGTTCTCTGAGGGCAGCTTGTGCTGGTGCAAATGTAATCAAATCCTGAGGTGCCTTGCATGCATTTTTACAAGCGCTGAGATGGAGCTCATGTTTCAATTATTCTTTTTGATGTGCATTTTTGAAGGAAATTAGAATATTATGCTCAAGTAAACCAACAGTTTTAGATCTTTAGGAAGGAACTCCAAGTGAGCTGAGTTCTTTTTCCCAGACAGTCCCAATTATACAAGTACATACAAATATCTCTGTTTGCTGTGCGGCATAAAAATAGGTAAGGAACACAGACTAACTTTCCTGTCTGTCCATTTGCCTGCTGTTCTCCAGTGGCTGGCTCTAGGCAGCAGCAGTTCATGTAGACAGTTTGAATTGCTCTCCAGAAGTATTCAAGGCCACCTAAGTCAATCCACTGATGAAGTAAATGGGTTTTTGAATGCGAAGACTTGCTGAATATGCCCTACAACTAATGAAAAGCTGCTCTAATTCTGCCAGAAAGGCAAAGAGCAGAGCAGGGGGGTTGGGCAGGGGTGAGCAGGGGTGTTTACAGCAGGAGAGGGCTGCCTGTTCGCTGCAGTGAGGGTACCCAGCCTGCAGGCTCCGTTTTGCTCCATCTTCCCGTTTGCAATGCCTGCTTTCAGCTCTCAAGCTGGCTCCCAGAACCAAAGTGGAACAGTGAAAGCACATGAGCTTCACCTCCCAGCTGGTCAACAGCTGCAGCCAACACAGCTCCAGGTCTGAAAATCGAGTGATGTCTCATGGACTGAGCCTGCCTGTTTGCAGCAAGTCTTGTTCAGAGGAGCTGTGCCCTCTGCATCGTCCCCAAGCATTTGCAACAGCAGTAGAGGTGCTAATAGCAGTGACAGTCGTGATTCATTTCTCTCTCCTTTTTGTTTGTGCTGGTAAGATGATAGTCAGCTTATTGTTTACGAGCAGTCTACTTTCCATTACACATTAGGGATCAAAGTAGCCATGAGATACTTAACAAAACCGCTGAGCTCAACTTGGATTTTCTTTAACAGCTCTGGGCCACCAGTTTTTTTGTGTGCATGATATACAGCATATACTGAGAAGAATCAATAGCAGAAACATCTTTGCACGCATTTCCTGTATATGGCCTTTTTATCACCAGAAATGCTGGAAATATTTTATGCAGAGGCAAAGCAGAAGGTTAATGTTATGCGGTGAATTTCACAAAGATGAAAAATTGTGGCTTTTATTTTCTAATGCTCTCAAGATTTATGCAGAGAGATGTGGGAGAGATATATAATCACAGTTACAACTGGAAAACTGTTCTGAGTGTATGTGCCTGTGCACTTTACAAATATATCCTCTTATTTAGGTATCAGCGTATACTGGTGAATCTTCTCTCAGGATTTCTTGTGTCATAATTCCAGGATCACATTCAGCTGTTTAAAATAAATACTCATTCTACAACTTGCTGGGAAATATTGGACCAGATTCATGCCAGGTATGAACTGACTTGGACCTAAAACAGAGCTCAGTGTTACATTTGGGAGAACCATTACTGTTGCAGGCACTAACGACAAAACAAGACTGTTTCACATTATCTTTAGATGCCTCTAGAGAAAACTTCTGAACTCAGGATCGTCCTGTTTGCTTCACCCTGTAGCATATTTATGCGTGGCCCCCTGTACTTCCATGCACAATAATCCTGCCTGTCCCTTTCCCTGATGAAACCAAGAGCTGTTGAGATGCTGAATGTTTGTGTTCATGAAATGAGGCTTTGTGTACCAACATTTCCTGTCAGCGGCACAGTACAAAGCACTGTTCTTGTCACTGTGCCATCCTGAAATGGTGATTCATGGCTAAATCTGTCCAAATGAAGGGCCTTGGGTTTGGTTTGTCTGATTTTTAACTGTATCAAGGATTGGGCTGATGGCTGAGAGTAGACTGAGGCCTTAAATTTGTGAAAAAGTGGGGTGAAACACGGCAGATGTACAGACAGGTCAGCTTTAGTGCCTTGCTTGGAAGGTGGAGCTATTAAGGCTGAAAAATTCTTCATGCCTCACAGCATGGTCCATTTCTAATCTTTTTGGTAATGGCTCTGAGCTTGGGGTACAGGCAGTTGGCTGTCAGGAATTGGACTAAGGACTGCTGGGCCACTGTTGAGTACAACAGCATCAGGTTGTTATCAGACAGTGCTGACCCAATGCCTTTTCCATGAAGCAAATAATATTCCTTTTCTGTCCCTTATCAAAAGGATGTAATTGCCTGGCAGCACCCACAGTTATATGTTGACACTTCTGGCATAACTAGTAAAATAAATTAATTTTTCCAAAGGTAATGAGCTTCGATATTAATGAAATGATTCGTGCCTAAGATCAAAAGGAAATGTCTTCTGAAGCAGTGTCCCATGTCCCTCCAGGGCCTTAGGTTTCTGTCATCATAGGCAAAATCATTCCCTTTGGTTTCTCTGAACCTGGAATTTTATTTTGTGAGGCAGTGACTTGGTGAGGATTCAGGTAAAATCTTCATTGATTCTGAGCCTGGTATTACACAAGGTACTGCTGGGATATAATTGTCCATTATTGTTTTCTGTTTATGAACAACCTACCCCAAGGTGTTAATTAGCCAGAGGAGTTGCCTATACACAAAGTACTGCTTTGTTCCTCAGTAAAAATACATTTGTGGTTGATGTGACTTGGCTTAATTGTGAACATCCTGTACTTCTGAAATCAGCAAGGTAGTAGCAAAAATTTGTGAGACTGGTATTATTCATCTAAAAACTAATTTCAAATATTTGGTTAATTCTCACTGAGGATTTGTTAGATGCAACAAACCTATTTAAATATTTTTATTTATTTCCCACAAAATCTAGCCACATATTGCTTGCATTGCATAAGATCAGCACTTGGGGGTTGGTACCTTTGTTCTATGGTTGTCATCAGCTATTTTCTTGTTTCAGGTGCTGTGCAGGCTGGAGTAAATTCTTTTGTGTGCCTTACTTTGACATGCAAATGTGATTTGTGCCATGCCAGGTGTTTCTGTTCTGACTTCAAGGATGCCTGAACAAACACGAGGCAAAGCATGGCTGGCTGTGATCTGTTGCTTCTGAGATTAGGTAATGCAGATGCCTTAAATTGATCTTAAATGTTCTTTGGGGTGTTTTATTTTGCTCAGAGGAAGAAGGTTCACGTCAGACTTTAGAGGGATAAAGCCTTGAGGATACTTGTGGGTTCTCGATAATAATGATACATCAGTTTTGAATTGAGCACTGTGCTTCAGAAGTGGCTGCAATAGCAGCAACCATCATGATCTCCATGGGTTTGTGTAACAAAAATGAACACCAATTACAGTGCATTTTTTCCACTGGGACTTAGCCCATCATTTTGTCTAATTATGGTACGAATCCCACAATGGAGAAAACCCTTCTTCTGTAAAGAACTAATTCCCTCTAGAAATGCCAAAAATCTTAAAGAACTCCAATTATAATGAATTTTGCAACAGATAAAGAGAGCCTGTGCCAGCCACTTACCACAGGAAAGAAAAAAAAAAAGGAACAAAACAAAAAACCCCCAGAAGAATATGAAGGACTACTCTGGGAGACTGGGAGACCAAGAAGGAATGTGTAATAGTTTGTATGAACTCCTCTCATACTTTATCTAGGCTTATACTAAATATAATGACTGATCTATGCCTAAACATTACTGTCAATTGATTGCTGATGGATTTATTGACATACACTCA
Source organism: Ptilonorhynchus violaceus (assembly GCA_013397565.1). NCBI lineage: Eukaryota > Metazoa > Chordata > Aves > Passeriformes > Ptilonorhynchidae > Ptilonorhynchus > Ptilonorhynchus violaceus. The sequence continues at coordinate 313,019 of VZRJ01008799.1, forward strand.
AGGAATAATGTTGGACTAGAGAGACTTGGGAAGAAAATGGCTGCAAACATGTTCTGCTCTACTGAGAAATCCTGAGACAACGAGACCAGTGGCTGCTGTCACCAGGCGTGTCACACCCCAAAGAAGGGGAAACCTCTGATTTCCTCACTCGCAGTCCTGTTCTTCGGACCAAGTTCCAGCATTGATTTGATTGGATTTCTGCAGACCTGAGATGGTTCATTAAGCTGCAAAGCTCTGCTGAGGATTGTTCAAAAGACTGCTGAGTGACAAAAAAGTCAGCAGAGGGAGGAGCTGCGAGGCTTCTTCCACACGACGGAGATGAGGATGACAAAGATTAGGCTACGGTCACCCGGGGATGAGATAACTCCACATACACTTATTTTATTTTGCCTGATGCTCTCTTATGAGTTTAAAACCAGCAGTATTAAATAAAGAGGCAGTGTTTAACATTGAAATTGCCTAAAGCATCCCTTCCCCAGCTGTCTGGTGAAATTGAATCCAAACTCCGATTTTCATTCAATAGAATGCAATATACTTTCATACTTTATAACACTGAACAAAAGGTCTTTCAGACTCACTTACAAGAAAGAATAAACAGCCTTCCCCAGAGGAAGATTGCATTTATTTACAGACTGGTCTACTAAAAAAAACCAAACCCAAATGATGATTACTGCTGAAAGATGATACCTTGGGAGGTGAAAACCTGGTATAGCTGGATCTAATCACCTGAGAGAGCGACAACAGCTCTCACAGCTTCCTGGCCGTAGAGGTGTTTGTTTGTCATGTTTGTCTTTCCTTCAAGGAAACAGTTGAGAGCATTTATACACCCAGACAAAATCTCCATTAAACAGACAAAACCTCCCAACTCTCAGGTCTTCTTGCTTCAATAACACTGAAGTCAAGCCACGTAATAGCAGTCCAGGGAGAGCTGGTTGGGTTCTCCTTATCTTACCTTTAAATTGCATTCAAAGGGAATGTAAATTTAAAAATGTAAAGATTTTATTTAGATAATTCCTTGCTATCAGTGTCCTATGTTCTTCTGTGAGGGGTTGACACAGTGACGTGCAGTACATGGAATGTGCACAGAGGGAAGCTGGGCACAGCCGAGCTGCATTTGCTGGACCTGACCTCAGTGGAAGGGACTGCTCGTCCAAAGAGACATTTCAAAGCAGGTCACACCTGGAAAACACAGACTCATTGTCTGTCTGCATTCCAGGTCTTTGGCTGGCACTGCAGCACTGACTCCTGCATTTGCTGTGGCCGTTGCTGGTTCCTCACAGTCTGCTGCCTGCTGTGAGAGAGGTCACATTGCTCTACAGCAAGAAATGAGAAATAACTGGTCTTTTTGTCTGATGTTTCTTCATGTGTATTTTTACTTTATATGAACACAGGACTCTGCTGTGATTCATTCCTGTGATTTACTGTGTGGCTGTTCTGTTTGGATTCAGCTGGATCAGGAGCAAAACCTACAGCAGGAGAAAGCTGCAGTCACACATCTTTCCACAACAGACCTTCCTTGGCCTTGCAAGCCTCTTACATGGATTACTGTTGTCCATGTCATGGGCACTTGTGTGCCTGCATAAACTGGACACTCTGACCTCAAGTTTTCATTAGAAGTATCTCTCTCTGTCCCCTGCTCTTGAGGTGTGAATAATTCTTGTGTTCCCAAGTTTCCTCAGAAGCATAAAAACAAGAAAAAGAGGCAACCATGCTGAACTAATCAGTATTCATAAGATGTAAAGGCTTAGCTGAGCTTTTAAGTGGCAGGAGTGACACTAAATTTAAAGGTGTTGTCTACAAGCATTATGTCTGAACTGTGACTGGCTCATGGATATGAAAGGCAGCTTTCCACAGAAAGGCCTGCGAGACATCCCACTACCTCAAAGCATGATCAGCTTTTCCTAATCTCTTTGTTGTTGCTGTTGTCCAGTGTGGGCCTTGAAGACACTGAATTTCCACTAAAGCAGTATCCTTTTGCAGATATTTTAAGAATTCTAAGCCAGGCAAAATTCATTGGAAAAGTAGAAATAGAACAAAATCTCACCCAGGCTAAGTATACACTCAGTCTGTCAGCATTTCTTTTCCAAATTGCTTTGCAGGAAATTATTATTCATCTGAGCAGTCTGAGTGGGGAGGGAAGCAGGTCAGCAGAGCAATAGTGTGTCTCTAGTAAATTGATGGATAGTTACAAGCAGAAGTCAAACAAAAGAAAAGCAGCCTCAGCATTCTGATTTCAGGAGTTTCTTTCTTCCCAGGTCGCTTGTAGAAGTGCATAAGGAGAATATTGCTGTGCTGTAGATGTCTGTTACCCATCCCTGTCAGTGTTGGTTATGCTCTGAAACAATAAACAACTTGGAAATTCAACACAGCATTAGCCCAAACCAGGTGCATTCAGGATGCTTCCCTCTTTCCTCTGTTTTGTTGGACACAAACAACACAGCAAGTCACAGTCCTTCCCCACTAGGTGCCAACGTGAAGTGCAAACTGGTGTGGTGTTACCACCCAGACTGCACATCCTGACACAGTCAGTGCTGAAAGGGCTGTTCAGAGCTTTGCCGAGGTGTGAAAGCATGAAAAATTTGTGAACAACAGCGAACCCACGTCAGTTTGATCCTGTAGTGACAAGCTGTAAGATTTGCCACTGAGTCTGCTGCAGCAGCCTCACCCTGGCCCAGATCTGAGACTCCTGGGGCCTTATGTACATGCTATGTACATGCCATGTGGCATGCCACAGCCATTTGGACAGGTCCTAGTAACCTAAAGATTACGGGATAACATTACAAAAAGTGCTGCATGTTCACTGCTGTGAACGTGAATTGGTTTGAATTGGGATCGCTAAGGCATAAGGAGTAAACTGGAAACACCCGCTTTCTGGGCCAAAGACAAGATTCTGATATGGGAAGATGTTTAAAGGACATGGGAAGAACAATGGGGAGGTGGAGGACGTCAAAGGCTGTGGCACACTCCAGTCCAGCTCATGGGTTTGTGTGAAGAGTGAAGAGTGTGAAGAGTGTCCCAGTGGCTTACTTGCTCACCCACACCGTTCAAGGGGTAGCCCAGGGCCAGTTTGCTTTCAAATCTCCCCGGCATTTTAAGGAAGAGCTTCTCTGCCCATTGTTTGCTCACCCATGTGGGGCACATAGAAATATCCCTACTTGATCCTGCAGTGTTGTTGGTAGCTATGTGGGGTTTTTTTCATAAAACTACATAAATAAACTTTATCCAGTAGCTATTGTGGTGCAAGTGTTTCAGGACTTGAAGAGGAACTGACTTCAGGACAACAGCCCAGATTAAATGAGATAAATTTCTTGCTTACAGAGAAGAACAGACTTCAAGCATCAAAGAATGTTGCTGAGCTCTCATTTGGCTTTCAGGTGCCTTTTGTTGTCTCTTAATTGATTTTTATTAAATGGTACTGTAAGAGGAGGGCTATGGCCATGCAGAGAGAATTAATGCAGAGAGAGTCGGTTTAGGAAGTCTGTGGCTATTAGCTTGATCAAATTATACTTTGAAAATGGGTTAATAAATCTAGAGGAGAAGGAAGGGAGGAGAAGGTCTTCTGAATTATTCATCATTTGTTTGACAAGTTTACATAGCTATGAAATGCAGGTGGGAGTATAAGGAGTGGGTTATTTATTAATTACATATGAATTGCACAGACCTTTCCCTCTTGCAGCCAGATCTGCTTTCACAACTTAGCTTTGCCTACAGCTGGACAAATCCTTTTTGCCTTCAGCTGAAGAAATTCTATGTACCTCGGAAAAATCCACTCCATCAAAATTCAAATTCAGTTTATTTTTTCCCACTCAACATCAGTCATCTCAGATGATACTTTAACTGTCCTTGATAATGAAAGGACTGAGGAGGAAATGTTCATATATCACATTCTAGAGAGCAAGTGTACAAGGAAACAACTTAGCCTTTTGTTTTTTTCAGGCTTTGTTTTGATACCTGTGTCCACAAGAGACATCAGGAATTGATGACTGATCTTATTCATGCTGGAACTTCACAACCTTCTGTAAAAGCCTGAGGAAGGTGGAGATCTGAGAGGGCTTTATGGGGTAAGGCTTTTGGCAGATGGAAGGTATAACATGCAGTTCCTTTTTGGGAACAAATGTGAAATCTGTGTCAGGAACCGTAACTGAAAATATCTTCCCCCATCCATAAGTATTTGTGCTTTTTACTTAACATTCTGTGTAGTCTTTTTTTGAACCCACTGCAAAGATCAAGCAGACTTCACCATCTCTAAGTTTATTTTTCTACCAAAATGTTAACAATTGAGTCAACAGCTCATGTACCAAGAAAATACTGTTTGGGATTTCCCCTTCCCAGATATATCTGCATCTGAATTTTTAGTCATGAATGTCACTGTAGGACTGCACATGAATAAACAGGACTGTGACCAAACTTCCTGTCCATACAGAATCAAGCTGAAGTGTAGACACAACACAAAGATGTATCTTCTTTGAAAAAACTACAATCATTCCACAATTTCACCTCACTTGCTCCATAATCTGTAGCAGATCAGGTGGCTTGTGGCATTAGCTGCCAGCAGAGGAGTTGTCTGCAAACCTGCTCTAAAGCTGTAGCTGTGTGGCTGCACTTCCCTGGGCTCTTCCCTCATGAGCAGTTACCTCATTAGTGACTGCAGGCTAAGGATACAGAAGGATATAGAAATTTCTGGTAAAAACAAGTCACACAACTAAGTTGTTAATAATGCTGACAGTTAAATGGATGTGGGACTTCGCATAATTTTTGGATTTTAAACATTTTTTATTTCTTTTTCAAATAAAATCTACAAAGGTCCTTTGGGAAGGATCAAGGATCAGGGTTGATCCTCTGCTGAGTTATGTTGTTTGCAAAATCATGTTTTTCTCTGCACCCCTGCTAGGATATGAAAATAAATGTTTATGTTTATATATTCTGACATAGAGGAGGAACATATTCTACATATCAACCCCTTCTGCTCAATACTTAAGGATCTGTTAATAAGAAAATTTATGGTTGTGGATGGAAATCATGTGGATGAGATTACCCAGGGATTAATCCTGTGGAATATGTGTGGTTTGGGGAGTCACACCATACTCCTGGCAGCTCCCAGACTGAGTACCCTGGGAGATTTGGGATCAGTGGTGGTTGGTTGAGGACTGGAGGCTGCTCTGGCCGCCCACAGGGCACGGAGATGCAGAGGTGTTCTGCTGCTCCTTGGGAACAACAGGTGGCTGTCCTCCCCCTCAGGCAGGCATGGAGGAGGTGAGGAGTCTGCTCAGGAGTCACATTTGTTTCCAAGGTCTGAGATGGGAGGAAGGATGGGGCAAACTGTGCTGGTTCAGGTAACACTCACACTGACTGGCAGGGAGTCTCCTTGCACAGACACTCCCTGTGGCCAGTGCTGGTGTGGAATAGTGGCACCACTCGAGCCTGTCTCTGTGTGTGAGCTGATCTTTCAGATCCACGGGTGGGAACAGTACAGAACACACAGTGACTCACCATTGATAGCACTATGTCTCTTTATTTTTGTAAAAAATCCCCATTTTCTATAGCATATGTACAAATGGGAAGGAAACAGACTGCTGGAGGGGAAAGGTATGGGTGTGACACCTGCAGTGCTTCAAGATCCAGCAAAGCCATGCAAAACTTCCAATAACCACTTCTTAAAGCCAGAGAATGCCAAGCTCCACTAAAGGTCACTCACTCATCCCAACAGTCTCTTTTCTCAGAGGTATCCTTCAGGTCTTGGACATTGCAAATAATAATGAAAAGAGGGGAAAGGCATTCTTCTATTTCTCAGTGGGAAAGGTTTTAAAATTTACTGGCACTGTACAGACATGAGGCACCCTGAGTGCCACTGGGGCTGTAGGTGTGTTACGTGGGACAGATACTGTAGTGAAATGAACTTGACTCCTGCCTCGGGGGGCATTTTGGCTGAGATCAGAGCAATCAGACTTTGATACTGTCATTTCCCAGTAATAGGTCTGATATTTTATGTCAATGAAAGCCTGTCAATAAATGCTGAGTCTGTCCTGCAGGCTCTTGGATACAAGGCTTTTCTGCGGATAGTTTTGCTGGAAGGCTAATGTGCTTTACTTGCTGATTTAGTGTATTAGATTATTTATGGTCTAGGCAAGTTGTAGCTTTTGAATGGCACATCAAGAAAATGGAGAAGCTTTACAGGGTAAATCAGATGTTGAGCCTGGGCTAGGCTGCCTCAAGATGGCTCAATGAATGACACGAACCAAGCCAATTCGATCTGCATAGATTTTTGCTAATTTTAAATGTCATTGACTAACTCAGTAGCCATCTGTCTTAGCTGAATTAATATCCAGATCATCACCCAAAGTTTTGGCTCTTGTGCAGTTCTGAGAGTAGCACTCCTGGAGGAGCCAATCTTTAGCTGGGGTGTGAAGCCACCATCCCGCCTGGTGCTGTCCCATGGCGGAAAGCTGGAGGGGAACCTGCCTCCTGCCATTTTTCCAGGGAAACACAGCCAAGCACGGCATGGGGAGATACTGCTGAGAGTGAATTGTTTGTTGTATTCCCTTACACTGTTCCAGTTCACTGCCCAAGGCCAGGTTGGACGGGGCTTGGAGCAACCTGGTCTAGTGGAAGGCGTCCCTGCCCATGGCAGGAGGTGGAACGAGATGATCCTTAAAGTCCTTTCTAACCCAAACCATCCTGGGATTCTGTGATTCACAGATTAAACCTGCTTCTGTGGGGGTTAAAGGAGTATCAAAGGAGCTATTCAATATAAGGAAGCAATGTTTAAATGGTTTTGCACTAAATACATCAGTGAGAGGTAACACTAGTCCTGCCCATGGATCGAGTGTATCCAGTGTGGACATCACTTGTCATTCTGCTCCCCCCCACACAATGAGCTGTAAAAGCCATATTCCTACTCTAAACAGCTTACCCATCTGCAGACATTTAAAAGTAAGCAAAAAACCTGTTGTACACAAAGCATCTGAGAAACAGTTTCATGCTACTATCACAAGTCCATGTGATAGTTTCTTCTCTAGTTTTACACTGGGGTTGTGTGAGGACTTTACACTTTCCAGGCCCTTGGAGAGAGGAGAACTGGCAAAGAAGTGTATATACGTGTGGAAAGCATCCAGGGGATTTTATGGCTAAACTAGAAATAGACTTTAATAAAGTGGATAAGCTGTGTAAAATACCTGCCCTTTAGAGGTGTAGCTGAAACAACTCACTGAAGGTTTTTCTGTAAGAGGCAGTGGCTCTCCCAGGAGAGGTTTGCCGTATTTGGTTCCATCTTTTCCACCACAGAAGCAAAGCCTACTTCTGTATGTCACTCATAGGATTGGGTCAGAGTGTTGTTTCATAAATTTAAATAAACATTTCTTTTCTCCATGAAATTCCACAAGGATACTGGAATCCAATCTTATCTTGTAGTGCTCCGTGAGTTTACCTTCCATCTGCATGTTCCCTATTAGTCTGTGTCCAAAGCTGTTCATACTATTCCTCATTGCAGTGCCAGGCCCTGGCATTTCCTCAGCTTTCTTTGGAGGAAAATGCATGAAAAAAACTTTGGAAGAACTGGTCTGTCTTTTGAGGAAGAAAACCCAATATGGATATGAAACAAGGAGTTATTATGGACTTGAGTCTGTTAGGAGAGCAATGTCAATTGGACTCTGAAAATTTACACTGCATTTTAATTGCTGAGTGATACTGGAGAGCCTAAAAGGCATAAATATGTTTGTATCCAGCTCAGTTAGTGTAAAGGAGAACAAAGGAAGAGGTAGACTGTCTTTTAATGTTTTTTTCTCACCTGCCGCTCGTTTCCTGATGATGCTTTCTTTTTATTTTAAACCTTGTTTAAATTTTAGCTTTATTTTCTTTCCTCTTTTAAAGTTCTGTCTCTTTTTGATATCTGGTGTGCAACTATTCACTGAGCGGGCTTTAATGTCAGCAAGAAGCAGTTCTGGTAGGTGATGAAACATTTGTATACTTCAGAAACTCCACTGCTTAATTGTCATTCAAGTGGGGAAAAAAAGGCAATTTAATGTTTTCCTTCTTGAATGGCAGAAATGCCTGAGAATTTTCAAGCCACTGATAATTTCTCTGTGTGCCCTGTGGGCTCTTCCCTCTTATACCACTTAACTTTGTTGATTCAGAGGCAGAGCTCAGCAAATACAGGCTCCAGGACACATTCTCTTACGTGTCTCTGCGTTTTTGGCTGCCATTATTGTGGCTTTTCCCATTCTCTGCAAGGTTTTCAGAGGGATGTGAGCCTTTCCTGGCAGCACTAGGTTTCTGTAATGTAGATTTTACGGAGGGTGTTGCACACACGTTGCCTGTAGTGCCAACAGCCAGTGACACTCTCCAGATGGTCTGTGCTGCTGGGGAGGGTTGTGCAAAATGTCTTAGGGCTCAACAGGCACCAGAGATTCCTTCCACCACCTTTTGCCGAACAAAACACGTTTCACAACACGGAGCCCTCTTTGCTTTGGGCTCCCTACGTGGCAGGAATCCTGCTGTGCATTTCCACGTCTGTGAACTGCTGCACGTTCTCGGTGCTCTCCGGGGAGGCGATGGGGGAAACCACGTGCTTCAGGCGCAGGAGCATGGAGAAAAGCAGGATGAGGAGGATGGCCAGAAGGGTTAGGAACAATCCCACGTACACGTAGAGGCTGGAATATTTATCTGCTGCTGTGTCTACTTCAGTAGCCAGCGTCGGAAGGTGGACACGGCCGGTCAGGTTTCCGCGGAATTTGAAATAAATCTCAGTCATTGCTCTCTGTCAGCTTTGGTCCATTTTCCCTACTTCCGATTTCCTGTCTGCCCTCACCAGACTCACGAAGCAGGTCAGGAGAGGCAACTTAGGACAGATGGCATGCTGGCTTCAGTGAAGGTGCTCCATCCTCTTGGTGTCAAGGCTGCTGGTTCACACAGCTGAGCAGCCTGCAAGGGACAGGCCTTTGCAAATCATTCTGTGAGTTGCTGTCATAATGACACCAAGCATTAGGTTTGTGCTTTACACATCCTTCTGGCTTCTATTTCGTCCTAAAAATGTTTTGGTCCTTCTTTTGGTAGGTCACCTCCTTTGGCAGGTGAAAAGCTTTGGTCCTTCTCTCAAACTGAGCTGCAAAGGTTTCCACAGCTTTGGTCTTTGCAAGTGTTGTTTTCCAAACAGACTGAGCGAGCAGCTTCGTGCCAGCTTCTCCCTCAGCAGGTGGTTTATCCTTGTGTGAGCTGGGGAAGGTTGTTTGCTGCTTTGCAAAGCTCCTGGATGATCTCTTCTCTCCCAGTTCAAGGCTATTGATACTTGCCTTAAGGAGTTTGGAGTTTTGAGTTTCTCATTAGGAACAGTCAAAAAGCCAGCTTTCTACAAGGAAAAAAGTGAGGGAGAGAGAAGGAGAGAGGGAAATGAAACCAGGTACCAAAATAGCCTAGCCTAGGTGTGTTATCTTTGGAACAAATAGATAAGGAAACACTTATCATGCTCCTGTGAGACACCTTGAGACAAGGAGAAGCACTGAGTATTTAACTTTAGAAAAAGACCATGCACATCTAATTGTTGAGGTGTCCTCTGGTAACACTTAAATTGCTTACGGGTACAAGAAGACCCCGCAGTCTATGGAATCAGATGTCACAGTGGAAGGAAAGATATGAATCCAATCAGTGTTCTGCACCATGTGTCTCATTTATTGTTTATCAAGACCCTCTTTTTCTGAGGCTGAGTGCATCTGGCAGGTGTCCAGGCCCTGCCTGTCCCCCTGGAACAACTCTGCTGCAGGATATGGCACTTCCCTCACCTCCTGCAGCAAAACTTACTAGAAATGGGGGGAATCTTAACATTTTAGCCATTTCAGTTCTTCCAGCTGGAAACAGAAAATGAAAATGCTGAAATTTCACTGTAAGTGGTGCATCCAAAAGCATCATGTTCTGCTCTGATAAGACCAGAATTTTTTAGCTGAAGCAAAAATGAAAGCACTGAAACAAACTGATGCAGTCATTTATAAAATTCCCTACCTATATACCTCCATGGGATGTAAACAGAGTAATATTAACATGGTAATATACTATGAGAATCAGAATAAATGAAGCATTAGGTCAAAATGATAAAATCTGTGACACTTGAGAGCTCCCCTAAATGACATTGCTGCAAAACATTTTGACTTTCATGGGCCTCAGACTTTCACTACAAGCAAGACAGACCTGCTTTGGCTCACGTGATGGGAACACATTTGATTTCCTGAGTTTTTGGAGAAGGCACCTGGGGGCTTGTCTGCACTTTCCCTCCCAGCTCCTACACCACCTTGTTCAGTACCAAAGCATTTGAGATAACAGCTATCTGGTTTAGGGAATATTGGACCAGATCCTGCTTGGTAATAAACTGGGCCAAATTGCCGGTGGAAAAACTTACCTGGGGATTTGACTTCTGCAGTCCCTGCGCGGGCAGTGGATTCTGAGCTGTGCTGTGTGTAGGAGGGCGTGGGCAAGCTCAGTATTTTTCCAGGGGCTGACCCAGCCCCTCTGGAGCCAGTTATCCTGGCAGTGGGTTTGGTGCTGCTGCAGAGGCATGGGGAGTGAGAGGGAATGTTGTGGGGCAGCCAGGCACTTTTGCTCTCAATTACAGGGCAATAACTGTGATTTTCACACTTCAAACCTATAAATGGAAATCCTTCCCCCATGAAGAATATTCTCGTGTTACACAGCAGGTGGGAAATAGAGGGTGTGAAGGTAACTGACTGTATTAAACTTCTGTTCTTACAATATGATTTCTCTGTTGATAATGAAACGCAAGCAGTCTGGAATCTGACACTTGTGTGAGTTAAAGCACAGAGCAATGGCTTTGCCCAGCCCATCTGCTCTGTTACTGAGAGCAAAAGCCAGAGCTGGTTTCTCTCCTTGAGGAGCAGAGAGCCTAATGGCTTTATACACTTCATAAAATTACACTGCAGAATGCTAAGGACATTAGTCTGAAGTTCAATAATTAACTACAAACCAAGATGTTGAATTAATAAAGCTCAGCTGGGCATTATTGATAAAAGGAGCAGATTAACAGTAAGAAGTACTAGCAATGGGGAGCTGGCACTGTTTGGGGGTTTTTTAGGTTCAACTATAGATTTGTCAGGAGCAATCAACTACTCAGACTATTGAAAGCTGTAACATTAACTGCATCTTCTCCAGAAATGAGCCAGAAATAATTCAATAGCTCCAGGCAACCCCAAAGATTTTTGCTTTTCAATCTACCAATTATCCCATTGAGCACATCTCTCTGGATACCAGTAGATTTGGATTTTGCACATTCCCCTTTAAGGAATAGAAGCTTAATGACTGTAGAGACCAACACGATGTGAAAATTTGTGGTACACAATAATTCTGAAAAACTATGTATAAAGCAGGTCAGACTATAGCTGTGTATGACTCAGAGTAGGGGATGCAACACCTCACTGGTTACCATGAGGAGCCCCCAAGTTCATGGGGAGAGGAACATTCCCTGTGATCTCAGTTTTCAAGATTTAGTCATTCTCTGGCTGAACAATGCTCTGATTCTGAGTGATCACTGGCGCTCTGTGGGTACAGATTGATTCCAAGCAGACACTTGAGGGTTTATCAGCTTGTGGTTGTTTTTAATCAGGGATAAAAAAAACCCCAAACCCAACACATTTTAGCTAATAAAAATCTGTAATGAAAATAGAAGCCTTCATACACAACAAGAGAAGGGTTTCTTTTCAGAATGTGTCACTGAGCCAGGAAATTCATCAGCCAAAACTTCATGGGCACTGACATTACCAGCCTCCCACTGCAGCTCAGGGTGTGGGAGCCTCAGCTCTGGGGAGTGTTGATGAAGCCTGCATTGCCCTGCTCTGCACATTTGGAGGTCACAGAGGAGCAGAAAGAGAGATTTTTCCCAAAACAGCACAGACAGACAGTCCAAACTGATCCTGCAGCTGCAGTAAATGTTTTGTCTTGCCCACTCCCTTCCTTCTACTCCCATATTCAGTGTAAGCATCACTTGCCAGCACAGCATCTCTGAAAGTGCAGGCAACTTTCCTGAGCATTCTTTCACTTTTCCACCCACTCTGACTCTTACAAACAGGTAAGTGGGACAAAATAGAACAATTACTTGTGTAGCTTCTTCAAGGCTGTTAATTTAGAGTGCACTGAACTGGCTGGCAAGTACAGAACGGTTTGGGTTTGAACACGCAGTACCGGGTGTATTCTGTCTAGGTCACCTTTACAGAAAAATATCAGCATTGATGAAATGCAAACAAAACATCAAAAGTATCAATTCCATCCATGGCTCGCACTTTCTTCGGGGAGGGTCTGAGGGAGAGGAAAGTGGCAGGGGGGTGACGGTGTCTCCTCTTTCAGTGGCAGACGGGATATTCTGTTCTCATGCTGGGGTGCAGGCTGTGCGAGCGTCCTGGCTGTGGTGGTGCCCAGGGAGAGGAGAGAATAAAGCATAGTTACCTTTCAGAGCGGGCAGCCGTGTTGGGATGAGGCACCAGAGTCCCCGGCTCGGACCGTGAGCTTACTGGTGATTTCCCTGGGAACATCTCCTCCCAGGTAGCGGGATCCGTGCGGGAAAGCTTTGCCGTCTTGTCTCTTCAGCCAAGCGCGCTCAATTCACACGGCTCGCGGGCAGGGACGGCTCTTCCTCCCGATCCCGGGATGTCCGCGGAGCCGCAGCGCTGCCCAGCCCTTCCTCGGCAGGCGACAGAAGGCGGCGAGGAGCCTTCTCTGATGGCTTCAGTGCTCGGGTGGGAGCCGCCAGTCCCCTCCCTCGGCAGCGCAGGCAACAGGCAGAGCGGGGGGATGGATGAGCGAGCTCCGGCACGGAGGGAAGGAGGGAGGCTCTGAGCTCCGCTCGCAGCAAAGTTTGTGCGAGGCTCATTTAACCCTTTCGTGCTTGCAAGCGGTGAGCGAGGCTGAGCTACCTGCTGGTCGAGGAGCGAGACACGAGCCCGGAGGGCAGGTTATCAGTTTCTCTCATTTCCTGGACGGTGCAGAGGATTTTTTGTTTTGTGCCTCTAGGGGAGGGTTACCCGGTGAGGGCTCCCCGCTGGGGTCCTGTTGAAGCGTGGACAAATGTCATTTTTCAGCTGAGATCCCCAGGATGTTCCCCCAGCACCGCTCTTTGGCGTTGGAGCTTGGATGCATTTTTGTCACCGTGGCTGCTGTTCGGGGGTCTGGGAAGGGCTGTGTTTAGTTCTCAGGTCCTCTCTGCCCGGAGTAGTTTGACACTGCATGAATAAGCATAACCCCAACTTTGCAGTGTTGTGGGCAAAACCGATTTTCACCAATTTATGAATGTGTGAAGCACAAATCTACGTACAAGATGCCACAGAAATGAGGCAGAAGGAGCCAAGGTGGAGTGAGAACCAAAACCATGCTGCTCCCTCTGATTGCCACACCTTTTGACCTGCATTCCTTCCCTCCCCCGGGCTGGCAGAGTGAGGATGTTTTGTGAGAGATGCCGGTTTGGGGTGCATTGCAGTGGCCCCCGAGGTGTCCCCAGCAGAGGAGGTGAGCAGCACACGATGGAGTAGCTGCAGTTTGCAGCTCTGAGCACGGGGCTGTGAGCATCTGTGTTTCATGTGCCCCTGTGCCCCAGGAGGTGGGTTGGCTGGAGGCACCTCACAGGATCAACCTGACCCACAACCCCACACTGACCTTTGGCCTCTGGTAGTCCCCAGATTGTCCTTCATGGCCTGTGTTTGGGCATAGAAAACAAACTTCCCCTCTGGAAAACAGGTCCCACACAGGAGTTTGGGAAAGATAAGTTAATTGTCTCTCTGCAGCTTTCTGTGTGACAAAATACAGACATTTAATCTCAAAACTGGCTCCTAGAATAGCTTTCCCTCTCTGGCTCCCCATGGCCACAGGGGCCAAAGGGTAATGAAACCCAGAGCTGCACGGCTCTTTCATCCTCCTGGGATGGAGAGTTGTATTATAAATCCATCTCTCTGAGGGCTCTCCAGTCTCTGGAGTTCACAAGCACAGTGTATTATTACAATGCAGCACTCTTTAGATAAATAAAACATAGTCCCTGAAAAAAACCCTAATTCCTGCATGCTTCTGTGGTGGGATGAACTCTCTGTAAACCAAGACATAAAAGGCAGCTTTGATTGCTGATTTTATGTCGTTTTTCTTTTGTTGTAATATCAAGTGCTGTCCCCAATACTGCAGTCTATGCCACCATTCCCTGCTAGGCACATAGGAATGAAAGCACAATGATAAAGCAGAAGGAAAACTGTGTCTTTTTCCCCCAGAACTGGTACAATTACTGCTTTACCAACAAACTACCTGACAGCACCTCCAAACCCTCAGTACATGTCCTTGTATTTAAGAAGAAATGACAGAGAGCTTGATTTAACCAGGAATTCTCTTGCTGGTTGAATTATGAGACCCAGAAGAGCCAGACATGTTGAAATCTTGCATCCTTGCTCGCTGTACAATGCTAATGAGCAGTGCTGAAATGAAAGGCTCTCTCTCCCTGTCCATGCCATCCAGCTTCTCTGCTCAGCTTTTCCCTCCTTTGTTGATTTTGCAGTAAATTATCTCTCCCTTTTATAGGACCGGGCTGCTGCTTGCTGGGTGGGTACGCTTGGATTTCTTGTTTGCTTTGTAGCAGGGTATAATAATGACAGATGAATTTTAAATACTGCCACAATTGATACCAGCTGAGGCTGATGAATACTTGACTGAATGATTGCTGAATTCCTGAATTGTTGTGAAGCATGTACATTTTTGGGACAATCAGTGGCAAATTTGTTGTACATAAAATGGAGGTGTACAAATTCCCTTGGAGATACTCAGAGACATGACCCCAGTGAATGCATTAACCAGCCACTAGGAATTTGGGGACAAAAGCCCAGGGATTTTGTTGGACTCTTCCCTTTGCACTGTTTGACCTGTGTCTCAAGCTTTGTATCAAGTCATTTTACACATTTTTCTCATAATGATCTCCACCAATCTTAGAGTTAAGTTTGGATTTAAGAAGCAAAGAAGATCTCTGAATCACTGTTGGTGACTATAATCTGTGTGTTCCTATAGGGACTCTTCTGTTACCCTAATTCATGAATCCTGTAAGTATAGTAAATGCTTATTTTGGGTCTTTAAAAATTGCTTGCGGTGCAGCTGCAGTGAATGGAGAAAGAGCTGTGCACTCCTCTCCCTCACATCCCTTTCACAGCAGACACATCCCAGAATGGTTTCCTCGAGCCCTCAGCTGTGAAGACCTTCCATGGTTTGGGGCTGCTGGTGTGAGGGAGGGCCAGGGCCAAGCAAAGGTCTTGTTTGCCAATGTAGATCTGTACCACAAACAAGCTTGTAGAACACATAAAAAAGACGTGTTTTGGTAGATTTTGAATCAGGAGTCTCGAATGAATGAAATTTAAAATATTTGTTGCTCATTCAGGTTTGTGTGAAATGGGTCCAGCTGCCACCAGCTTTAAGGGAGAAACACCACAGTCCAGGGGATGGCAACCTTGAAAGCAAAGAAAGTTGCCTCAGGCTTGTTCCAAAGGGCCCCAGCCAAATGTACTGACTTCTTTCTGTCTCACTCATTTCTTTTTCATGAAAAGGGAAAAATTATTAGTCCCTGTCCCACCCAACAATCTGTCAATAGTAAGTGCTACACAAATCATGTGGTCATGTGCTCCCTGCTCCAGCAGCACCCAGTGCCCTTCCCTCTGTGCATTCCCACACAAGCTTCCTTTGTCCAGCACAGTGTGTCTGAAAAATGCTCATGTATTTGGACTGAAAGAGTTTTGTTGCTTTGAAAGGCTCTGGGCTGTTTTGACAATTTGGCTTTGTTTGGAACTTCATCATCGCAATGCTTCAGTTTATTTATAGAAACTCCGTCTCCCACAGATGACTGAAGAAGTTCAGCGTCGTCTGATGCTACTGCTAACTTTGAGGAACATTTCTAATTTGATTACAGTTGGCAGTGAAGGGCTGCGTTGTTCTGCACAGAATTCTGTCTGGAACAGCCCTACGGTTCATTTTGGGGAGGAGGCATTGCATGTCCCCAAAATGGCATTAGCCCCGCTCACAGAAGGGACTTGCAGTGCTCTAGGTAAGTCAGTGAGAGCTGGCTCAGGTAGGGCCAGCTGGCAGTGAGCAGGGTCCTATGGACAACCCTTGGAGCAAGGGGTGTCTGAAGAGCAGATTCCACCAGGATCCAAACCACAAGTACACGTCAGCCACCCTCCCTCGAGATCCCACACGGGTCATGTGGGCCTTGGCAAAAATCAGTTGAAAAATGAGGCAGGGATTGAACTTCAAACAGATCCTGTGTTCCCCAGCCCATGGCCTGGAATGTTATTATTTCTCCTGAAGTAGGATAGTTCTTGCAGCAGTGCCTATTTTTAGGGCGTTCAGCACAAATTCTAGACCCAAGAGCTTCATGCCAGTCTGGAGAAACCTTGAGATGTGCTGATCCTTTGGTTCTGGCTGGCCAGTTGCTAAGAGACAACCTGAGAGATGCTGGCACGACAGTGAGCCACTGTGCTTTAGTCACTTCAGATGGGCTCCTGCTTTCAACCCTGCCAGTCCAGCTCATCCCGGAGCTCACCGGAGCGGTGAGACATGGCTGATGGCTGCACGATAAATACCAGACCCTGGGCCTTACTGGAGCCACAAGGAAGCAGGCTGGCTTGTGTCTCTGCATGATGGACAAATAGTCCATGGTGACAATGCAGTGTTTGCTGGGAATGGGGTCACT
Source organism: Ptilonorhynchus violaceus (assembly GCA_013397565.1). Taxonomy (NCBI): domain Eukaryota; kingdom Metazoa; phylum Chordata; class Aves; order Passeriformes; family Ptilonorhynchidae; genus Ptilonorhynchus; species Ptilonorhynchus violaceus. The sequence continues at coordinate 329,712 of VZRJ01008799.1, forward strand.
CCTGGAATTTTCTTCTTCCTACCTGCATGGCAGAGCTGGTGCCCCAGGGCATGCTTGGCATGGGCCTCGGTATCAAACCCAACACCTGAGGTGTGTGAATATGTGAAATTTGCCTGGTTTGTGCTTTGGTGCCATCTGCTTTCCTCTGGACATTCTTGATGGAGCCTGAAAATGTATTTTGTATTCCCACCTCACTTCCCCACTGCCTGGCTCCATGCTCTGGCTGTGGACAGCATTGCCCTCAGTGTTCTTGATATTGGTCACTCTTGAGACACTGGACACGTACCCACAAAGCCCTCTCAGCCCACCCAGAGCTGTGTGCAAAGAGCCCTTGGACTCCTGTGGGCTTCTCCCAGATTTCTGCCTCCAGGAACAGCTCGTAGGGTTAAGGCTTAGATGTGATTCCCTGCGAGGTGCTTTTCACAGCACAGATGATTGGGGAAGGTCTCAGAGAGAGTCACACATGTTAAAACATTGCCTCTCCTGTTACAGCCAAAGGCACCACCCCAGCTCAGCACTTGTGACCACAATGCTGAGCAGTAATTCCCGAGCAGAGCCATCCCTAAGCTGGAGTTCCCTGTTGTGCAGGATGGCAATTTGGTCCGAGTTCAGTGCCCACAGACTCAGGTATTGACCAACTCACTACTGCCAAAGGACCTCTGAGGCAAAACCTCCAGAATCCTTAAAATATGAACAGATAATCCCTGGATTCTGACCAAACCCTCCCAGCCAGACCATGAAGCTGAAGGCACGGGGGGTAGAGCATGGGGAATGTGAGCTGCAAAACAGTTAAACCCTTCTCTGGAGCCTCTGATGCCACATTATTTGCATGATTCACAGTTAACAGATGGGCTTGAGCTTATATTGAGGGGGGACCTGTTCTTCAATTGCCATCATTAAATAATAATTAGAACAGTTTATACTGAAATCAAAACAATTTTGTGATGACCCCATTACACCAATTTTTGTTTCCTTGGTTTGTTTGTTTTAATCCCAGTCTTAGAGAAGAAAATCTCTTTTCTCAGTCCTCATTTACAAAATACGCAGCTGAGAGAGCTCTGCCCACCCACACACTTTAACATTTCAGATATCAGCATTTCCATGCAGGACTGGATGAACTCTTTCTAAACCTGTCTGGGGGAAACATGGTTGAAATCTTCACAGCAGAAGAGTGAAAAGCAGTGATAGATGCAAACGCTGCCATCTCTGCTCTGCCACCCATTTCCACTGCAATTTTGAGGAAACTCTGTTTGGGTGCATCTGTTCTATGCAGGAGAGCACAGCACAGGAATCCTGAGCTGCTGCCAGTTGTACTAAAAGAGTTATCATAGTGTAAGATAAAAGAAAATAAAAAATCTTACAGGTGATACAAAAGCCATTCAGGTATTTCTCTTCTATCCGCTTCCCAGGAGTGACCCTTCCCAACAGCGGGAATCCCTCTCTTGCCGTGACTCCCTCAGCACTGCTCTGGCTTCTGCCCCAAAGCATTTGCACCTTAATGTCTGCCACGTACTCACACACCCCCCAGGTGTTGCCCTGGCCCTGTGCAATGTTATCCCACTTTATTCTACTGCAGTGAGGGAATGGGAAGAGAGTTATGTCACGTAAACCAATCTTGAAATCCTTTCTGGTTCATGGGGAGCCCAGTTGGTGCTTGGAGAGTGCTGAGGAGGAGAGCAGACAACGTGAAGACATGTGAAGAACAACTGCAGAGCATCTGAGCTCCCATTTTCTTTCACCAGAGGCTTCTTTATACAACAACTTTTAACAGTACTGTTTTCATGCCGGGGTGGAGACAGGATGTCAGCCCAGGCAGCCCCTCAGCCTGAGCCGTGGCAGCAGTTCCTATACATTACAGTAAAGCCAGGGGTGTTTCCCTTTGATGCCTGTGTTTGTCTAACAGCAGTCACAAGTTCCCTCTTCCCCAGCCTCTGGGTCAGTAACAGAACAAACTCACTGGCCAATTCCACTTAATGATTGTTCCTTTGTGGTGAAGCAAAGCATAAATGTCCCTGTGTGACTGTGCTTAACTAATGTGCCTGGTTATTAATAGCCAGTTTTGGTGCCCCGTCCAGTCTGTGTGCCACAAAATACATTTCCCTTCTGTCTCCAGGATCAAGTTGTCTGGGAAGCCACTGTTCTGTGAAAAGATTGGACAAAAAGCTTATTGAACAACCCTTCCTTTTGAACAGAAGACTGATCTCTCTTTTTATTTTTAGTCTATTTACAACAAATGTTGCTTTATTACTTCGCTTTTCATAGATGAAGACATGTTTTCAATTTGGACAAAGACCTCTACCCAGAAAAATTCACCACATGCTTCTCTTGCATGGTCACTTGGTCCTTTTACTCCGCCTTGCTCTACACAACCTCACTTTCAGTTCTCACTGAAAGCAGATTTTATCCATACCCCAGACCAACTTTGCCAGCTTCTGCCAGGTTCTTAAATCCCAGACTTCTCCAGTGCCTGGGCATCAGCTCCAAACTCTGCCCATTCTGCCACACAGATCTGGTGCTGAAATCAGGTGATGCCCTTTTGGAGAGAGGGGCTCCTTGTCCTCCCTGCTGGGCAGCAGTGGCCGGCTGAGATGTTCCTTGCTGCAGGGGGGCACTGGAAAGAGGCAGTGTGCACATGCCAGGCTTTTGCTGAAGAGGGGCTTTTCTCTGGCTGGTCCCTGTTGTTATTTGAACAGCAGGTCCATGTGTTCAGATTAAGGGACATTTAAACGTTCTGGGCCAGGTCCCCTCTCCACACACCCGTGTGACTCCCACCAGAGTTGTAAAGGCATTCAGCCCTTCTCTGACAATGGCTTTAGGAAATATTAAGTCTGTGGCATTAAGTCAGCACTATTCAGTGCTAGTGCTGTTCTCTGTAAAGCTTTCAAATACTCTGTTTCCATTTCTGGAAGAGAGAGGAGCTTTCTCTCTTATCCACTAATGCCAGCAAAATCCCTGTTTCCATTTCCAAGGATTTTAGTCCCGTGCTATAGGGAGGAGAAGGGACATTACCTGCTTCTGCATACAATTCATTATCAACATTTCTTCCTGCTTCAGCTCTGCTTTTGATGGCAGGCTCAAAATAATCAAGAGAAAGAGTAGCAAATGTAGGAATAATGTGATGAACTGCTGGTGTCTGTGTTAAGCTGTAACAGGAGCATGTACAGCATCTGTGTGATGTTCTGGGGCTCTCAGCAGGGGTCAGTCCAGCAAAGGTTATCCTCGGAATAAATGTGTGCATTTCAATGGGATAACAATGTCAGAGAATAGGGCCACTGCTTTAGAATGAGGAAATCTCAACTTCCATGAGCTTGGAGTAGACTGAGAATCATCAGCTGTAATATTTTCACAGCACTCTGTAGAAATTTCTGTGTGGACCCCAGCAGAGTGCAGGAGTGCTCTGCCTGGTTCAATGCAAACATTGAGTTAATCACACAGATAACTGTGAGAGTGCAGCTTAAATTCCACTGGGGATCAGTAAAGTGCAGTCACTGAAGAACAACTTCACAACACCCTGCAGTGTAATCAACTCTGCTAATTTAAACATAAGTCCTCTGAAGGGAATTGACATCTCTGAATCTTGCTGAACCAGCTGATCTCCTTTCAAGTAGGAGGAAGATTTGTACCACTACTTTTTCTACACATGAAACATCTCTTGCCCTTTCATATTTTGAGATATTTCATTTTCAGTGGCTATAATTCCACAAGGTACCTTCATGTTGTGTAAAATGTACAGAGAGTTTGCAGTGCGTGACCTGTGATACAGAAGCTATCTTCTCCCATCCCTATTTCCTGTAGGCAGGAAAACACTTTTTAAAAGACATAAAGGCAATATGGAATCCTTTCCTGCTCTTTGTCCCGGAAAAGCACGATCTCAGACCTAATGGTAGGACAAGATCCACAAGATAATAGCTCTTTTCAAAGGAATCCTGTGTTAATAGAACTTGGCACATCAGTCTCTGCATTCACACATTCCCGTATGAGGAAATCATGACTGTCACTTTTGGAGACACATCCTGTTCTTTCTGGTAGTGGGAGATTGAGGTCTTGCTCAGATCTACTGACATGTCAGGATTCCCTTTGTTGCCCTGCTTGTGGCTGTCACAGCACATCAGACTCATTACCAGTTGAGGTAAGACTTGTTTTATGAGTCTGACAAGAAACGTTGAAGCGTCTGAGGCGCTTCAGATAATTCATCTGGGAAAGAGGGCGAGTTCCTTGCACAGGGCACATGTTTGTCTGCTGGAGAGAGCTACAGACACACGACTGGAGGGAGTGCACCTGTACAGAAGAATTCCATCACAAATGATTGCACCGTGTCACCTTCCCTTAATAACCTTGGCCTGACATATCCAGGTGAGGGATGCAGCTGGCAAGCTGACATTTCCCTCAGGAAATGCTCTGTCCCTCATCTGGTTCCCCCCCTCCCTTCATTTGCGAAATCTTTGATAATTAAATCACTCCGAAGGCAAATGATCTGTTGTTATAATTCATTTGATAATTCAGCCCAAGCCCCACATTTCTCTTTGCACAAATGAAATTAGCTCTGCTCACAAAAGATCAGCTCCCGAGCTACCTGCTTACTCACACAACCCCTTTCCTAATTAGATGGCTGATACCGGCAAAGGGTGGCTTTCTTCCCAGCACAGGGAAACAAAAAAGGTGCTGTTCACTAGAGAGGTCCTGGAGACCCTGCTATAAAGAAGAGAGAGAGAATAATTTCTGATTTCACTCTCTTTATCCCCATCACTCAGCTAGGCTTCCTTCTCTTTAGTGGAGTTTCTGAAAGAACTGAATGAAGTTTTGGTGAATGCCTGTTTGAAGAACAGCAGCATCCAGGTTTGGTGTGGAGAGCACAGCCTTTTCCCTGGTAGCTGGCAGAGTTGCTCTCTAAGTGCCCGTAGACACTTCTTCCCATTGCACGGTCCAGCTTCTCCAGAGGGATGCAGCAACTGCAGGGAGGGTGCCACTTCAAACAAAACCCATGGACATGCTTTCTATTGCTGGTGTCCAGGGATTAAGCTGGAATGTTTTTTCCATCAGAAGTTATAGTGGTATAAATAGTTGTTGGCTCTGCATCCTTCCTCGGAGGCAGGTGATTTCAAACTGCACTCCCAATCATGAATCCCCAAATCTCTCTGGGACTGCAGCAGATAAAAGCAATCATCTCTGTAATTAATGTGTTTGATAAGTAATGAGCAACCAGTTAGAACCCATGAGATGCAAGTAATGGCAGAAGCAGCCGAGGATGGCAGTGAGAGAGTGCTGGAGAACAAGAGCCAAGCAGGGATTAGGCTGGGGTAGGAACTGCTTGTAGCTCACACAGTGCAGAGTCACTGGGACTTCAGAGGAAAGGGCAACTGAAAACCAAGACCCCAAAAGCTGTAGCTGACATAAAAGGGTCCTGCTGCAGCATCAGCACCGCCAAAGCTTTACAGCACGGGCAACCAGCACCCACGTGGGGCTGACAAACAACCCAAGGACAGGCAGTTGCCCCAGCCTTACTGCTCAGCTTCTACCGCAGCTCCAGAAGCAGCTGTCATGCTTTGGCCCTGCCAAGCCAAACCAGATGAACCCTGATCTGATCTGGCTTCCTAGGTTGTGGCTGGCTAAATCAGTGTTAGCTGCTGGCCTCCTGATCATCTGGTGATACGTTTCCGCCTAGAATCAGCCCAAATGAGCACATTTGAATGTGGAGGAAAAGGCAGAACTTTGTCGTATTTCACCTGAAAAGCCGCCTTGCCTGTCCTTTACAGGGAGAGCCTCATTCTCCCGTGCTTCCAGAGAAAGGGAGCCCAGCTGTGCAGCACAGCTCTGCTGCTTGAGCTCTCTGCAGGCATGACTCTCACGTGTGGCTTCCCCAACAGTGGGGCAGTTCTCTTTAGGGAGCCTGCGGGAATAACGAATGAGAAACAGGGGAAGCATCCACTATAGGCTTTGACTTTTGAAGAGGAGAGTACCACAGGCTGATTGATACCTTCACTTCAACAGAAGGCAAACCCAGCTTTCCTGGCTTCTGTATTTAGATTTTGACTGTAACCCCTCGCAACACAAAGACTTTAAGAGCCCATGACAGAAGAGACAAATAAGCATCTTGTACAGCAGGATACTACACAGCTTACATACTATTCAAGTGTTAGCATTTCCCTACCACAGCATTACCTTACCAGTATCAGTGAGTACTAGGAAAAGAACAAGGAAATCATCCGACCCCATTGACTTGAAGTACTCTGAATGGTCAGACCCGGCCTTTGCTTTAGAATCACTGAGGCTGGAAAAGGCTGTCACGATCATCAAGTGCAGTCTTTGACTGAATACCACCATAGCACTGGATTTTAACCTGAAAAGGAAAAAAATGCTTTGGGCTGTGCAAAAGGCCTGTTTCACGTGAGTTCTTGTTGTGCTGTAGTATCAGAATACAGCAAGGGAAGGCTGTGTGGTGACTTGTGCCAAAGATGCCAAGCATCTATAGAGCCTGTGTGCTAAGCTTCACAGGCCCTGGGCTCCCTTAGCAAGTGAGGCAATCTTTGTGTCTGCAAGTGTGGCACAGAATTGTGCTGTGGTGTCCCTGCTGTTGTTTTGGTGTTCAGATCATGGTATTTTCACTGGCTCCATGCAGTAGGGTTAAGAACTTTCCTAAATGGCTTTTTTTTTCTTTTTTTTCCCCTCCTAAATGTTGCTCTCAGGTTAGCTCACGTTTCGCCCCCCCGTCTTCGTGTGAGCAAACAGACTGGAAACAATCAGTGTTTGCAACACGTGCTTGCTCTTAGTTAAACATCAATCACAGGCTCTTTAAGAGACATTCTCCTTCAGTTTGTTCCCTGCATTTCTCTCCCTTCTCCCTGTGCTGTGCATGTGCTCCTTGCTCTCAGTCACCCTGCTGGAAGTGTTCCCCGGCACCGGAGCGGTGCTGGCGCGGGGCCACCTCACACTCCAGATGGCTGCACTTGCTGCTTCTGCCACGGGCTGAGGCAACGAGCTCGTCGTTCCAGACACAAATCCAACGCTGTTCACTCCAGGGAGCAGTTACACGAGGATGAGTTGCCGCCTGCTTCACTTCTGAAGGACGTGCTCACTGCTATTTAAAACATCTTTCTCTGGCATCGTCTGAGTCTACTCCGGGCCTTCCTGGCTGAGGCATGGAGCAGACTGCTTCCCAACAAAGGCATAGTAGCACCTCTCCTCCCGGCAGTTGTTGGTCTGGTGATGACTGTCACTTTAGGACTGCTTGCTCTTGGTTTTACCTACCCCATGGCTGCTTTTTTCCAGCTGGTGTGGCAAACATAAAAGAACCAAAAGCTCTTTTACCAGCTGGTGTGATGCAGCCTCTCCCAACTTCTGAGTAGCTTGCTGGTACTTGGAATGGTATTGCTTTACTCACGTTGTGTTCTTTGTTTCTCTAGAAATGTTATTTCCTTGGATTTAGGGCTTTAAGTCTTGTATGCTATGATTTTGCTTATGGATCCCATTATACCCTCTGGAGACTTTGCAGCACCAGAGACTTTACAGTAGGGCAGCCAAACCAATGAATACTCTGCTTCTGCTGTGGCTCAAACCAATATGGGCCAGTCATAGCAAAAAAGTTATCCTGGAACCCATTCTTATTGATGGGAAAGTAAGTGGAAGCATGGGGATGCGTGTGGGGAGAGCGTAGAAAATTGTGCCACTTCTGGGATGTCCATATCCAGCTGGATTGTGGCTAAACTGGAGGGTGGAGTTTATGTGGGGAGTAGCAAAGTTGAAAGTGTGATGAGTGATTGCTTCATATTACAAGTATAATTTGGGTTAGAGCTCTCTACATTCCTTTGGGCAAAGGGATGTATGAAGATGTTTGGGAAATGCAAGAGAGAGAACAATTATTGTAAAAGGAGAGGCTCAGAGGGCCTCTGAAGAAGCATAGGAAAAAGCTGAGATCTACCTCCTCTGTTAAGGAGCAGAAACTTGAAGTTAGTTTGAGAAGCCAGAAGTAGGAAAAGCCCAAGAGATTGAGAAAAGGACTCTGTGTGTGTCAGCTGCTCCTGAGACATCATCTGTGCCTGTTCTGGGACTTGTTCAGCTCCTACCACTGCAGCAGAAATGCAGATGTGCCACCAGCCACATCCCACAGCTCTGAGTGAGTATCCATCGTGCCACAGCACAGGCTCTGTCTGCTCCAACACCCCCTGACCCAACACGACCCCTGCTCTGCCACAAATCCAGTGGGTGCCGTGACACAGCTGCCATCCACAGCCTGCTAAATCCTGCAGTGGATTAGAAATGTATTTATAGGAGCTGAGATGAATATTAATAAGCAGTTCCTCTCTGAAATCTAAATGTCTCCTAAAATCACTAGCTTTTCAGCCAACGTAAATTAACATAAAACTACTGCTAATCTGTGTCCTGGGTGAGGGGTTGGAAAGCAGCCCTGCAGCACAGCCACTCGGAGTCTAATTAAAAGCACCAGCTCAATCAGTGAATGGGACCTCCTGTCCACTAATTAGCTAGATGTTGCTGTAATCTCATCCCTCACTAGACAGGTCACTCATATCCCCTTTAATGACTCCAAATGGTCACTTCAAGTCCTTCTATGTGTGTTTACCACAGTAGTCTGCCCTGTGGAGGGATATAATTCAATCTTTCTCAAGAAAACTCATGCTGGTGGGGTTTAGAGTTTGTTCGAGTGCTGGGAGGACTGAGCAGTCTTCTCAGTTTCAGATCCAGATTCTCCACCTTGTAAATGTAGAATCACAGGCTTAAGAATAGGCTGGACTCCAATCTGAGCAGATCTTTTCGTGTGCTCTGTGTAGGCCAGGCTGGTAGGGCACAGTCAGCAGACAGGCATCTGGAACTGGGCTCTTTCTCAGCACAGAGCTGAGCCTTTGACAGAAACATGAAGGAAAAGCATGTGGGTTTATGGCTTGTCTGAACTCGTGCTCTAGCTTCAGTCCTTGGGGTTCTGATGTGTCTCTGAGCTGTGGGAAGAACTGCTCCTTCAAAAGAGGCAGCACATCAGTTCTGCAGGGAACATGAGACTTGCTCCCTGACAGCCTTTGAAAATCCAGGAGGACTCTGTTTAAAGCAATATTGAAAATGCTTTCTGCATCTAAACCCTAATCACAAGTTGTTGGAGGAAGAGGGAAGTATATCTGAACAGCAAATCACTGCAATTCACTGCATGAAGTAGGAGCTCTTCTAGAGCTGGCCAAGAGGAATTCCTGGGTATGGGGATTTGAGAAAATGGGCTGTGTGCATGGGGATTTATGCTGCCTGAAATGCCAATGTGTGTGAATTCAGAGCTGTGCTTTGGACAGCACTGCTCACAGGAAACCACCTGCATCCAGCCTTCCGGAGGAGTGTGGCAGTGAGGAGGGACACTGACGCTGCCGAGTCCCAGCAGTGAGTGACCACGGGCACTGCTGTGAACTCCCCGTGTGCTAGCCCTGAGAAGCCAATAGGATTCTATGGGATGGATTCAAGGCTACTGAAATGGGTATTTTGGGGAGTATCATGAAGGTGTTTAAAACACCCAGGTATTCCCTTTGGCCTCTGAGCCCCTTCAAAGGTTTGACTGCAGCGGCACGGAGCCGCCCTGGTGCCCTGGCTGCGCCGCGGAGGCTCGAAGGCAGCGTTGTCGCCGGTGCCGCGGGCCCGCGGGGCTCGGGCGGCTGCTGGGAGCGCAAACCCTGCTTGGGTTGCCATCTGCTGGCACCGCGGTTCAGTGCTGCCCGCCGGGCTGGCAGCGGGGACACCGACAGGAGGGCTCACACGGTAAAGTGCCCCGTAACTTGTGTTCTCCACGTGTCTTCGCTTGGTCTGACCTGACTCATGTAGGCTGCATTACAACTAATGTTTCAGTGCAATACTGACTAAGCTAAAAAGGCATTTCTGGAGCTTTTTCCCCTCCCTTGAAATAGCTCAAATTATAAGCTGGTATAGTCTAAGCAAGGGCTATTCTGCTTCTTATCCTGTAAGGCCGGCCAGGCCTGACTAACCCTTCAAAATGATTTGAGAGAAGCTGAATAGGGGGAGAAAGATATGATGAAAGGCTCGTGGGTTGAGATAAGGGCAGGGAGATCACTCAGCAATTACTGTCACGGGCAAAACAGATTCGTCTCGGGGAAATTAATTTATTACAAATCAAATCAGAGTAGGGTAGTGAGAAATAAAAGCAAATAATGAAATACCTTCCCCCCCACCCCTCCCTTCTTCCCAGGCTCTGCTTCACTCCTGGTTTTCTCCACCTCCTCCCCCTGAGGGGTGCGGGGAGATGGGGAATGGGGGTTGTGGTCAGCTCACCACACGTCGTCTCTGTTGCTCCTTCCTCCCCACGCTCTTTCTCTGCTCCAGCATGGGATCCTTCCCATGGGAGACAGTCCTCTGTGAACTTCTCTGTGCCTCCTTTGGGCACATCCCCCTGCTCCAGTGTGGGGTCCTGCAGGGGCTGCAGGTGGATCTCTGCTCCCTGTGCCCTCCATGGACTGCAGGGGCACAGCTGCCTCGCCATGGGCTGCACCAGGGGCTGCAGGGGAATCTCTGCTCCAGTGCCTGGACCTCCTCCTCTCCTTCTTCCCTGACCTTGATGTCTGCAGGGCTCTTTCTCTCACATATTCTCCCTCCTCCCTTCTGACTGCTGCTGGTGTTGTGCAGTTGTTGGGGTTTTTTTCACATTCTTAAATACGTTATCCCCGAGCTGCTTCTGCCACCACTGATGGGATCAGTCCTGGTCAGCAGCAGGTCCATCTTGGAGCTGGCTCTGTCAGACATGGGGGAAGCTAAGAGGAAGTTGAAACACAAGACTATCAGCTATCGCTTCCTTTGAATTATATCCATCATCATTAAAAAATCAATGTCTTGTTGAGCTGTACCTGAATTTCTGATCACAAGTGGTCCCGGTGGTGGTGGCAGTGTCATGCTGAGCAGACGCTGTGTGTGATATGCTCTGCTGTCACACTGCTGCTGCTGCTGTGGCCGGGGAGGTGAGACCTCTGCTACCAGGAGGAGGTCACTGTGCTCTGCTCTGGTGTGGCCTCACCTCGAGTCCTGTGTGCACTTTTGGGCACTACAATATTAAAAAAAGACATTAAGCCATTAAAGAGCATCCAAAGGAGGCCACAAGGATGGGGAAGGGTCTGGAGGGGCCTTATGAGGGGTGGTTGAGGGCACTTGGTTTGTTCAGCCTGGAGAAAAGGAGACGGGGGTGAGACCTTTTTGTGATCCTCCCAAGGGAAAGTGGTGGGGCAGCTCTGATCTCTTCATTATCGTGACCAGTGACAGGGCTCGAGGGAACAGCATGAACCTGGGTGAGGGGAGGGTTAGGCTGGATATCAGGAAAATATTTTTCACCTAGAGGGAGATTGGGCACTGAACAGGCTCCCCAGGGAACTGGTCACAGCACCAAGCCTGGCAGAGTTGCAGAAGCATTTGGACAACGCTCTCAGGCACAGGGTGGGATTGTTGGGGTGTCCTGTGCAGGGCCAGGAGCTGGACTGGATGATTCTGATGGGTCATCATATTCTAAACACATTCTATGATTCTATAATTCTGCCTGGATGATTCTGATGAGTCATCATATTGTAAACACATTCTGTGATTCTATAATTCTGCCACACACTGGGCAGTGAGGATGCTCCAGAGCTTGCAGTGCCCTTGCACATCACCAGCCCCAAAAGCCAGGATCTCTTCCAGCTTCTTGCTGCCATGCCCAGGGGTGAAAGGAGAGGGGACTCCTTTCCTTCTTTACATAGACGTTCATACAGAAGATGGACTAACTGTTGTTCCTGCAAGTTCCTTGGGGTTTCATGGCTACACAGAGCTTTCACAGCTCCCGCAGCGCTGCCAGTGTCTGCTTGTCCCTCCCGTGTCCCTCCCCTCGTGTGCAGGGACCCCGCAGCGCTGTCGGGAGCAGCAGCCGCTCCGAGCCGCTCCTCACCCGGCTGGGATGGCTGTCCCAGCCCCTCCGCTCGGTGCTGTCCCATCCCTGCTGCCGGTGCTGTCCCATCCCCGCTCCCGGTGCTGTCCCATCCCCGCTCCCGGCGCTGTCCCATCCCCGCTCCCGGTGCTGTCCCATCCCCGCTGTCGGTGCTGTCCCATCCCTGCTGCCGGTGCTGTCCCATCCCTGCTCCCGGTGCTGTCCCATCCCCGCTCCCGGCGCTGTCCCATCCCCGCTCCCGGTGCTGTCCCATCCCCGCTGTCGGTGCTGTCCCATCCCTGCTGCCGGTGCTGTCCCATCCCCGCTCCCGGTGCTGTCCCATCCCCGCTCCCGGCGCTGTCCCATCCCCGCTCCCGGTGCTGTCCCATCCCCGCTCCCGGCGCTGTCCCATCCCTGCTCCCGGTGCTGTCCCATCCCTGCTCCCCGCGCTGTCCCATCCCTGCTGCCGGTGCTGTCCCATCCCTGCTCCCCGCGCTGTCCCATCCCTGCTCCCGGTGCTGTCCCATCCCTGCTCCCCGCGCTGTCCCATCCCTGCTCCCAGTGCTGTCCCATCCCTGCTCCCAGTGCTGTCCCATCCCTGCTCCCGGTGCTGTCCCATCCCCGCTCTCGGTGCTGTCCCCGCTCCCGGTGTCACCACGGGGTGGCACCGCTGTCGCCTGGCACGGGAGGCGGCTGCGGCCCCGCGGGCTGCGGGCAGGTCCCTCGGGGTGCAGGCTCTCCGCACCCCGAGGCTCTCCGCGGGTCCGAGCTCTGCAGGGCACAGGGCAGGGCCCCCCTGGGCACTGAACCCACACGGGGTCGGTCCCTCACGAATAATTCCTGCCGTAGGTCCCAGACTCCCAGGAACCCACGTGCGCTGATGTCACCGTGTCTGTGACAGGGGTGTGTGACGTGATCGGCGCTGCAGGGAGCACAACCAGACCTCTCTGTAGGTCCTCTCTCCGTGGAGGAGGCGAGGAAGGAGGCCTGAAATGGATGCCCCACAGTGCAGCGAGGATAAAGAGGAGCATGAAAGGATCTCTGGCTTGACCAGCCTGGAGATGGCTGGGCTTGTGTGGGCTAAAAGTGAGACAAGCACTGCCTTTCATCACTCTCTGTCAGGGTTGTGTCTACAGCTTTAGCCCACAAACGGGAGGTTTGGGCCGGTCAGCAGGGCTGGATGGCTGCGGGGTGGCCACAATGGAACGAGTCATGGCCATGCCCAGGGGACGGGCAGGCTGCTCACGCTGGGTGGGCCTGCAGTGAAACCTGGGCACGGGGTATTCCAGCAGTGCTCCGTGTGCTTTCAGGGTTAATAAACACAAGGATCACACTGAAAATATTTGTTGGGTTGCCTAGAGAGTGAAAGTCACCTAATCCAGCAGGCAGTTTGGATTTCTAATTGGAAACAGAATAAAACTTTAACTCGGAGCAGCAAAGCGCTTCATGGATACAAAGAACAAAACAATGGCCTGTCAGTGTTCATGGCTATACCCTGTTTCTGTAGTGGGGCTGCAGTCAGCTGATCTGCCCTCCTCTGGTAGTTAAAATAAAGCAAGAGATGGACAAAAGTAGTGGCTGTAGCAATTTTATAATAATATACCATTATTCCATGGTGTAAAGGTGGGATGAGGACATTCTGCTGGGACACAGCACTGGGGGCTGGGGCCTGTTGCTGCAGGAGGGCCCTTGCCTTTGCAGTTTAGCAGCTGCTGCTGCTGCTGAAAGAGATGCCTGTGGTTACAGCCCACGGGGCCCTTGGTAAAGTCAGTCTGCTACTGATATAATTTTCTTGCAGTTAGCCAGGGTTGAAACTGATTTTTTTTTTTTTTTTCCCCTACCACAGCATTTCATCAGTTGATTTTCTGGCTTGAGCCACTTGCCCCATGCATCCCATATAAAGAGAGTCCTCAAATTCACAGTGAAAGGACAGCAGGTCCCACTCACACACTGCACAGTCAGTGGTTCCAGGGCTGGTCTCTCTGGAGTTTGAGGCCACAGGAAACAGCCACATGTCCTTGAGACTTACAAGTAGCTGCTCTTTGGCTCCAGCTCTGTGGTGACTGTTAGCTGCTCAGAATTGAGTCTGAGCTGGAAACTGCTTTGTCTGGTGCCTGAGCACCTACTGTCCTTGCTCAATGAGAGTGTTTACATAGCTGATGTCGGGCAGCCCTTATGAGAGCTCATGGAATCAGAAATGTAGCTGAAAGCACCTTCAGACAAGACCAGGAGCTTTTTCTTGACCTGATTCTTCATCCAAACTTTTGGATACCAATCCTGATGTTCTGATACGGTTCTCATTTTCCTGTTCAGTTATACTGTGATTCACAAAGTTTTCCAGGCTGGGAATTTCATCTGAAGAGGAAGAACCAATGATCTGTGAGCAGTGTGTGCCCCCCTGGCAGGGTTTCCTAATGAACAGAACCTGCATAACCTGAAGATAAAATGGCATCAGAATTGGCTCTGTGGAGTTTCTGGTGTTGGCTTCTTGTCCAATAGCTCCTGCATAATCCTCTAGTGCTCCCCTGCAATGTTAGAAAGGACTGAGTTTTCAGCAAGCTGCAGATGTCCACAAGGTAAAAGGACACTACTTTTTTCCTCAAAAGGTGAGTACCGAAGTCATTGTCTCCCTGCTGGATGATGCTTCTCTCCCCTGAGTCTGCTCAGGGACATTAATGATGCCCCGTGCTTGTCTCCTGATGGTCACACTGTAGACAAGAGGAGAACTTCTGCCTGAAGCCATCTCTCACTTGCCAGCACAACTCTGGGATGTGTGGAGGGAGCAGGGGAAAAGTGGAGGGAGCAGGGGAAGAGCTGCAGGAGTTCAGGTTGGAGTTTCAGTACTTGCAACAAAGCTGCTTAGAAAGCAGAGTGTCCTACACTGTCTGCATCGTGTAACCTTTGCTTTAAAGATAAAAAACACACAGGGCTCTAGGTAGGTTCTCAGGAGGTGTTTTAGAAGTCCCTGGGTACCTCGATAGCTGCGAGGGACAGGGCTTTGCAGGTCAGCCTGTGTTTGGAACCTGCTTCCTTCCCCTGCTCGCCGTGCTTGAGGGTGCTGGGTACTAAAACAAACAGGGTATTGCTGGCTGCTCTGTGCAAGACCCAGCTTTCCAAAGCCTGGCAGTAACTGTGGGAGAAGCAGCATCAGATTTGGTGTAGTTTGAGGCAGAGTTTGCAGTGCTGGCTCTCCTTGCCAGGGAAAGGAGGTGAAGATGCCAGTGCTGACCTTGTACATGACAGTGTTTTATTGTTTTTCCATCCTGTCAGACTGTGATATCTGCATCTTTGTGGAGTGAGAGTGCAGCTCTGCACACAAGAGATCCCAGTTCATTGATGATCCCAGTTCAAACAATGGTCTTTCAGTCTGCTCCTAATTTGCATGAGACTTCAAGCAGATAAGTTTTTCTTTTGATGTAGCTAAATGAGTGTTTTCATTGCTGTATCTACCTCTAAATGTCGATACAGATTTGCAAAGCAACGATTATCAATAGTTTATTGTAGGTACATGATATGTGTCCCTGAAGAACAATAGCAAAATAGCCAGGGAATATTTGCTGCCATGAAAAAATCACCATCCATTACCGCTCTCTGTGAATTTTTAGGATAAAATAGATTGAAACCATCCCCTGGAAACAGTAAAAGAGGCACAAAAGCACTTTTTACCTACTCTCCTACCCACCACTACCTACTCTACTCCCTTACTCCTAGGACTCTGATATGGCTAATCCTGCAGCCTCTGTTGGCTTGGTCTGGGATGACATTTACCAAATGTGCTGAGTGGAAGCGTCACGGAAAACAACTTCTGAGATGGTCTGTTGTTGTGACTTCTAAGCTTATAATATGAGCTGTTTGGGTATCTTTTCCAAATGCTCCCCAGTGTCACCTGACTCCACTGTCACTGCCTTCAGAGTGACAGAAAGGATCTGTGTTTGAAAGGAAACATCTTGCACTTCCAACTCGAATGTGACGTGATCCCCCATGATGGCTTTGATGGGATTTTCCTTTCTATCACTTACTGTTCCATCAGGAAAGTCCTTCAAACCAATGTTGCATTGAGCAGGCATTTTGAGAGAGGCTGGCAATCAGGTGTTCAGTTAGAATTATGATGTAAAATGAAATTAACAAGAAGTTACTAATTTCTTGGTCACAAATCTCTGAACTACTATGGTGCAGCCCATGGACGACCTTGGAAAAAGGAGAATTTGGATGCTTGCTGTTCCATTTGTAATGACCTTGGCTGGGGCTCACAGACCATGTATCATCCATAACTTGGTCAGCAGAAATGTCCTGACAACCTCAGGGAGGTTCTGCCTGTCCCCCAGGGTACAGCAGTGCATGAGGCAGGAGTGGCCATGGCTTTCTGCAAGCTCTGCACACTGATGTCACTGCCCCTGACCTGCCACCAGAGTCTGGCTCGTGGGACTCGCTGGGTCTGGCAGAGTTCACCCCAAAACACCACTGGGGTGTGCTGGGGTGGGGTGCTTCACTTCCTGCTGTCAGGGAATTTGTTTTCATCTGGGAAAGATTGATTGATTGTGGTGGTTTGCTTGTAGTAGGGCGGGGATGGAGCCAGAAGAGATCTAGTGCAAAAGGTATTTTTCTTTTGGATGACTGCTGTGGGTTTTAATGCTTTGCTGTATCTGGATGTGTCGGGAATATCCTGAGTGAGTTCATTGAGCTGCACAGTTTCCAGATCCTGAGCACAGGAAATGGCCCTTTTGCTTGCAGCCTGCCTCCTCATGGTCCCTCAGAGCACGCAAAGGCCTCTGGCTCAACCATTTCAGAACTATCTGAAGCCAAAGTCATCTGCTGAGACTGAGGGCGCCTGCCCGGGCTGTGGGGCTGTGGCACTGGCTCAGCACAGCCTGTGGGGTGTGCAGCATGGCAGGTCCCACCCGGGGGACACTGCTGCTCTGGGCACAGGTGATGAGTCCCACCCTGGTGGCTGCTGGAGGTGGTCCCAGAGCCCAGCTTCTGCTTCCACGCTCTCCTCCTTCCTCACACTGAACACTTCCAACCTGCTCCTCCCTGAGGATTACAGTGAGTCAGGCTCGTTCAGCTTCCACACCTGGACAGCCTCTGCAGATGGTGACAGGGCTTGCAGAGGGGAAGCTGCTCTGGGGGTGATCCTCCACCCTTCTCTCCCCAGCGGCTGGGCTGCCTTTGGCCCTCCAGCACTGGTATTTAAAAGACTTTCAGATGTGTGTGGTCCCTGTAAAAATAAATCTCCAAAGGAAACAAATGTTATGTGGTGAAAGTCTGCCAAGTCCCCGATGCTTATTAGCTCATAGTATTATGTAGGAGAAACTTAACTCCATAGTCTGATATAGGATAATTCTTTGATGAACTCAGCTCTTTTGAAGATTCAGATTTAAAGGCTGTTGCTCTATGGGGTCAAGATTGAGCCATGGACTTTATGGCCTCTCAGCTGTGAGTGCCTTGACACACTTGTCAGAGTGTGAAATAATGATTTGTCATTTCAGAGGGTTTTGGTGTGCAAGTTCACATCAAGTAAAGCTTCGACAGCAGTGATCAGGGATGACGATTTCAAAGCAGTCCAGAACAACAGAGGTTAAAATAAGAAATATAACTAAACATGTGCTTCTAAATAGACTGACTCAAAAATGTTGGTCCAAGACTTCCTTCAAAACCAGTGATCACTTGATTTTTCCACAATTCTCATGTGTGGTACAGCCAGACCTCGGCTGTTTATCACCCTAACTTATATCCTGTTCAGAGAACGTGCTGTGCTATCAGATGCAATTTTCTATGGAAGTCAGGAAGCTGCACAGCCAAGCAAATGGGCACTGACGTAGAGTATTTGAGACTGCAACTCCTTGTGATGCTAGAAACTGGATTTTCTAGGTGCATGTGAAGAAGTTAGCACAAATCATTCTCACAATTCCTGTTACCTGCAATTTGTTCCTTTCCAAAGTGTCACGGTTGCTCAGCAATGTCAACAAACACGTATTTATATGGATTTGGTTACACAGGGAAAAGTCTAAATGTGAGCTTCCTGGAGGAAAGATGATTCACTTGATTTAAAGCTGATAATTTAATCTGAAGAGCTAAATTTATCTTTCCTTTACAGCTAGATGAAATTGTTGATGGGAAGAAGAATTTTCTTTCCAACTCTCAATCACTCATACTGCCTAAAATTGTTTAGATTATGGTGTCTCAGGGGGGGAGTCTCTTCTGATGTAAATATGTTTTGACTGGCATTAACTCCTTCAGGCCAGGGCAGAAGCTCTTGTGCCTGACCAAGAGAAATGAAATCAGGAGCAGGCCCTTGCTTTCCTCAAGAAACTGCTGCTTATTTCTGTGCCAGCGTCTGTGCTATGAGGTGATTCTGTTCTCACTCGGAGAGAAGCAAATATGGTGTGATTTCACTGAGAACATGTGAAATCAGTCTGGCTCCAGGGCTCTGCACCTCTGATGATGCTCTGAATTCTGAGATCCTTCTGGTCTTGTGGCAGAATTAAAGGAAGAGAACGGCACTGAAGGTGTTTGGGCACCATTTAGGAGGAGGTTTTACCCAAGATGAGCGTTACCATCATCGAGAAAACATATCCTTCAGTCAGGGACAAATACCAGTTCTCTTTAAAATTCTGCTTTTAAAAAGAAGTGCCCACGCTTCAAAAAGCTTTGGCAGTGTCCTGAGCAGACGTGTCCATGCAGACATGCTCACTTCCCAGCGGGCATGGGCTCACCTGCAGGAAGAACAGCCATCTGTGAACGCTGCTTGGCACCCTTTGCTGTCCTCAGAACTTTTCCTACAACTCAAACTTGGGAGATCCATGCGTTGTGGTACAATTCCACATGGGTTTACATCATCCTGCCAGGTTACTTTGGTGTAGCACCCAGATCCTCAGCCCTCATCCCAAAAGTCTGCATCTTCTCTGAAGGCTGAATGAAGACTCTCTTTTTATCTGTTCTTGCTGTTGCTGTACTTGGCACATGCAGAATGATTTATGTCTTTGCCAAATCTTTAAAGCATGGACAAGTTTATATTTTTACAGCGGTATTGTGGTAAAGGAAAGAATTGTTAATTCTGGACAGATTAAGCTCATGGTGATGAACAGCCAGGAATTATCTAACTTGGAATAGGATCTAATGGGAAGGAGAAGGCTTGAAGTCCCACATACCTCTTGCAACTGCATCCAGAGACCTACTGAAATATGCCCTGGAGAGCACAGACCCTGTTCTGCCCCACGGTCCTCTCAAGTGCTAACTCCTGAGGAAGGAGAGCAGAGCTGTGATCTCCTCTGCAGTGATCTGACCACACACATAAGGGAGCAGCCAAAAGCTCGAGCAGAGGATGCATGGGAGCCTTTGAATAAAAGGGTGGTTTCAGGGAATGAGAAACTTTTTACAAATGTCATGTGTGAAACTCGCTGGCAAACAAAGACGAGCTCTCAGTGGGTTTGTGTCAGTGTTGCCTGGACTATCATGCACAGGGCAGACAAAGCTGGAATAAATACCAACTTCTTCTGTGTAAATGTGATACTGCTGTGATGTGCCAAACTGACAACATCTGATGTTTTCACTCGAAACAGACGCAGTGTTGTTAGGAAAGATTTCCTCCTACAGATGGGAAAAGTCTCCCATTTCCAAATCCCCTTCTTTTCTAAAGTAAAGCTGAGGCCAGCACCAGTGGGGTTGGGAGCAGGGTTAGTGGTGCTGCAGGGTAGAAGTCTCCACCCAGAAAGCAGGTGAAAGATTTTGCTGTCAAAGTGAAAGAGCCCAACACAATTTTGGAACAGCTGGGTCCTCCTGTAGTGGAACTGGAAAATAAACTTCTCTTACTTTGGGATATGAGCCACACTGGATCTGTTGGGCTAAGCTTGTGTTGAATGACTCCATCCCGAAGCCCCTGGGGATTTGCATGGACTGGGATTCAGCGCTCTGGCTTGGCTTGTGTCCAATGGTAACAGAGAAAAAGTATTCAGGGGCACCTCCTGCAGAACCACCAAGTGAATTCTCCCGTTCTGCTTGCCAGTGTAAACCACAGACGCCGTGTAAAACCAGTACAGGAGCAGGACTGTGCCCAGTTCCCCCGGTCACAGATTTTCTCCGTTGCCTTCCTAACACACAGGGGGCCTGTGCCAGCACTGTGCCACACTGTAGGATTGTAACTGTGACCCCCTGTACTGCTAATCCTCTCGGACTGGGGTCCAATTTTCCTGTTTGGTTTGCATTTTTTTCTTCTCTTTTTAGCGGGGCCAGATGATTTCTTGGTGCAGCTGGATCCAAGGGGAAATTTGCATCCTTCCAGGCATCCCCCCAAGCTTGCCCCTTTAAACATTTTTTTTACCCATCAGTTGACTTATCCAGAGCTGGAAGGAACACCCCGTTTTCCCCTCAGACAGACCGTGAGCAGCCGACGGATGGTGAGAGTGAAAATCGCTGAGGCAAAGTTACCGTGAAGGGATGGAACAAGGCACTAGGACCTAGGAGGCGTCTCATCCACCCTGGCAGGAATTTCTTGCTTGGAGCTCAGACAACAAAGGCAGAGTGAGCCTGGTTTTCTTTCTCTCAGCATCTCCACCCTGCGCGCTGAAAATCGGTGAGTAGAGCTTTCCTGAGTGACTCGCATGCAGAAAAGTAACAGAAAGGAGGAATCTTTCCTTAGTGCCTCACAGCATCTGCAGTTCATTTTAAAATCAAAACCCCTGCATCCTCCGATTCATTCCCGAAGTTGCTTGGATGTTTCATTGTTCAGTGCATGACACCAGACTGAATCTACCCCAAATGGCATCGTGGGGGAAATGCCCCCAACTTGGGGGTTCTGTGCAGGTCGCCCGCATTGTCACCTGCCTCCCTGCAGGCTGGGGACAATGATTTTTTCTTGCATGGGTCACGCTGACATTGTAAAATACAGGGAAGGAGCTTCATTCTGGCGAATGTGAGGGGTGGGGATGAGATAGCAACAGCTTTTCCTAGATTTACACCTGGCTGCCAAGAGCTGTTGTAATTGCCCTTTCAGCCCCGTGTTAACATGCCAGCGACATACGTGAGGTGCATGTTCCTGGGTGTGCTGGGGGAGTGCAGGGGTCTCTGCTGCAGGGCTGTGGGGGTCCTTCTCCTTTTGTGTTGGGGTTTGGTGCAGGGGGAAGGTTGTTCTTGAGCACAAACTAGAGACTGTGCAGAATTCCTGCTCGCTGGGTGTCAGCCCCAGTCTCAGCTTTTCCGTGCTGGAAGCCCCCGTGCTCAGAACAATGAAAGGTGAGGAGCAGGGGCGGCGTGTCCCTGGGGCATGGGCACTTCCAGCTATTAAATCACTTAGGGCTGGAAGAGGGAGTGGGAATAGCCCCTTTATTTTCTCCTCCTCATTAAACAGGAGCAAAAATGCAATTCAGAGGAGACTCGGCTGAAAAGAGCTTACCGAAGCTGCGTTTCAATGACAGATTTTTCTTTGCAGTCATTTCTTCTTAGAGATGTAGGCTGGTCCCGGGAATTGATTGATGGGCTAGGAGGGGGCTGCGGATAGGGGGAAGGGTGGGCTGGATCTCATTGCTAACCCTTATTGAACAGGCTGTCACAAAGAAACTGCTTATTCCCCTGTGACCATTCTTTCATAAATGCCAGTTTATTCTAATGTTAAACATTCAGATGCTCTGAGTCCTTCCGTGATTCGACAGATTGAAGGGCTGACTTACTGGGATCTCCTTGTTTTCTGTTACCAAAGGAAACCTCACAGGGCTCAGAGGTTTAATTCATTGCCAACTGGTGTTCGGATGAGTTTTTTGGGGCTGAGTTGTGATTGCCATGTATCCCTTTGGCCCCAAGTCCCCATTTGCTGCACTTTGAAAACTCCCAGGTGCAGGAGCAGACAGCTCTCTACAAACGTGTTCCCTGCCCCCAGCAGTCGGATCCCTTTCAAAATGCGAGGACCCCTCCTACTCTCAGTCCCCAGAATCGATACAAATCTGGGTCAGGGGAGGGGGCGCTTCCCAAATGCCTCTGTCGTGCTCCAGACACAGCCTTAGCGTCATTTTGCTCTCTGGATCGTGACTCTGCTTGGCTCTAACCCGTCCCTTTGCACCCCTTCTCTCCCCACCTCCTTCCTGCCTAGCTTCAGATCTTCAGGGTTCCCCAAACTATGGAACTTGATTTTGGACACTTTGACGAAAGAGACAAGGCGTCCAGAAACATGCGAGGCACACGGATGAACGGCCTGCCCAGCCCCACTCACAGCGCTCACTGCAGCTTCTACAGAACCCGGACCTTACAGGCGCTGAGCAACGAGAAGAAAGCCAAGAAGGTGCGTTTCTATCGCAACGGGGACCGCTACTTCAAGGGGATTGTATACGCCGTGTCCTCCGACCGCTTCCGAAGTTTTGATGCGCTCCTGGCCGACCTGACCCGCTCCCTGTCCGACAACATCAACCTGCCTCAGGGGGTGCGCTACATCTACACCATCGACGGCTCGCGGAAGATCGGGAGCATGGACGAGCTGGAGGAAGGTACGAGCGTCGCCGCCTGGCGCAGCGAGGGGCGGGCTGCGGAGGGGGCTGCGCCACTCGGGGCCGCCACGAGGTCGCGGTTCCGGGCGCTCGGGGNGACCGTGTCCCCGCGTCTGTCCGGGCTGGGGGGCCGGGGAGTGCCCCAGATGGGTGCAGGGGGTGGCTGGGCAGTGATGTGGGTCTCCCAGTGGGGTGGATGGGGATGAATGGAAAAGCGAGGGGTGCTGAGGCATTCCTGTAGCGAGCGTGTAAAGGGGGTGGGAAGGACGTGTGCGCTCTGTGGATGGGGGGGTATTGGGGTATTGTGCTCACTGTGTGTGTGCGGAGGGGTGTGGCCAGGCCGTCCAGGCACTTGGGGGTGTATGCAGTGGGGGGTTCGGGGTGCAGGCAGTGTGTGTGCCATGGATGTTTGGAAGGCGGGGTGGTGGGGGTTTTTAATATTTGGAGAGTGTGTGCGGGGCTGTGTCGGGAGTTCACACAGCCTCTTTAGAGAGGGGATTTAATGCACAAGGTTTGTGAATGGAGAAGGGCGTTTTGGACAGGTTGCACTTGGTGAAATTTGGGGTTTTATACGTGTCTATGTGGAGGAAGGTGTGAGCAGGGCTGATTCCAGAGGAGGCGTGGGGGTTTCTCTGCGCTGGGGTTTGCGCTCGGGAGGTGTGTGAGGTGTGCTGGGCTGTGTGTGTGTGTAAGGCGGTGCTGGGGGGTCTCGCAGAGCGATGTGTGTGGAGAGGGCACCGCGAGTTCATGTGCTGCACGGGAATGGTTCACGCAGGGGCTGTGGAAGGGAGGTGCCGTGTGTGTAAGGGGGGTATCGGGGAGTGTTCCTGCAGGGGCTGTGTGTGGGGGTGGTTGCTGTGGTGGGTCTGGGGGCGGTGTGAGGAGGCATCCCCTGCATGGCCGGTCTGAGTGTGCGGGGCTGCTCAGGGCAGGGCTGAGCGTGCCCCTGTGCCCAGGGGGGTGTCGGTGTGCCTGTCCCTCTGCGTGTCCCTTGGACTGTGCCATGAGGAATGGGTCAAAAATCGCTGCTGCTGGGCAGGGGTGTCCTGGGGGAAGGCTCGCTCCGTGGAGCTCAGCTGCCAGCCGAGCGTGTGCCGGGGGTGCTCCCTCCGCAGCACGGGCTGCTGCCCTGGGTGCTCCTTCCTCGGCAGTGTCAGGAGAGCCCCTGGGATGCAATTGCAGCTTGGCCGGTCCTGCCTCCTTGCCCGAGGCAGGGCCGTGGGCAAGCTCTGCTGGCAGCGCAGCCACAGTGGGGTGTACACAGGGCACCCACAGCCGCCCTGCTTTTCTCGTCCCCGAGCGATTCACTCTTTGTTTGGACCTGGAATATCCCGAGTACTCTGTTGCAAGAGGGGAGTTGCTCTTCCCTGTTCCTCGATGTTTTCCTTAAGCAGAGGACCCGGCTGGTTTGGTAACTACCGAAAATCCACAAGGTTTTGCCTTTGGTAAAGGACAATGGATGAGTGTGTGAGGCACGAACTGCAGGGGCAGCCTCGGCAGCGAGTCATTGTGTGACCTTGACTAACGCATCTCTCCCTAGAATTCCTCGTCTGTCAAGTAGGATACTCATTTCCCCAAAATACTTTGCAGGGACAAGGACACAGAATAAATCTTGGTTTCCATAGAGGAGTTTTCCTGGGAAGAAATCGCTGCCTTTCGGAGCGGTGGTGCATCCTAGTGGAGTTATTCTCAGCCCAATTACAGCTGTCGAATGGAGGTGTGGCCTCCCTTAATTTTAGAGATTCTGCCATGTTTCATTCTGGTCTCTCAATATGGCCACAGCCTTTCTCTAATGGCAGCTCTCAGTCCTGCTTGTCCTGGGTTTTATGCAAATCTTCAGAAATAACTCCAGGAGAAAGTGCAGTTCTTTATTCTCTTTTTATACTCTTCCTTCTCTTATACTCTTTTTGTCAGTGAAGTTGAGAAATCTTTAGTTGTTACACCTGCTTTACACTGGCTTTTGCTGCAGGTAAGAAGGTACCTAGCTCATGAAAATATTTTTTTGGTGGTTGAGGTACAGACACAGGAGATCCTGACATTTGGGTTCTGGCTTTGTTCTGCCAAAATAGTG
This sequence comes from Ptilonorhynchus violaceus, assembly GCA_013397565.1. NCBI lineage: Eukaryota > Metazoa > Chordata > Aves > Passeriformes > Ptilonorhynchidae > Ptilonorhynchus > Ptilonorhynchus violaceus. Next base: position 354,136 of record VZRJ01008799.1, read on the forward strand.
TCTGGAAACAGCATTGAAGAAGAGGCACTGAAACCAAAATACGATTGTCTGTGTGGCTGTGTCCTCAGCAGAGCATCATCTAGGAAAATAAAACCTGAGCAGAGTGAAAACAAAGGAATCCATTTTTTGAAAATGCCAAAGTAGGTTTGCATGGTGCTATTGACAGCTTATTGAGAACAATATTCCCATATTTCTAGGGATGACCTACACTTGTGTTGCAGAAAAGCGATTTACAGTCCTGTGGTTGTAACTCTGCCATTAGCTTGGGTGTTTGCGTTACAGTGTGCAAGGTGCATGGAAGAGCAGAACTTGGGAGTAATTGTGGCACCCAAGAACAGTGCCCGCACCAAAGTGCATGCCTGCCATATAAATTAGCTTTTTGCTTGGAGACTGAGGGTAACTAAACCAGTCCTAGTTGCTATAATGGGACTAATTTATCACTGGAATTTCCAATAAACAGGTAGAACCTAGGAATCGAGGAGGCTCATCTCAGTGGTTTGATGGCAAAAGTTTGTGAATTGCTGATAATATTTCACATCATGTTCTAACTCCTTGGTTACTTCTGTGTGATTTAAAAACATACTTATATAGTGTAGCCTGAATAGAGTTCTGGAGGGCAGAGAATTATATTGCACAGTACCAATATCCCGCAGACAGGCATCTCAGGTGAACAAAGCCCTCATGGTGTGCTGCTAATTAACTGGGACCTGGAAATACCCTTTTGTTCTCCAAACCCACCGTTCTTCCCTGGCATTCAGAGTTACTCTCACAAGGTTCTGGATGGATGTTTTACTTCCCAGCCTGTCCGAGATGGAACAATTGAAGTTTCTCTTACTCTTTGTTCACTTCCCTCCTATCTGCCGGTTGGGATGTGCCTCTTGGTCCTTTCCTGTCCTGCCCCCTAACACTTCCCATTTTGAGAGCCCACAGAGCTCTGTCCCGTTGGTGCTTTGTGCTGCCAGCTGACTTCTCCCTCACTGGTCACAGGCTGCCTTTTCCACACCGTGCCGAGGAGCAGTCTGCTCTCCCGGTGACCTTCTCCCCAAATCCACCTGCCTGATCATTTTTCCTCTCTCCTTTCAGTCCCAATGGCCATCTTCCATCACCGTAGTCATTGTCTCAGTGCTGACTCCCTATTTTCAGCACTCAGTTCTAGCATATTTGTAAATAATGCACATGCTGCCATGGATTAGGACCGTGTTCCCCCTTGATCTGTCTGTTGGTTAAGTGCAGTGCAGCATCCTGTAACTGCTCTGTTACAGCTGACCCTGGCAGCAGGTGAGCTGCTGGCAGCATCTCCCACTGAGTCCCACTGTCTTGGCTGAGTGGGAAGGGGATTTTGGGCCCAAATGCTGCTATTTATCATGGCTGATTTGGCCAGTAAGTGAATCTTTTGGAAAAGAGCACCTTCATTCCCTTTCATAAATAATTGGTTCCAGTGACCAGGGCTTCAGGAATCTGTGAAGCTGCATTTATTGGTGAGTCACTGTTGCAACAGATAATTCTGTGCCTTGTGCTGGGATAAAACTTGCACAGGAAAGACACTAAAATAATCACATGTCATCCTTTGCAGCCTTTCTCGAGCTGATTGTAGAGCAGCTCACACTGTCATTCAAGTTTCTGCTAAAATCTGGCTCCTTTGACCTCTGGACAGGGTTGTTTGGTCCTTGGTTCATTTTGAGCCTTGATATTCTTGTAGACTCAATGTGATGAAATGGGAGGTTGTCCCACCTCAGCTCTGATCGTTCTTTGGCCTTGAATAAAGGACTGGGTAGAGGTGGAAGCTGATATTGGGTGGTGACTTCAGCAGCAAAGGTGGCTTAAGAACTGATGTTTCAGTCCTCATGGTCCCACAAATGAGTTCTTTGTGGGACAAGAGATTTTTTTTAGCCCTTTCCATAATTTTGCTGTTTTCCCATACTCAGCTTCTTGACATAATGAAAGGGACAGTGAGGCACAACTCGGCCATGAGGGAAAGGCACAAGGCAGACTCCTGACTGCTGAAGCCATTGCTGAGTGTTTTTCAGGGTCTGGACAGTGGTTTGGAGGTACTTACATCTTACAGGGTTTTTGTTATTGGTGGAATTGTGACCTGCTTCTAGTCAGTGACTCACTTCATGTGAGTTCAGTGTCCTGTGCTGGGCATGGTCAGGGTCAGAAAAACACGTGGAAACAAACCCCTCAGATGCAAATATAGCATGGATTAGACATGGTCAGCAAAGGCAGAAATGCAGACAGATTAAAACTAGAATTGGAGAGAATCAACATTTAGTTGAAGCTGTAGAGCTTCTCCCTTCTGAACTCCTGGGATGCCCAGGCTGTTGGGAAGGGCACAGCCCTTCTTCTGCTCTGCTCAGAGAGCCCATCCCAGGGTGGATCTGTGCCCTGTCCCGGGCTGCTTGTTTGAAATTTGCCCTTGCTTCAGATAAAACACTAGAAAAAGCTGAATAGGATTTTGTTTTGCTCGGTGTGGTTTCACTGCAAATGTTCTTGGGCTGCGTGAGATATTCCAGAAAGTGATTCCAAGCTTTTCATATCCTGTCATGCCCTTGGGAATATTTTCCAAAATCTTGTCCAGGAGTATTTAAAATAATCATAGGAGGGGCTCCACCCTGGAACTGTGCAGAGTCTGGTGTGTGCTGGGACTGAGGGGTTTATAGGAAACATATTGGAACCTCCACCCAATGCATGTGTGTTCCAGTTTGCCTGAAAAAGTGAAATTCATGTAGTCCAACACTGAAACCTTGGTAACCTGTGGAATTGTTTTCTGTGGCTGTTGCCCTGATAGCTCAGCTAATTACATCCCACATAACAAGATTTTTCCTTGAGGTTGTGTTTTATTTGCTTGCTCATCCTGGTTGTCACTAGGACCGGTGTGGTCCCAAAATTCTTTACAGGCTTTGTGTGGTTTTGAAGGTGATTCCTAATCACACATTTCTTTCACTTCTTCATCAAGAGGTGCTTGTCTTCATGGGAGAGCTCCCTGTGGAAGAGCCAGAGGAAGGGAGCTCTTCCAGGGTTCATTTTGCCAAGGTGGAGTAGGTCTTTTTAACTCATAAAGCAGCAGGAAGTTCACGCATTTGAAAGGAAAGACCTGCTCCAACACCATATGGAATGAACTCTGCAAGGTGTTAAGTCCACTTAATTCCCGTTGCAGTCCTAGTAAATTCCATGAGGCATGAAAGCTGGGCACAGTAGCACAATCTCAACTTTGCAAGTGCAGAGCTAGCAGCCAAAATAATTGACTGCTGCCCACAGAGACTGTTCCTGGAATAACTGTTAACACTTAGACATTCAAAATGGCCTCAATCCAGCTTTCCTGATTTTTCTCAAAAGACTTGTGCCCGCAGTTCATTATCCTCGGGAAGTTGCTGGTGCATGCTGAGGAAGGATAACTTTTTCTGAAAGCACAGCCTGTCATTTTTGGTATTGTCACAGGGAGCTGCTGTAAGAGGGTTGAAGGATTAGCGCTCATCTGGAGCTTAGGGCTTTTCTAAGGAACCTTCTCTAAGGCAAACCTTATCTTTGCTGAGATCATCCCTTCTTTAGGAGCTGGATAATCTCCATGTGCTTCCATGGAATGGGTAGCACCGGGATGTGTCCCGCACTCGAAGCCGGAGTGGTTCAGTGTGAGGCAAGCCTGGCTTCAGATGGCAAAGGTGATGGGCATGACAGAAGGTTGAAGGTCTGCGCTCAGCCGTGGTCAGCAGCAGACTGGATCTTGTCAGGATGCTGCTCCCCACCCCCAGCGCCCGAGTGTGTCTCTTTGGGGCTCCCATTTGGGGTTTCATTTGGAATTAATGATGTGTTCGTTGCACCTTCTCATGGCTTACAGCTGGATTTCTGCACGTGTGCACAGCTGGCTCCAGATGTGAGTTCCTGAAAATATTTGTGCGCAGATTGTTGTAGGGCTGGGGAGCAATAGGCTTCTGGGAGTCGTTCCTTTTGCTCCTGAAAAAATCTCCCATCCACTTGCCATCCCTTGTGTTATGCCGTGCACATCCTCTGCTGCCACGCAGAGAGACACATGACTGTGTCTGTCAGTCATGCTTCTGTGACTGGCACAGTTGCACACCTTGACTGCTCATTATAGGCTTAAACAGATGGGGCAGAGAGGCCAGGAAAGCCCTCCTCCCTCTATGGTAGCCCTATTCCCCATAAGATTTCTCTTTTTTATGATCATCTGGCCACCCTATAAATGTTCAAAGCCGGAAACTTCACAAGTCTTCATCCTATGCTTGCCCAATCCTGCTACCCTCATGGTAAGGTTTGGGTAAAACTCCACTGAGGGAAGTGAAATAGTTCGTATTCCTGGCTGGCAAACGGATGTGCCTCACTGAGGAACTTGAATGATAATTTTGCTGCTATTTGAGGGTCATAAACTGAGTTAGGGAAGACATTAGTTGAAGTGATTTTTAAATTAAGTTAAAGCTTCGGGTCACATCCTTAGGTCAGGGAAGAAGGAAAGAAAAGCTCCTCTTCCCTGGAGCTGAACTGCTGTAACTGCAGCAATGATGCTGAGAGGAGCTGCTGCTCTGAACTGCTGTTCTGGAGTGTCACTCCAAGCAAATTTCTCTCTAGTCTGAGAACCCAATAAAATATTTGCTAGGGTTTGGGTTAACTGAGACAAAGGGCAGATTCCATTTTCCACTTGTGAGTGTGAGCACAGCTTGCAAGGCCAGTGTGTGGATCTGCACTACTGCCTGAGATCATGTCTGTGGAAACAAACCCTCCGAGAGCTCTGCCTTCCCTCCAGCCTTGCCTTGGGTGTGCGCTGGTGTGAATACACAAACAGCTGTGGTGAGCAGCGAGGAGTTTGCAAGGACTCAGCTGGAACTAAGAGCAAGAGTGCTGTACCAAACAGACCAAGAATCTTTTCCACTTCTTTTAAAATACAGAATTTATTAAAGGAAAATATGCTCTACCACCTCACGTGTTTATAGAACACAGTGCAAATATACACTTTCTTCCACTGTGAAAATAACACAGATGAAAGTCAAATACAGATGAAAGTCAAGCCCTGCCACACATGAGTGGCTGATAGTCTACTTCTGTGTTTCAGGTAGGGGAGCAGAGGTGCAGGTGAGGTCAGAAGCTTCCCCAGGGAAGCCTGGGGCAGGGGTGACAGCAGCATTCCAGTCACTTAGTGTTGCATTTAAACACAGAAATCCCTTTTCTCAAAGGATAATGCACAGTTCTGCTGAGCACGCTTGGAAGGGCTCTGCTGCCCGGGGATTACGGGCTTGGCAGGGCTCAGGTTCTTAGGGTGGTTAATTCCCTGTGAGCATCCCAAACTCCCCGTGCTGCCCTGCACCCTCCGCTGTGACTCTGGAGAGAAGCCTGGACCTGCTCTGCACCAGGTGTTACTCGGCTGGAGCAGATGAATAAACCACAGCTTATCACTTATTAATCAGAAAGATTTGAAGTATTCAAAGCTTCTGGAAAACGATATCTCCAGAGGGAATTGTGTATAATGTATGGTACCCCGTGGGGTGTATTTAAGTTTCTCTTGAGTCAGATACACGAAATGTAAGGGATTAAGGAGCTTCAGCCATGGGTACTACTACATGGTCAGTTTATTGAGGGGTGTTGCTGACAGCAAATAGAGATTTTTACTGTTTGTTCAAGCCAACAGGCCCTGCTGCTGGGGTTATTGTGTTAGTTTGGGGTACACTAGCTGTCAAAGTGCCCAGCTGAGTGTTCAGCATGAACCTTGTCAGCTCTCTTCTCCCTTCTGTATTTTTATTCCACCTTTAGAAGGGAAAACAGAATGTCTGCTTCCTGTTAATAAAGGATTTTGGTCATTTTTATGGAACCGATGGAGAAGAGCTGCAGTTGGTGATGTAAGCACCACGAGTGTGCATCTCTTCGTGGCAAACTGGGTACAAAATTGGGGTTAAAATAAGTTAGCATCCTGCATTTCTATGGCTGCTTGTGACATCAAACCCTTATCACTAATAGGGGCACAAACACACAGGGTGCTGTTACAGGCCTGTAAAATCTTCTGTTTATTGTGTGCCTCTTGTGGTCTCACCGTGTGTTCTATGAAGGGGTTGACCTGGTGCCTCCATCCAAAGTGCAGTTTAGTCAGCAGCAGGATGAGTGTATGAACTTTATACTGGACAGGTTACATCCCTGAACCATGGGGAAATCAGTGGGATATTTGGAAATCCATATTTATGCCTTTGCCAATTGGATGTCGTATCCTGCCCCAGAGATCCTGGGATGGGAAGCGAGACTCAGCTGGCTTTTCAAAGATGTCCGAGCCCTGGAGTTTGCAGCCAAGGACAGACAAGGAAATGCAGCCAGTCTGGTTATGTGAAGAAGGAATTTCTTTTTTTTAATTTATATTTCAAAATAGTTAAATTTATATTTCAATTTCAAACGTATCGTAATACATGAAGAATTTAATTCTGTAAGATCAGACAAAGAAAACACCAGTAACTCTAAAATCCTACAGGTACCCATGTCATGCCTTCAGTTCCTATTAAAATTTTATCTAATGGCGAGACAAAAGCTGCTTCCTCCAGCAGTGAGTGACTTTTTTTCAGTGCATCCTCGAGTGCTCAGCAGCCTGAGTCATTTCAGACTAGACAGCGACATTCCCTTAGGGATACTGGTTTACAGTCTCATTCTAGTAATAACTCTTCCAGCATCCATCAGATTTGCAGGCCCAAAAGAAGCTCCTACAAATCCTTTAAGGTGCTTTTAAAACCTTAGATAGAGAGGATCCTGTAAATTACAGGCGCAGCTTGAAACTAATTTTGGGTGGGATAGGGAAGGGCTTTTTGTGAATTACTAACAAGGCCATGTAACCCTTCTCTACCATGTCTAAATTTGGATTTAATATATTTTTGGTGGGTACCAGCCATATAAAAGCAAGCAGTGGCATTTGGTGTAGAGTTTAATCTCAGCTGCCACTAGGTCTGTTCTCTAATAACTCCCTGATGCTCTAACAGTGCATATTTATTATGCCTGCTAGATTTATCAAGGCTACTTTTGGTAGAGACTATGCAGTGCAAGATTTTCATTATTTTTCAGGCGTGATGCAGAAGGAGCTTTGTGGATGAATGTTGATGCACTCTCGGCAGGGAATGACACACTGAACTAGTAGCTGGGCCTGTAAAGATAAAAAGGAAGCTGGCAAATTTACAAAATAATGGGGGTGGTCAAATGAATTTGGTGTTTTGAAGCTCTTGGAAAGCTTAGTTGCATCTTCAAGTCCCTAAATACCTTTATAACTTAACCTTTTTTAACCCCTGGTTCATGTGGTTGAGTGGTTGGATGCATCTGCTGATGGCTGACTTGGTGGAAATACTAGTAACATTTCAAATAATCATAAATATAACATTAAAATAAGGCAAAATGTTTTAATAACAAGCTGTCGTGGAAGTGCTAATGGAAACAATTATTAATGGTTTGCATGATTAAGGGGGGAAGACCATAGCGCCTGTTTCCCAGCAGCCTCTGGTAGTTACTGTAGAATTCCGTTCCTTCCCAAAGGGGAGAGTTACGTCTGCTCGTCCGACAACTTCTTCAAGAAGGTGGAATACACCAAGAACGTCAACCCCAACTGGTCCGTCAACGTGAAGACCTCTGCCAACCAGAAAGCCCCTCAGTCCCTGGCCAGCAGCAACAGCGCTCAGGCCAAGGAGAACAAGGACTTCGTGCGGCCCAAGCTGGTGACCATCATCCGCAGCGGCGTGAAGCCGCGCAAGGCCGTGCGCGTGCTCCTCAACAAGAAGACCGCCCACTCCTTCGAGCAGGTCCTCACTGATATCACCGAAGCTATCAAGCTGGAGACAGGCGTGGTCAAAAAGCTGTACACCTTGGATGGGAAACAGGTAGGAGGCTTTACAGATGTTACGTCTTTTTCTTGATCTTCTCTTGAGGCTTTGCTGACTCAGGGCAATTTTTGGAGCCTAAAATGAAGCTGAGCTGATTGCTGCCATCTGTTCCCTTAGAAGTACATCTTCTCATGCCAGTGGTTAGGTTACTAAGTTTTCCCTGATATTAATATCGAGTAAAGAATGCAGCCGTGGGTCTGGGTGGAACAGATGCTCCGCGTGTGGTGCGTGTCTGCTGGGCCAGCTAAATAAATAACGGGGCTGGGCTCACAGCCACCAGCTGATCTGGCTCTGGAGTCACTGGAAGAGCTCCCGAGCTTTGGCTTCACTCAGTGCAAACGTGCTGCTTGACTTCCCTTGCCCTCTGATGAAGTCTTGCTAAGATCAGGTGATTGATCCAAGCACGCTCTTCTGGCCAGCTCTGTGGTTAGCAGGGAACTGTGGAACTGTGTTGCATTTTCTTGACTGAATGCATGAGGAGATAACATGCAGAAAGAGTCAGAAATGTTTAGCGGGTCATCACAATGTGCTTCATGTCTACATGTTCCTGGAACTGAAGGAAACATCTGTCTCTTGTTAGCAGCTACACAGCAATGAGCCATTTCATATTGCTGTATCTATGAAAAACCTTAAAGGAATGTGGGGGATAATTTTTAGAACTGGGAAGAGCTAAATGCTTCACGGACAATTCTGAGCTTGATTTAACATTTGTGTTTATTGTAATTGAGGAGCGATCTTATTTTTGTCACTATTTGTCTTGCTCCAGATTCTGGAGTGAGGCAGCACAGCTCCTGTGTGGGTTTGGACACTGGCTATTCTAGGGATTGGTGCTATTGGTTTAAATTAACTCTTTTATGTCTCTGGAGAAAATTATTCAAGTATTGGCTCTGTCCAACAAACATGCAGACTTTACATATAAAAGTGTTCATCTTTCCAACCCCAAATACAGGTTCCTAAAGTGTCCTGCACAGTCCAGGTATAGTGCCTGGGAGCTGGAAGCAGCATGTCACTCTAACCTGTCTGATAGTCTGGTGCCCCTGCCCATGGCAGGGGGCTGGAACTAAATGGTCTTTAAGGTCCCTTCCAACCCAAACCATTCTGTGATTTTGTGATTCTTGCTTTGTCCTGACCTCTGTGTCCTGCACATTAATTAGTGGCTGGTTCTAGCTTCAGATACACAAAAAAATCTCATCTGCCTGTCAAAGCTTTCCTTTCCACTTGTCTCAACCCAGCACTACTTCTTCCTAACATGTGTGGTTTGAGTGTGAGAGGGTGACTCTCCAGCTACACTGTCCATAGGTGCAGCAGCACGCTGTGAATAAACAGTGGTGCAAGGAGTGATGTACTGGAAACCTTGGAGGAGACTAGGGAAAGAGGAAGGAGAGAGTGAAATGCCCTGTGCTCACTGAGGTGATCACACGTGGGCACAGGACCGTGCCCTTTGGATCACAGCAGCTTTACAAGGGATTAATAACTGGATCTGGCCTGGGAGCAGCTCCCTGCTCCTGGTGACACACACAGTCCTGCTGCTCTCACAGCTCTGAATGAGGATCGTATCTGAACCTCAGTGAGTGGCCTCAGTTCTCTGAGAGCTGCTGGCATTTTGGAGGTGAGATGCTGCTTGGGATGGTGTGCAGAAATAGGGATGCTCCATGAGCTTCCAACCAACTGTTCTCTTCTCCCCCTTGTAGCTGCTTACAGGAGCAAGTGGTGATTCCCCTCCACCTCTGGCTGGAAAGCAAGACAGGATCAACCCTGCTATGATATTTAACTTGTTTCACTGGCTTTATAATTCACCATTTTATGAAATGTGATATTTCATTGTGTGTTGGAGGCACTACTGGAGTTTCAGTGTGTGCAAGTGTACACCCAGGATTGCAGTTAATGGAAACAGTGAGACTCTGATCTGGCAATAATGGGATGTTTGATATTTGTTTGCAGCATCAGTTGCCGTTGTAGCTTCCTGAGGAGCAAACCGGGTTCACCAAGGCTCTGTTTTTATTGGAAGGTTTCCTTCAATGCTTGTTTTTTATTACATATGTGTGTTCTCAGTGTGGAAGTTAGAGCTAGAAGCTTCTGCTGTGAGTGCAGTGCTTGCTGTTAGGGTTTCCATGACATACTGCTCCATAAAATCTGACCCCCTGACACGACATTCGGGGGTTTTGCATGTCTGATTCTGACATTAGAAAGAGATTACTGAATGTGTAATTCTGACAAACAGCACTTGATTTTCAGGGGAAAATATTCATGCCCAAATGCAAGCTGCTCAGAGCTGAAATCCTGACAAGAATCCTGACAGTCTGTCTCTTGGAGTGTCATCAGAGGCACGTTACTCCCTCTGTTGTGAAGCGATAAAATTTACAAAAGGAGCGTACAAAGGAAAATCATCCTTCCTCAGTCCATGAGCTGGAACTTAATGAGGGGAGATGATTATTTTATTTATAGGCATTTCCATAGTGCTCATCAGTAGAGTAATCAAGATGCTTTAGAAGTACAGACAGTGGTGGCAATGACAGGGTGGCGTGTGAATAATTACATTTCTATGCACTGCAGACCTGCTGCAGTTGGAGTGAGAAAGCAGTTAATTGAGAGCTGGATGGGCTGTGTTTGAATAAATGTAGCACTCAACACAACAGCGAGGTCAGGGTATTTTAATGAAATTCTATTTCTTTTTATGTCTTGGGTTGGCTATAGAAATATGGCCCTTGAAACTGCTAAATTAGCATCTTGTGCTTAAGTAGTTTATTTAACGTGGTCTTGCACATATGTCTAATGCCTGTACTCAAGCTCCTTTCCTTCTTGGAGAATATCATCAGCTCTCGTTGGACAGCCCTGAGCTCAAGAGGTTTTTCAAATAGTTGACCAAAAATGAGTCGTGACCAGGGATCACAATAGACAATCACAATCACAAACTTTGGAACTTTCAGGACTGTATAGGAAATGGTGTAGGTCAAAGAGTTCAGTGCATTAAACAAATGCTATAATGCACCAAATTCAGCACTTGGTTCCACTACTACAACTGCTGTTGTGTTGAAATATGTTATATATATAATTAAAATATGCACATTCAGGATTTAATTTGGTCAGGTCTGGTGGATCATGTTGGAAAACAGTTATTTTGGTCGATTCTTTCTCCTTTTTTATACTCTTAGTTCTACCCAGTGTCCCAAGTGAGTCTGGATTCCTGGGAGCACTGGCTACTTTATGAACACGATGACAGTTTCTGCCTTGTGTCATTAACAAACCAAATTAGAGAACAGAATTTGAGACTGTGGATGGAGTTGCATTCGGATATATTGAATGCAGGAGCCTGAACTAGACTTTGCAAATGTTGTACAGATTTACTGTCCTGCTTGTGCTTGAGCTTCTGTCTCACCATGGTGTGCAATAGGTCGGTGTTTCCTGGAAGAGAGGAGGCTGTTCCATCACTGACAGCCCAGAGCAGCTGCTTTCAGCACCTTGCTTTGCAAGAGGGCTCTGTCTGCATTCATTCTTTCATTCTTTCCTGCTTTTAAGAAGTGACCTGTAGGAGCTGATGTCTTCTGTACACACTGAACTTTTTTTTTCTGCCCTGGATTTTATTCCAGGGTCTGTGAGTTGTTCAGCAAGTGCCTAAAGACAAAAATTAGTCCCTTTTTCTTGGTCATTGGCTGAGTTGGGTGGGGACGCCAGAAATTCATCAGACATGTTCAGTTGCACTTTAGCATTAAGATAAATTTTTGTAGTATGGAATTCTTCCTTCTTTTTCTCCAGCTGTTTTATTGCCAAGTCTTAATTAACTGAACACCCCATTGTGTGAGCCATGAATTATCATCACCAAATAAGCAGAACAAGGTGCTGTTCAGAGCAGGGAGAGCTTGTATGCTTCAGTTCCACATAAATAGAGATATTCTGGTCAACAAGCAGGGAACAGATTGTGGTTTTAGCCACAATAACATGCAGTGATCTCCTCTGGCCTTTGAAATGTTCAAGCACGGGGAGAAGTCCCCCATGCTCTGTTCCTTGGCTGTTACCCTCCCCAGACAGAGTGCTGCTGCTCCATGCGAGTGCTGGCTGTCTCATCAGATGGAATTACAGACATTTCCATATGTCAGGGCACTTGTGACTGTGCTCCCAAAAGAATTTCCAGTCTTAATAAAATGGTCCCCTCTAGCAGCCTTTGCTTTGATAAGGATATCAAGTGGCAGGCGATGAGTGGAGTTCATTCTGTGTTTGCAAAGCTGATGCCGGTGCCCGGGGCCCAGCCCAACCCTCCTGGCCAGGCAAGCAGTTGCCATTTCATTTTAGATTTCTTGCCCTGGGGAAGGGCAGCAGCCACGGAGGGAGAAGCAGGATGACTAAGCTCACAACGAGTTTAAGGTTGGGACTTTGTGATCAAAGTCAACAAATGAGTTGATAAAGCATCTCTTAAACACTGCACTGCTAGAAAAAGCTTTCTTAGAGGCATCCATACAAGTCGCACTGGAGAAACCAACCAAACTTTGAAGCTGCTGCACTGATTTGAAGCTGGTACTTGGAAAAAACCAGTAAAAAATTCATTGCTCAAGTGTTGATACCAGCAATAGACCAAACTCTTCCAGGATAGTGTAGAACTATTGATTATATTAATGAAATTGTATCAATGGGACATAGAACCAAAATATAAATGTGCCTCCAACAGCTGTAATCTGTAATTGGTGCTCAGAAAGAAGGTGAATACCTCTGTGACTGTACCCAGTAGCATCTGCCTTGCTGGAAGATCAGAGGGAAATATTCCCTCTAGAGGCCTGGCAGTAGTTAACTTACACCCTGAGGCATGAGGTTCAAGGTTACAGAGCAAGCAAATTGGTTTGTGTTATTACACATGTTGAGGGGAAGGATGGCAGAACTCCTCATCCTTCTAAGACACTGACTGCCTTTTTGGGTACTGAAAAACTGCATTGAAGCAAGCCCAGAATAAAGCGGTTTCATGCACTTGTGTAAAGCTGGGATTTAGCCCCAGAGGAAGTGGGAGGGAAGAGCAGGAGAGAGGTGCAAGTTTGTTCTGTATCCCACCTCCTGCTAAAGCTCCTGCAGCAGCCAGTGTGAACACGGAGCAGTGAGTCCCACCTTCCCTCCCTGCTGCACAAACCTGGAACACAAACCTGGAACACAAACCTGGGTCTGGTTTGCATCCCTTTCTCAGTCCTTCCCCCTCGGTGCTTCTCGTTCGCTGCTGAGATTTGCCAGGCCTGCATAAATCTTCCATTTGGATGGCGAGAGGACAGGTCTGGGTGGGCAGAGGAGCTGTGCAGGCAGGGTCCCTGCCCACAGGCGGGTCATTCCGGGTGTGGATTAATTCCCAGCCCCACTCTCCCCAGTGCTCGGTTGGGGTTACCTCCCAGCCCCACTCTCCCCAGTGCTCGGGTGGGGATTAATTCCCAGGCCCACTCTCCCCAGTGCTCGGTTGGGGTTACCTCCCAGCCCCACTCCTCCCCGGCGCTGTTGCAGCTGCTCTGGCTCAGGATGCTTGCGTGAGATTGCTGCTGTGCAGCAGCCACGTGTCATGCGAGGGGGATTAGTAATAATGTATGGAGTGGAGAACTCCTGAACCGCAGTCCCTGACGGCGCCAGACGGCACGGCCCGGCCGTGTCTGTGCGGGGAGCTGTGGTGCGAGCGGGAGGCCGGGGCCGCCTCATGCCCGCCGTGGCTCCACAGACACGCGCAGGCCCAGCTGGGCCCGCGAGGGTTTGGTGCTCGCTGGGACGAGTAAGCCGAGCCTCCGTGAGTGTGTATCCGAGCACTTACGATAAATTAGTCAGAAGACTTTCCGAGATGTTATTCAGAAACCTTATGCTTATTAATTTGTGTTTCCTCGGGTCTGTGGGCCACAGAATCTGGGTGAAAAGGGGCCTGTCTGGAACACCATGAATCCTGATTCCTGTGCTCCTCAAAGCAGAGGCGGGCTGATCTCAGCAGCTGAGGGCTTGATCAAACCTGTGCTCTGTACTGGCCTGGTTACCAACAGTGTGATCTCCCACCACTCTCCAAGATAGGTAGTGACAGGGCAAGGGGAAATGGATTTAAACTGTCAGAGGGCAGGTTTAAATTAGATATTGGGAAGAAATTCTTCCCTGTGAGGGTGGGGAGGGCCTGGCACAGGCTTCCCAGAAAAGCTGTGGCTGCCCCATCCCTGGAAGTGTCCAAGGCCAGGTTGGATGGGCCTTGGAGCAACCTGGGATAGTGGGAAGTGTCCCTGCCCATGGCAGGGGGCGGAACAAGATGATCTTTAAGAGCCCTTTCAATTCAAACCATTCTATAATTCTGTGTGTAGAGCAAGGGGAGACAGTGGAGCAGAACATCATCTTGCAGACTTTGCTGGATGTTTTGCCATTGCTTTGCCTCACTCTCAGGTTCTGGAGGAGGTGCCGTTCTCTCGCCTGCCATCCAGAGAGCTTTGGTGCTCTGTATTCATTGGCACGTTGCTGTAATGCAGATCCTGGCTGTGGTAAAAATCTATGTTAAAAATCTGTGGTAGATCTGTTTTCCTCTCGAGGCAGAAGGCTCCCAGTCCATGGGCAGGCTCCGGAGTTGTGCTGCTGTTTCCTGGAGATAGTTGATTGTAGAGCATTGCTGGGAGCCGTGTCCTGACCAAGCTCCACAGGAACACCTGCTCCCCGTGTCACAGATGGCAGGCTGTCAAAATTACTGAAGGATGCAGTCAGATCTGACCTGGTGACCTAGAAGTACGTGGCCCCTATTACTGCATCCTGGTGCTATTCACACCCCCAAAGAGACGTATGCTAAAAATTCGATCCTCAGTAGCATCTTTATTTTAGCAGTTCTTTCTGTCATACAGAGTGACATGTTCCCTTTTCACTCTGAATCCCAAGAGGGAAGAGGATTATTCACTGTAGAGCCAGAGGGTTTATCTAGGAATAAATGGGCTGAAAATGAGCAAGGGAAATAAGGCTGAATATCTGAAGCTGTGGACAGGCCAAGAAAGCCTTGTTGTTTTTTCCATTGTGAGTTTGTGTCATTATATGAACCTAAGTTTCTGGTTCCTTTTTGATGCTCAAGCAGCAATCCCACCAGTGTGAATGGCAGTCCCTCCTGCTTTGAGAAGGAGAAGGTCACACTTAAAATATTCTGAGCAAGCATCTACCTCAAGGTGTGGATTCTTGTAAATGTCTTATTTAGATTACGTAGAACAATCAAATATGTGAATTTTCCCTGTTTGGAATGGGGAAATGTCTGGTGTGCCAGGGTCCTCAGTGTTAGGCTGTGAGTGGCATCACATATATTATGTTTGCTCCCCTGTCCCTCCCTGCAGTGGCTCACAGAGTGAGCAAATACCCCTGAATTCCCTCGGGGTGACACACATGGAGAATCTCATGTTCCACATCTGGCTGCAAGTTCACCTCTTCTTGTCTGCCTGGAACCACTTCTTCTTTTCCCTTCTCAACTCTTACTGGACTTCAGTCAAAAAGCTGTTTTCACTCAGTAGCAGGTGAGTTATGACACTGTGTAAGCTCAAACTTACACTTCTCTTTAGGAAAAGCCTGCACTAGGTGTGAATAAAGGCAAACAACCAGGTAACAGAGGCTGGCAGGAAATGGTGTGATGGAGCTGTCATCCAGCACAACAGCATTTCCTTCTTTCTTTGTCTCTGAAACTGCACACAGGGCCAAACCAATGATTATTCATTTTGGTGTGCAGTATCTGTGTCTTCGTGGAGCTTATATATTAAGGAAATTAATCCGTGTTGCCAAGGGCCCTCTGAGTGTGAGAGGTTGCCCAAAGCCTCCTCACCCCATCCTTTGCCCACACTGCCAGTGTCAGACAGGGTCTCAGTGAGGGAAGGAGTGATAGCTCTGCTCATGTGCAGCCTCCCTGCACACTCAGCCCTGCCAGGAGTGACAGAACATACACACAAACGTGTGCCATGAAAGTGTGGCTAAAGCAGCTGGGGAGGAAAATACAGTTGGACCCAATCCATGCAGATGTTCAGACTTGGCTAAGGTAGGGCTGTGTGTGTGGGGAGGGGCAGAGAAAAGCCAGGGAAGCTGAGGGCTCTCCCAGCGCTCAGGGCAGATCCATTCTATACAGAGCTGGAAGTGCAGGCCTGCTCCTGGAGATTTGCTCAAGCTGAATAGGGAGGAATAAGCAGGGCTAATAAGCAGAGCATTCACTGCTCCGAGCCACAGGCACACCCTCTCCCCCGTGAGTGTGCAGCCAGGCCCTGCTCGATGTTACAGAGTGGATGTACAGTAATAATCTCTACTAACAGAGGTAGTTCTGGTTCCCTGGTTAACAGCAAGCACTGTGTGTGTGAGTAAACACATGTTTCTGTCTCTATAAGTACATTTTACTACATGTTGTAGAACACAACTCTGCAGCTCAATTTGCTGTCTGAGCAATCCAAACTATTCCTATAACTAAAGAATCCCAGGGACTATTGTGCTCTGATATCCTCGAGTCATGTTATTGTTTTTGATTCCCTCACCCTAGTAAACCAAAACCAAAGGCATCTCACTGCAGTCTTCAACTGTACTTTGAAAATGTTTGCTTACTTTTAAACTGTTCTTTGAGATAAATGCAAATCTCATTGTTATTAACAGTTTTAAAATTATCCATGTAATCTAAAATAAATAGGAAATTAGTGTGTATTAGCTCATGGTGCTTTTCCTTGTTTTTTAATCTTGAAAAATTCTTCAGAACAAGCATTTTCCAGCTAGACTGGGTGTAAAATCTATGCTGCCTTTTAGTATTTATTTTTTCTTTTTTTTTTCCCAAATGGGTGATTTAGTTATGAACAAAAAGCAGACATGGGGAAGATGAGAGAATATGCACCATTCATTAGCAGGATTTTTCCAGGGGATTTTGCTTCAGTCAGAAATGGCATGAGAGGTCAGTCCTGCCAGTCCTCCAGGTCTGAGCTCTGTTATCTGGAGGACAATGAGCTCAACGAGCTTTATTGGCTCCACAGGAATCATTATGCAGCCCCTGAGCCTGCGGGGCAGCAGGGGAGAGCGGGACTGGGGCTCCTTCCTCGTGCTCCCTGCCCTCACCATCTGCTCCCTGCTGCTTATCTGCTGCTCAGTCCCCTGGGGCTGCAGGACCCACAGCTCTGCTCCTGGGGCTGGGGCCACCGATCCCTGGCTGTGGCCATCAATCCCTGGCTGTGGCTATCAATCCCTGGCTGTGGCCATCAATCCCAGGCTGTGGCCATCAATCCCTGGCTGTGGCCATCAATCCCTGGCTGTGGCAGAGCAGTCCAAGCCCCACCTGGAACACCTCCCTGTGCTCATGGGAGAACAGCTTAGGGCGGCAGGTGTTGGTCTTTCTTCCTCTGTTCAGGTTCTCTGAACAGGGAAGAGAAATTGGTTTAGGAAGGCATCTTGGGGCGTGTGCATCCGTCTGTGAAAGAGGCATTCCCTCAAGTTATTGCTGTGCCCGTGCACTCTTGGCATCATCTCCTGTGCCTTTGCTCACTCCCTCATGCCCAGAATAGTGCTGGAAGAGGAGCAGGGTAGCTGGGAATGGTGACTGATGGTACCTGTTCTCCTCTGTGTGAAAATACACCAGGACACCCAGCTGCTGTACCAGATAAATCAACTGACAGGAAGGGTAAAGTTGTGAAAAACCAACATGGGATAGCAGGGTTATATCATGCAAAAACCCCTTTCACCTTAATGATCCATTAGTATAAAATAATAAAGCCATGGATGGGGGAGAGCCAGTGGACATTTGGACTTCAAAAAATCATGAGAAAAGAAAGGCTCCTTCAAGAACCTGTGAAGGAACCTGAAGTAGTGATGAGAAAATGTTATCACAGATTTGAAACAGGTCTAGAAAAAGAAACCAGGGTAGAAATAACTTCTTATCAGAGTAAAAATTAAATATCAAGAAACAAGTGGTGTTTACTGTCTTCTTGAGAGATCTGGAGGTGGAAACACTTGGTGAAGATGGTGAAAGAACTACAGTAATGAAAAATGTTGGGAGTAATGGATGATCATAAGTTCAAAGCAGCACACACTGGTAGGAATTAGTCTTATACTTGTCTTTTTAAATTAAAAATAACTATTCTGTAGAGAGGATTGTCTTGCTGAGGCAGGCTAGTAAATAATATCTTAGCACAGAATCAAAACAGCATGTTAAAGCATATGGTATCCATTCAAAATTCACTCAGAAAGGAGCAGCTTTTTAAAATATTGCTATATTCCATTTATCTTTCCACTTCACCTCTCTGCATTCTCAGATGTGTCTCAGAGTATGGAAGGAAATAAAGAGCTTCTTGAGTGGCTGTGCTGCAGTGCAGCCCTCTGCAGTGCTCCCATCTCCTCCTGCAGCAGCCAGAAGGGGTGGGGTGGCTCCTACAGTGCTTGGGAACTCGTGTTAGTGCCGTGTGTCATAGCTGGGGCTTTGAAACACCAGGCAGGTTACAAATGGTCAGTGTTTCCTCTGGAGTGCTGAAGCAGCCACTGCTGCCAAGTCTTGGTCTGGTTTTGTGCCTGCACTGTGAACCTGGGAGTTTGCCTGTGCCGGGGGGATGGAGATGACCTGGCACCCAGGTTCACTTTCTTTGGAGATCCAAAGTTTCTGGATGTGCAGAGATGTTGGGAGAAGCTCTGAGGATGGGGAATCCCCTGAATTCCTACAGCCAGGTGACACATGTTATCCCACTGCATGGGATGGCATAGTGCAGCCCTTCTGGACATAAAGGGCCTTAGAACAAAGATGGGGACACATTTTTGGCCTGGGACAAAGTGTAATGGTTTTAAACTAAAAGAGGATAGGTTTAGGTCAGATAAAAGGCAGAATGTTTTTACAATGAGAGTGGTGAGCCACTGGAAGAGGTTGTCCAGAGAAGCTGTGGCTGCCCCTGGATCCCTGCAAGTGTCCAAGGCCAGACTGGACAGGGCTTGCAGCACCCTGGTCTGGTGGAAGGTGTCCCTGCCCGTGGCAGGGGGTGGGAGGAGATGCCCTTTAAAGGTCCCCTCCAACACCAACTGTTCCATGATTCTGAGGTGGAACATTTGAAATGGATTTGTCAAAGCTGCATGGAGCGACCCTACTCTTTACATGAGGGACATAAAATTTGGTGCTTGTAAATGTCTTGCTCTTGATGCATATGGACCTGTCCATTCTTCAGTCAGATGTTCTGTAGAGCCATTAACTCAGCATTTGTAACTTCTCTCAGTCACTTCTTTAATATGTATCTTTTGCACTCTTTTTATCTACAGGATGGTATCACTGGAGTGGAGAGAAAAATACTACACCCCTCACTTTTCTCCACTCCACCAAGCATTAACAGGAACCTATAAAATATTTGCAATGGAAATAAGCAAAAAATCCAGTGCAACCATTTCAACTTTGTCAAGAGTTTTAAACTTAGCAGATACGATATTTGGGGAGAAATGCTGAGAAGCATTTGCAGACAAGCAAAAAATCTGTGTGAAACCTTAAACCTGAGCAGCCTTCCATCATGGAGCTCGGCTTTAGCCCATCACAAACTCAACTTCCCCTCCTCAAATGTGCAGATATCAGGAACCTTATCAACTGCTGGCAGGCTGCAGGATTACATGTAAATGAAGTGTATCAAAGAGTCGAGTTAGGTACCCAACATTAGGATCTAAGAACGTTATTCTTGCCTACTTGAAAGCCCTTCATAATGGATTAGAAACAAGAACTTACATCTCTTAATACCAGCTGAAATTTGAAGCGTCTTTTTGGTTCTAGTGAATTTTAATATTTTGAGAAGAAATGGTACCGGGGATTTCCTTCATTTTAGACAACCCTAGTCACGGAGGGTTGCAAAATGATGCACTCACTTTGCAATCAAAATGAAAGCCACAAGGCTGAAATTTGTGTAAGAGACTCCATAGAGTTGTTGTTGAATGTTATTTTTAGCCCTGTAGAGCAACAGAGATCGTTACAATCTTGGCATTTCTTGCAGTTTTAAAATGGAGAACAGCTTTTGAAATGTCTGCTTTTCCTTGAATTTTCATCCATATCATGCTTCTTCATAAAGTTTTTGCACTACTCTTGGCAGCAGGTGGTGATTTAGTGCCAAGCCGTGCAGAACTGCTCCATTTTACACTGTTTCTGCAGAAGGCTCTTTCTTCTGAAAAGGAGATGCTGGAAAAAAATGCCATCTGATCCTGACATTCATTGTTTGGGTTGTTTCCAGTTGCACGTGTGAAGGGTTCAATGTATTGTAAAGTGGATAAGGAAAAATAAAGTTGGGCCAAAAGTGCGCTGAGCACTGTTTTGCAGATCTCATAATGAGTGAAAACCAACTTGTTTTTTCTTCTGAGCACGGCTGACAAAGACCTTTTTTCTCTCAAAACCAGGAGAAGGTGCTTGTTACAGGAAGTATCTTATGTCACAGATGAGTGGCAATGTGCTTCAGGTATTCAGCAGTGGGCTCCTGGCAGGAACCCAGCCACAGTGTGTGACCAAGAGTAGGGCAATTAATTTGGTGTTTTCAGAGAGGGCTGCTGTGACACATTTAAACTCATAGGGAGGCTGAAATGAGTTTTTCAATTTGTCTTTAATGTCCGAGTTGGAAGAGTTTTCACACATCTATGTCTTATCTACCTTTTGGAGAAACAAAGGAGGACTCATTTGTAAGATTGCTGAGAGCTGGAGGGATGCAATGGCTCAGGGTGCTATCAGTGAGGGTTTCTCAATCCTGCCTCAGTTTTCAGGAGGAGTGTCTGTTGCCCATCTCTAACAGTGTCCTAAGAGCAAACAGTGCTGTACAGCCAGAAATACAGAGAGCAGAGCACAGTTTGAGCGCTCATTTCTCTCTCCATTTTCCCTCCTTCCATTTTATTCATTCCCTGCCTGCGTGCAGGGGGATTTGCCTGTTTGCTTTGCTTTCCTTGCCATATTGTTTCAATTATCAGACAATCTTTTTTCACCTCCCCTTCACTTACACGTGGCTATGACCTACAGCTGGGACAATGCAGTCATTCTGGCAGCTGCATCGTGGGCCACCTTCTGCTGCTTTTTGGACCACCAGCTAAGACTGATGAAGAATTCTAAGTCTCAACAGCATCACAACCGACTGAATCCCCCTTCTTTTCACTGCATCCAACTACAGCTTACAGAGTACCTGGGTGTAGTTCTGCAAGGGTCTGGCTCCTCAAACAAAATCAGCATCCGGGTTCTGCCCCCTCAGCGGGTGGGATCCATGGAGGGCCGTCTCTGGTGCCATATTTAGGCAGGAGACAAAGCGGGGATTGATTCAGTCCCAGCCTTGCCGTGGCTTCCTTTCCATAAGTCGTGCTTTCCCTTCCCTTGTGCAGCCTGGCAGCTGCAGGGGCTGGTTGCCTGGTGACGCTCTCGGCAGCACAAAGAGCTCTCAGCTGGGAGGCCGGGGCTGGCCGCCACAAACAGCTGGGAGAATTTTATTTGTCTTTCTCTTGTTCCTGGTAATTGCAAGGACCTGAATCAAAGTCAACAGAATAGAAAAGGAAGCACCAGCATATACTATTTATGGCTTCTTTAACATGCACCTTTTTTCTTCCCGAGCTGGGGAAGTGACAGCGTGTGCCAGAAGTGGCCCATTATTTCAGAAATTCAGGAATAAAATTAAAAGGTGTGATTTCCACTGCTGGTTCAGGCAGGCTTTTACCAGGTTCTATATAAAAGCAACATGTGAGACAGGGATTTGGATTTATGAATCATTGTTCCTTAATCCAGTGTGTGACTGCCTGCCTGTTCATTCTTTGTAATAATTCTATGTTGTGCAGGTCACATCTATGAAATAGCCATTAATGACTTCTCCTCTGCCTCAGAAGAGCACAGCGCTCCTCAGATTTTGTGAAAGGTAAAACAATGAATAATATATTGATACCAGTCAGGTGTTAACTGCTTTTTGGGAATTTATTTATGCAAGGTGCTACGTGGTAACCAAACCCTGACACTATTTACAGTTCACTGATGAAATGCACACTGACAGGGATAAACTGATATATGAACATACGAAGGATCTGCTGTTAAACTCAAGACCAAGGAGTGTTGTTGGTTTCTGCATCTTCCTCCCGGATCAAAAGCCCTGAGGTACCAAGAAGTAAAACGACCTTTTGAGGGTTAGGGCTGCTCTGCTCCCAGGGCTAAAGTCAAGAAAGATTGAGGAATGTGAACTAAAGTGGAAATGTAGCTGCCTAAGAGAGTGCTAAATGTAGCATGCAGAGCTGCTGAGGGCATGGACTAAGTTGGTGTGACTTTCTGATCTGATTGTAGGAACGAGGACTCTGAATTTTAGTGCCTCACACTCATGAGCTGTGACACCAGGTGACACCAGGTGTAGTGCACACTCAGGGGTTTGGGGCCTTTCATTTGTGCCCACGTGCCTGCACAGGGCCTTTTACATGAACCTTTTCAGGGAAGACACAGCAGCCCGGGTGGCATTTCTTTCTTAAAAAAAAAATACATAAGCTGTATTCTCTTTTTTGATCTGAAAACATTTTGTCACTCCAGTACAGGTACTTATGGCATAGTTTTCATCACTGAGCTGGTGCTTCCCAGGTATTTTTTGTGTGAGTGGTATTTGCATGGATTTTGTTGATTCCAAATCGAGCCATTTTCCTCACCGATCCCTTTCCAATGCGCTGCTTCAGATGCAAATGTGTCGAGACAATAATGGGGGCAATCCCGGAGCTCACGCTTCGGGGTTTACAGCGATCACTGAAGGCATCAGGCAGGAATTGGCCTTTCCAGGCAGCATCACGCAGAAAGATGTAAGTACATTTGTGAAGGAGGAGCTTCCCTGTCTCCTGAAACATCAGCTGTTAGCCCCTGACAGAGGCTGTGCGTCAGCCACCGATGAACTGATCCTCTGTGTCAAATCCGTATGTAAATGCAACAGCCTAATCCCCTTGCCCTAATAGGAATTTCACACCTTAATCCTCACTGTGTTCAGGGGCAAAGACATTCCTACCAGGCACTTTGACGAGTCCATCCTTTTTGAGAAAAATCACTGTGTGTAAGTTTGTGGGAGCTGGAAACTGTAGTCTCCGATTTGTATGGAAGACTGGAGCATGTCACTAATAAAAGAGAGGGGATTATGTTCCTAAATTGTCAGTGGATTTCAGAGGATTTGCCACACCAAATGAGACCATTAACCTACCAAGTCCTTCATTTTGCCCCTGGCTGACTCTGCTTTAGCTGGAAATGCTCCCTGGGCAATACAGTTGGGTCTGTAGGAGTGGAAGGAAAAGGATTCCCTCCTGAGCCCTGCAGCAATCCAGGATGTGCCCTGCAGCTTGACACTGCTCCTTGAGGCCTGGGCTTCCACTGCTCAGCTTGGAGGAAGTGCCCATCAGTGCAGGTGGTGCCATTCTGAATAAACCTGTAATTTACATTATTATGTAACCTCAGTGAAGTATTAAAAAGGCTGAAGTGCAGCACGTGGCAGGGAGTGGGCGGTGCCTTGAACTCATCTTTTTCTGTACAGATATGCATTAATCTCTCAGTCATGGAAACCTATTTCTTGCCCAGCTGCAGAGCCTCATCCAAAGCTCACTGAAGTCTATAGGAAGCTTCCACAGGCCACGACCTCAGTCTGATGGTCCAATGCATCCAAAACTTCCAGGGGAAAACCAGCACCGTTCCTGAATTGCCACCTCTGAATAAAAGGATGCACCAGTGTGTTTCCCATCACAGCGGGGAACTGAGTGCACTACACACAGAGGCTCCTTTCTCAGCCTCAGGAGGGCCATGTTTGTACCTGTTGTGCTCCTGGATGTGGTGATAACTGTGGGTGCAAATCAGGCCCCTGGATGTGCTGCTGTGGAGAGTCCTTCCCCCATCCTGTTTGCTCCGTTTGCCTGCTCGTGCCCTGGGCAGGGTGGGTCTGGCAGCTGGGATGCTCCGCTGCCCCAGGACACCCTGTGAGCACGGCCTCGCCAGCTGCAGGGCTGAGCTGCCCGTTTGGGGGAAACCTGCGTA
Organism: Ptilonorhynchus violaceus; assembly: GCA_013397565.1. Lineage (NCBI taxonomy): Eukaryota > Metazoa > Chordata > Aves > Passeriformes > Ptilonorhynchidae > Ptilonorhynchus > Ptilonorhynchus violaceus. The sequence continues at coordinate 377,905 of VZRJ01008799.1, forward strand.
AATGTGTCCTGTTATTCCCGCTGCCAGAGCTTTTCCAGACCAGCCCTTTGTGTTCCTTCATTTCTCACTGCAGAAGCTTGTTACTCCCTGCCTGCTCTCTTCTTGTGGCTCCAGCCCCTCCTGGCTGCTCTTTGTTTGCTCTGCTGTTGCTCCACGCTGCAGTTTGGACTTGCCTTTCACCGGTGCAGGAATGGGGCTCTTCAACAGGCAGGCCTTTATATCCATTCTCTGCAGGGTCCATTCTCCCAGTGCAGCCCTTGGAGCATTTGCATGCCAAATGCCAGCACTCTGAGTCAAATCTGCTGCTACACAAACTAAGCCTTGATTTTATTTTTTTTCCCCAGGCCAGCTGGCTGTAGAAAGTTTTGTTCTTTGTAACTCTAAATACTTGTGTTGTTTTTAATTGAATTTGACTGTAGCTCACTTGGAATTTGTGGCTTTTCCTTGGGAATGATATCACTGTCCCAGCCAGCTCCTGTGGAGCAAAGACTGGAAAAACCTACTTTATGTCAAACTATAATTTAAGAGTCAGCAATGTCTGATGTAGCAAGAAATGCAATTTTGGAGGGGAAACCATTACCCGGTTATTTAAATGCTTCTGTCATTTGGAATAAACCCATCTGTAACAGCAAAGGTCACAGCATCCCCAGGAGCTACTTTTATTTTGTATTGTTTTACTCATCTCTAGCATGGAGTTAGTGACCTGCATGCATTCAGCCCCACAGAAGGGCTGTCCCCTCATGCAGATGTCCCTGCCCTGGCTGGGTTCAGTTATCGTGCCAAGAAACCTCTGAGAAATCCAGAGGAAGCTGTGGCAATAATCAAGTCTCTGGGTGGATCCCCCGCAAATGCAGCCTTTTCTAATGGTTTTGATAATTGCATGTCATTTTTTCAGCCTGACTAAAGCAATTTTGATATTTTCTGGTCTTGATGCCCTGCATCAGCATTTTCTTGTACTAAAGGTGCCTAAGCAGAGCCTGTTCTCCATTGCCCAGTGCTGTTTCAGCACTTTCTACTTGTTCTCCCATAAAAACAGTGCATCCTGTTGAATGGAGAAATGCACATGGCTGTTGTCTCTTATTTCATTGTACCAGATTTTAAACGACATCTGCAAGAGGGAAAATACCCAAGCTTAGGGAGGGACTGAGCTCTGTGACACTTTGCAGGTGGGGACCTCGGCCCCAGGCTGGGAACATCCCCAGTGCCACAGGGCAGCAGCTCCTCTGTTCACAAGCAGCGCCTTAATTCAGCCACCAGCCAGGCTGTAACAACCTCCCCTATCAAACACCTGGAGTCTGCCAGGGCCGGGCTAAAGCTTCCTGCCTTGCCTGCCAAGTGGGAAGTTCACCAGTGGCAGGAGCTGATCAATCCAGTGGATCTTGCAGGCAGTGCCTGGCTGAGCGTGGGTGTTCTGGTGCGTGGGTCGCGCTGCAGCAGCTGCTCAGGGTTGCCTTGCACTGCTTCTCTGGACACGCGGAAGATGAACACCATAAACATAAATAGCCTCAAGGTTGTTATTGTCTCCATCAGGTTGCAGCAGGAGGAGTAAAGGGGGGTGGTGAGCTGGGTTCTCAGATGTGCCCCTGGCCCTGCTCTCAGTGCAAAGCAGCGTGAGCTCTGTCCTGGCAGGGCACCCTCAGTGGCGAGTGCTGACCCCACTGCCAGGGGTTGTGCCCCAGGCATGTGCCGTGCCTGTGGCAGCACTGGGGCAGCAGGTACTCAAACAGCCCCTGCTGCACCTTTCTGTGGGACCCAGGGCACGTATTGTGCCTCCAGATGGTGCAGAGCAGGCCCTCACCCTGCCCTCACCACACTCCCATCTGCTCCAGCTCTGTTCCCCTGCTCATGGCAGCAGTGCTGGGGTCAGCTCACAGGGCTCTGGCTGGTGTCATTTGGGGACCGTGCCTCAGCATTTGAACTCTTTCCCGAGCAGGAGAGCAACCTCTGTGCTGCTGGCAGGGCTTTGTGTGAGAGACAGGAGGCTGCATCCTCAGCCACACCAATTACCAAGGAAGTGTGTTGGTAACAGCTAGGCATGATACTCCGGGTTTTTGTGCCCTTTTTGCCTTTCAGCTGAATAGTTGGGAGGAAGACGCTGAACCCTCGGTGGAGAGATGTAAAAATTACTTGTGGGCAGCACCCATGTAATTGATGGCCCAGTGGTGGAGATGCTATTTCTGGTAGCACTCAAAACAAACATATTCCCAAAGCACAATGCATGCAGGTCTAGACCTTGCAGAAATCCATTAGCAGGGCTGGTCTGGGAGTTGTCTGGCTGTCACATTTTGGGATACATTTGCAAGAAACCTGTTAGAAAAATAGATTCTTCGTGACAACAGAATATCCCCAAAGCATGAATTCGAGATGCTGTAAGCAGGAAGGTCTGAGGTGCTCTTTGCAGAGGAAGAACTCGTATAAGCCTGGGACACTCTATTAAAAACAGGGCAGATTTATTGACTTACACTAGCTGATAATCTGTTCCTAAAGCTGCTTTTAGAACCAAAGTAATGTAGTTCATATTGCTTTCCCTCGTTCTTCCTAACAGTGCTACTTCTGTCCCTTGCTTAAGCGCTGACAGTTTAAAAATGCATTTGGAAAGGTTGTTCAGGGGATTTTGAGCATGATACTGTTAATAGGAGCATTGTTCTGCCAGTCTCAGAAATTACCCAGTTTTCTCTTAGGGCAAATCTGCCATTTTATCCACTTAGGCACCAGACGAAACAACCTTTACTGTTTCCTCGCCGCCAGCCAGCAGCCAGCATCTGAGGCAGCTCCCGGCAGGAGCTTCAGTGTTTGCCCTCTCCATCGCTGCAGAGGAAAAACAAAACACGCAGAAGAAAAACCTCCCCTAATTTATCCAACCCGAGCAGCTCCGAATGGTTCCCGAGCAGCTGCAGATCTCAGCGCTCCCCAGCAGCCTGCCCAAGCCGGCAGCGGGGATGGAACCGAGCCCCGGCTCATCCTTTGTTTCAGGAATCGCCTCCGCTCGCTGGGAAAGCGGAGCCGCTGGGGCTGCGGCAGAGGGGCTGCGTTCACAGCAAACGAGAGAGCTCCAAGAGATAACTTCTCCTGCCCGCCCTAGAAGGGACATTTCCGTCCGAGGTGCTTCGCTAATGGTGGTGGTTTCGTTGTGTCTGTGCCGGTGGCACGGGTCAGAGCTGGGCTGTCAGCCGGCCAGGCTCCTGTCCAGAGCGTTCCCTCGCCCGGGACACGGCCCCGTTCCCTCTCTGCATGGGCACAGGGTGAGACAAACACCTTCGGAGACCCTGCTTTGGCTCATCAGTTTACGGGCTGTTTGCTGAACAGGCTGCACCAGTGAGGCAGTACTGGGGGTCAAATCTCACCTCAGAGTCTGTAAACAGAACTGAACTATCATCCCAACCATTTGTCTGTTCACCTGCAGAAAATAAATCTCCCAGTTCCAGGTTTCCTTCACTCCTGTGGAGGTAATTTGCAGATTTTTCTTTTACTCACTGAGAAGACATCTGCTTCAGCTTGCTCTTGGCTTCTGCACTGTGCAGAGGCCATTAGCAGGCAGAAACCATCAGCGTGGCAGCAAGTGACAGGCAAATGAACCTGGCCAGAGGGGCTGAGGTGGAAATCCACTTAATGTGCTGAAAGGAAAATAGGAAAATGTTTGACTGGAGAGGATGGGGGCACTCCGTGAACTTCCAAATGTGAATATGTGTGTCCCAAAAGGCTCGGTGTGCCTGCCCCAGGGCTGTCACCTGGAGCATCAAGCGCTGCAAATTGAGGGCACGGCCCCAGTCTGGTTGTTTGTAAACTTGACAGGCTTGTAATTTAGCAAGAGCTGAATCCTGTTAGTGGAGGTGCTTGTTTATTGCTCAGCTGGCCATAGAACCCCTGATTTTCTGTGTTTCTTTGCAGCCTGTGCTCACATTATGCTGGTGTAAATGACCGAGCGAAGCCTGGGGCTGCTGGCAGTGCGGTCTGAGGGGAGCTCTGGTGGTGTGAGGTCCCCAAAGCCACAGCAAATCAGAAGCGTGGCAAATACAGGGCTCTCCTGCCTTGCTGTGGCAGCTTTGCTCTGGAGACAGCCTTGGCTCTCCCAGGTCAGTGCCAAGGTGCTGCACCGCTGCACATTAGTGTGGGTGGCTGACAGGTCAGCAGCAACAGCTTCCACATGCCTGTGGAGGGAGACAGGTGAGGGAAGAGACGTTTCTGCACGCCCCAGTGGGCAGAGAATTAAAACCTGTGTCTGCACAGGTGAATGAAAGGGTGCCTGGGGGATGTGCTGCCTCCTTCTTGCAGAAAGAAATCAAATTGTTGTAGGAGGCCAAATGCTCAGGTGGTCTAAATCCGTCACGGGCAGTGTGCTAGACTGGAAACATTCATCCTCTTGTGTAGCTCAGGAGGGGCATCATAAGGTCCAAAAGTTCATTTTCTTGGTTATAAGAGGTATCCAGTCTGATTAGTATTTCAGCCTTATCAAATAGGTCACCTGCAGGTCTCAAGTCTGAAGGGCTTGGGTAAAGCAAGCACTTGTCCTGTCAGGGGTTTGTCACTGGGGCGTAAGGACAGGAAGCAGAACATTTGCTTGGCATCTCTGTCTGTGGATCAGTGCTACTCCAAGGATTGTCACAGGATGAATTATAACAAAGATACCAAATCTTGCAAGTTACCAAAAAAAATCCGTAGGAGGCAAGTATCCAGAGCCTTATTCACGTAGTATAGTGAATTTGACCAGATTCTCCTCCATTTTACTCCAGCCTTTATATAAAATTGGTGGACTGAAAATCAAGCTCAAACAGGATTTGGCCCTTGAACAGCAGTAATAAAGTCCAATTATATGAGAGAACCAACATTTGCCTCATGGGGAGATGTTATAATAATTCCTCTTGCTTTCATCCTTGTCTTTCTCCCTAGATTAAGAAAGAATATGGATATTTTAGTATACACATTACCACTGCATGGGGCTTGGATGCTTTATTTTTTTTTTGGTATCTCTTCAGAAGAAAAAAACAGTGCAGGAAATTTGAAGTGATGTACTAAGTGAATGCAAACTAGCCAGGTTTATTTGCCTGATGCAATGGAATAAAAAAAAAGCAGTGGAAAGGGAGCCAAGTCATTTTCTTGTAGTCTGCAGGAGGGAAGTTCAGTGCATCTGGAAGGCAGCAGTGTGGAGAGGGAGTGTTCGTAATTGAACTGGCACATGGCAAAGGAAACGTTGGGGCAAATCTGCGTCAAAATAAGGGCGGTGTCAAATTGGGCTCGAATTCAGTAATCACAGGTGCCAAAGGGATGAATTTAAGTTCAAAGTTTAGAGTTGTTGTGATTACTGTGGTTATTCTGGGTTCCTTTTTCAGACGGTCCCAGCAGGAGGCATGAAAGATTAAAAATTTTAATATAGGGACACTGATAGGGAAAGACACTTTCTCCTGCAAGGAATTTAGAGTGGGAAGTTCAGGGAATATTGATGAGATGGAGAAGTACTTGTGATTCAGTTCAATATAGGACACTCTTTAAGTTTTCCTGCCCTCAAAAGCTGGGTGGTAACTTTGGTATCTTGCATAAGTGGATTTATGCCTCAACAAAACAGGATTACTTTGAGCACACCTTTTAATTTGGGGAAAAACAGCACCTTCCAAAACAAGCAATTAGTCAAGGGTGAGAACACTTCAGGCACCCCATGCTTGATTAAATTATTCAAGGGTGAGTGGGACAAAAATCCAGGGAAATCAAGTACATTTGGAGAATAAAGAGACCTTGGTGTTGGATGTGGGAGATGGTGCTGTGTCCTAGGAAGCACATCACCAGCACAGCTCAGGTGAATTACAAATGGAACGTGTTACCATCCTCATTTCATGGAGAGGAAATGTCACACTGATCCTAAAAGCAGCCAAGACCCCCTTCCCTCACTGATTTCTCTTTGCTTTACACCCTCAGCCCCCTTGGCTTGCCGAGGTCACCCAGCAGGTAGCACAGCTGAGAGATGGCTTCAGCATTCCTCTCCTCCCTGCCCTGCTGAGCGATCCTTTCCCACACCTCTCTCACTTCCCCCACTAATGTAGCCTTGTTCCCCACAGTACTTGGAGGGTTTATTTCCATTTTTCCTTGTCAATTAACTGGACTCCCAACTGCATTGTGCTGAACTGCTACACGATGTTCAAAATTGCTCTGCCTGGATGAAGCACGTGGGCAAAATTCATTTATCAAAGTAAGGACTTTGGGGAGAGCACAATTAATCTCCACTGATCCCTGGAGAACCTCCAGGTGGAAATGGGTCTGTAGGTGTGAACAGCTGAAATAATTCGATTTTTTTCACAGCCCCAAAATGAACAAAGAATTCCTTGTGGGAGAAGTGTGCGTGGAGAGTACAGGATGAAAGAAGAGGGCAACAAACAGGGGTGACCTAAAGCTTGGGATCGTTACTTGCCCCAAGTGTGGCTGGGTGGAAGAGCCTCTTTAACTTGTCCCAGGGCACAGAATGATTTGAAAGGGCAGGAGAACGGAATGAGCTGAAATGGAGCCAGTGGTGCTTTTTCAGCATCCTTTGCAAACACTGGAGCTTGCTGTTTATGACAGCACAGTGCTGGGAGATGCTTTTCAGGCTGTTCTGCTGATTTGATAAACGGCCTTACCTGTTCCTGGAGCCCCTGGATGCACAGGGAATGTCCTGCCTTCCTGATCGCCTGGCAGCAGGAAGGGAGGATGCCTGCACCCCACCGGGGCACTGCCTGTCACCCTCAGGGGGGTCAGGGGACACTGGTGCAGCGTCTGTGCCTTTGCACTGCCGGGATTCATCCTGGGGCTTGGTCTGTGTCAGTGCTCCCCAGTGCCGTGCAGGCTGGGATGCAGCAGGGATGGTGGGAACAAGCTGGGTTACGGTACCTGCAGTGACAGAGCAAAATGGTTGAATTTAGCTAAATTCACTCCGTTTGGTGTCTGTGCTTCACTGGCCAAAGAACAAACCGGCTGAAGCCCACCCAGACGAGATTCTGGCTGCAGTCAGGGAAGGGATCCCGACCTGTTCTCCATGTGCTTGTCCCAGGGAACAGGCTTTGTTCCTCGCCTCCCCCGGGCGGGTTGGTGTCTGTGATATCCTGTCCCAGGGGGCTCCTGTGGCCATCTGCTGCTGGGGAGCTGGGTCTCAGTGTGCTAATCCAGCCCTTTGGAACCGGGGACTTGGTCTTTGTTCTCTGCTCTCCTGCCCAGAGAACACCAAGAGGGGGGAAAAAAAGTGCAAGGCTGTCGTTTGCTAAAACACTTTTTCCTTCTCTTTTTCTTGCTCCCCTCCTCTGACACAAAATCAGGGTACTGGGACACGAGTTCCTAAGAGGGCTCCTCTTACCTCGAGTGCTGAGGCACCAGCAAGGATCAGGCAGGTGCCCTGAGGGCTCCCTGGACCCAGCACCTCGGGGGTGACTTTACCCTGAAGCTCCTCACATTTGCAAACTGCCTTCAGTGGCCTGAAACACATGGAAAAAATGTCAGTGGGGCTGTTCCCTCTTATGTTTCCCTGGGCATGGTTGGGTGTCCACGAAGATGGTAACTATATATATATTTATACACATATGCATGTGTACGTGTATGGTTTTTTTTTTTAATTAGTTTCTGTAAATCTGCCCTGAAGTGTGTTGGGAAGGGGGTGCATTTTGTACTGCTAGAAATAAATACATATGAAATTTGTTTATTAGATTTCTCTTGGGGAAACAGCCTAAACTTCATGTGTTAAATTTGAGTGCAAAAACACATATGGAATTTGATTAAAAAGACTTGTAGCTCTGCAAGTATATTGATTTAAACTATTTTGATACATTCATGGAACTTTATTCAAATGCTGTAAGTTCTGACATGGCTCATTAAAGCCACTAGTGATTTCTGTAGACAGTAAATCATTTCCTTATAGGAACTAATTTGATAGCATAGGACCTTCAATAGCTGCTTTAACATCTTGTCCTTGAAGATCTGATGGTGAAATTTCATTTCCTCTGTGATATTGTAAAGTATTATATTGTGTATTCTTTCAAAACATGAAATTATCTTTGTGTCCTTGTACATAAGGATACAAACATACACAGAGTAAGTGTATAAACATATATACACATGCACAGATCTGCAGACATGGCCTTTGATGCATTTTCAGATAGCTCTTTATAGGATTAGCTCGGACTGTGGAAGGAACTGAATCATCAGACTATGCTATCCCTCCTTCTTGCTGAGCTCTCAAAAGCTGGGAGACTTCTTTGGAGGGTCAAATAACATCCTGGAAATAATGTACTCCACAAATGTTCATGGTTTCCACTGCCTGATTTTGCAGAGTGCTGCACTGCAGTGGCCACCCTGAGCCCGTCTCTCAAGGCAGAAACAGCAGCTCAGGAAAAGGTTCATGGGGAGCTTGGGTTTATCTTTTGTGCAAATATGCATTTTCCTTAATATTTTACCAAACAATAATCTGAGTTTGTATGAATAAAACTTGTTCCAACAGGGGGACTGTGGGTGAAAGTAGAGGTTCCAAGATGTGGTTTCTATGGGTAGAGTGGCCACAGAGGTTGTATCCAGAAAGCTGAATGGTGTAAGTTTGCAGGAATGGCCTGAGTGGAGCTGGGAGGATGTGGAGTCACTCTTGCTGTAATGGAGAAGAAGTGAGCTGAGAAACCCAGGGAGAGAGAACTAAACTGGAAGCAACACACAGGAGGAAAGCCTGGAAAGATCCTTCCTGCCTTGGGACAGGAGGGAGTCACCAGTCACAAACACGCACACAGGGTTATGTGCAATCATGGGTTATTAGGCACCATTGCAAAAGCAAAATGCTGGAGGAATTGGTACAAAAAGTGCAATAAAATATGCATCAACATGATGAAATATGTATTGGAATGAATACTAAGTGGGATGAGCATTATTCTCAACTGAGTGGTGGCCTTGGCAGTGCTGGATTAGTGGCTGGACTCAATGACCTTACATTTCTTTCCCAGCATAAACCATTCTGTGATTCTTTCCTGTGAAGCAAATCAGACAGGCTGTACCTTTTGCTCATGGAGAGGCCCAGTGCAGATGTTGGAGAGTTTCTGTGCTTCTTGCTGCACAAAACACTCCTTCTCTGTGTTGAGACTATGCTTTACAGGGGAATTTAGCACCTCCTGAGTTCCCTTGAGAAGGAGGGCAGGCAGGGGGCTGTCGCAGCCTCCTGGGGAAGGACAATGCTGATGCAGGCTCCGAGCCACAGGGATGTGCTGGGGGTGAAGGATGGCACGTGCGCCCACAGTGATAGTCCTTTCCACGACAGTCTTTACAGAAAGAGGGAGGAGAGATGAAATATTTTCTGGAACTCATTCCCATTCCAACACTTTGAGAGAAAAAATGAGACAAACTCCAAAAGGGGAAGCCCAGGGCTAAGTTCTACCCTGCCTTATGTCATCTTCAATTTTACTGGAGACGTTGGAGTTGCACAGGGCATAATGGAGGCAAGACACTGCAGTTCTGGCAGTGAAATGCAACTCCAGTGCTGAGCTCTCTTATTGCCAGCTCCTCAGGGCAGTGTTAAGGCTTGCAAAGGTCTCCAGCACAGTGGAAGGACACAGAGCTCTGAATACACCTCCACCAAACAAGATCTCTTTAGGAATGAAACCCCAAGGCTCCTGTGGTTGTGTTTCTTAGTAGCTGGTTTTGATTTTGGCCATAATCCTATTGTAACTATTACTATTAATCATATTACTATCATATTCCTGCAAAGCACCAGGGAAGGTTTTCCTGAACAGATTAATCACTAATGAATTTGTAATCTGGCTTTGATCACTCATTCCTTTTGAATGCTGGTAGGTGGAGTTTACATGCCAAGATTTTCTGAATAATGAAGATGCTGCCTCTGAGGACCCTTTGGAATTAATTTTTTCAAATTTGGATCTAATATGTAAGCTGGGCTCCCATAGTTGTCAAGAAGTGACTTCAGCAAAGTATACAGATATGCTCCTACTGAAATGAAAAGCCACATTCCCTCTTCTTTTGGAGAAAGCTGGAGCAGACAGGTAGAAGAAGTTGCAATCCCAAAGGCAGAGGGAGTGCTATCAGAGGAGTTTGAGCAAATAGCTGCTGAAAGGTTCAATCTCTGATCCTTCCACACCGTGCTTCCCAGCACTGAGCGCTTCTGCAGTGTCAGCAGCATCTGGCATCAAAGATCCAGCAAATAATTATGGTCAGCTTTCACCCAGCAAAGTATAAATCTCGTGTCTGGTGAGGCATAAATGTCAGAATACTGTCTGCAACAATAGCCAAAGGCTGTGCAAATTGTAATTAAAAGCATTTAATTTAAGTTAATCTTCATTAGAAACATAATTATGTCCGCACACAAATTGCTTCAATGTAATTGTCACAGTTGTAAATACCTAGTTATGTTAACCAGCTTTTCTTCAGGATAAACTGGCTGGGAGATTATCAACTGTTCTAGAGCAGAAACCCATTAGAGTGTCTGTGGCTCGTGTGTGTGTGGAATTAGACCAAACTCTCCACCTTTGTCCCTGCAGGGTGGGACCAGCTCACACATCCCCTGGGGCTCCAAGTAATCCACTGTGCAGAGATGAGAGGATGCTGTCTTGGAAGTTCATTCATTTATTAAAACTCCCTTGCAGAGAAGCAGAACAAATGGTCCTTCCCCAAAAAAACGTGGCTTTCCAAAGGATGTTTTAGCCTGCAATGGCACCGGCTTCAGCCTTGTCCCTGCCTTGGAGGTTTGAGTTTGTGAGAAAAGTTGACCTTCCATAAAGTTTTCCTTTTCTAATCTGATTATCAGGGAAATCTGTATATGTATTTGCTGTCCCGGCTCCCACGGGAGAACTGCAGGTTTTAGGAGCTCTGTTCATCAGGAATGTTCCTCTGCTGGACAGGGGCTGAACTCTGCTGCTGCTCGAGTGGCACCTACCAACGCATCGCTGGAATCCTTTCCTGCAGCTCCTTGGTTGCCAGGGGCATTTAGGGCCTGATCCAAGGCCTGTTCAGTCAGCAGGGAATTTCCCCACTGGGCTCTGTGTGCTCAGAATCACTTCTGCTGCAGAGGAGAGGAGATGTAACACGTTGGGTTCTGCTGAGGGCAGCCTGAGCTGATGCCAAGGAAACTGAGAGTGCAAGACTTACCTGAGGAAGGGAACAATTTCGTCTTCAATGCCTCAGGAAATACCTTGAATACATGTGAGAAATCAAATACCACCTGGGAGATGAGTCAAAGCAGTCTTAGAAGTGGACATGGATGCTTGACATGGATGTCCTAACAACATAGTTTGAAAATAGAGGGAGCTTTTAACCCTTGTCAGTGCTCTTCCCAAATAATCTGCACTGTTACTGCTAATTGGCATAAATCTTGCTCGTAATACCCATAGCAGAGATTTGCACAGAATCCATTGCTAATCCTATAAACTGGGGAGTTTGATAAAGTGGGTTGCTCTGGGCATTGCTAATTTTATTTTCATGCTTTCACTTGCTATCATTCATTAACCCCCAAATGGCAGGCTGGGCTGTGTACACAAACAAGAGAGCAACAGTCATCTTATTAGGGGCTGTAAGAGTGAGTGGAAGTTACAACAGGATGAATATATATGCAATTTAAATAGGATGCCTCTTCTTGGGTGTTGGTATGAGGCTACCCGCTGAAAAAAACCCCCAAACGACCAAGTCCTCATCAGCACCTACAAAATTAAAACTAGTGTAAGGAAATTTTTTATTGAATTACGTTACTTTTCACACGTACCCAGGGCACCCCAACATGGATACTGCTGCTCTTTGTATCGATCTCATTCTCTTACCTGTTTCAAAGTACAAATGTCACATTGTTCAAACTGTGCCCCACACAGTTCCTGAAGCAGCTCCCAAGCATTGATCCCATGTTGAGGGCTCAGAGCCTCCAGACTGTCCCTTTAAGCCAGAATTGGCGTGGACCACTGTAGCACAGTGGCAGAGCTTACCATGGTGGTGCTTTATTTTAATTCAATATAGCTGAGCTGGGCACCTTAAATGGGATTACAAAAACAAAGGCTCAGGTCATAAAATAAGCCTTGCCAGATTTCCATTTGCATCCTGAAGAGAAGAAAAATGTGTTCTGGAAAAGGCCGGAAACTTTTTCTGCCCCCCACTGGCCTAAATTTTACACGTAGTAGCCAAATAACTTAAAAATGCACTTTTTGTTATGAGTCAGTGTATTATTGTGATATAATGCTTAGTTCTATGACCCCCAGTAGTCCTTACATAAATGTACAGTCTGGGTTTGCTTCCAGTGAAGGAAGTCTGGATGCAAACAGCACCTCACTGAGAGAGCAGTGAGCAGGAGAGTTTGGTTTGCACACAAGGTCCTGCAGAGCTTCCCACTGCTCTCCCAGTGTCCCAGGCTCCTGAGCAGCCCAGTCCTGCTCTTGGCAGGAGCCCCGTGCCAGACACGCTGAGTGTGCCCAGGCAGGGGTGCCCTGGTCAGAACTCAGCTGAATAACACTGGGACAGAGCAAACACACCAGAGGGCAGTGGGTGGATCTGCAGGAACAGATCCCGTAACCAGGGAGAAGGGACAGCAGAGTTCTCGGTAAAAATTTAAATATAAGTCAGCTTGGGTAAGTGAATTTAATACTTGCCTTAGTTTTATAAAGAAGTGAAAAGGAGTTGCAAAGAAAATAAACCATTCATTATCTAAGGCTCATTTTCTAGGCAGCCAATTTTTTTCTTTTGTCTAAGAAGGCTGCCTTGGAACTAAAACAAGACAATGGTGTAGATTATGTATTCTCCTGAGGAAAGAAACAAAATATTTAGCCTGGGCTACAAAGGGAGAACAGTGTCAAGTTTTTTAAATTACTTCCCCATGTTCGAGTTCAAGACAGCAAAACCAAAATGCTTGTTTAACTGCTGTAGTGTGCAAGGATCATGGCTGAGTTGATGTTCCAAGAATTGACTGCACCAGCGTGCTAATTGTCAGGACATGATTCCTTAATTCTTTCTAAAGGATGCTGGTGTGTTGCCTTATTTGGTTACAGATGTTTCACTGCCTGGGCACAGAGGGGGAAATAAGAGAAAGACAAAGGGCAGTTGGTTTAGCACAGTGACATTTTAGTGAACTCTAGCACCACATTCCTGATGGAAATATATATTCTCGGCTGAACATTATTTCTTCAGAGACACCAAGGAAAATACAACATTGGTTTTGTTACAATTGCCTCTCTCCACTTATTCCTGCTGCCCCGTGCTTCAGAAATGCTGTGTTTCTGTAGTTCTTCAACCCGACTGGAGTTGCAGACATTCAGTGTTTCTTAAAAAAGCTCAGCCCTGGCTGGCTGTGCTGGATGTTTATGAGGGTGCTGGAGCAAATGGAAAGCACACCACCGAGGGGAGGGAGACTGCCACGGGAGAGGCTGAGGTCGCTGGATTACCTGTCAGAAGTGATCTGGGTCTGGCATGAAAGGGGAAGGCAGCAAAGGGAGGATGTAAAACATTGGAGGGGGAAAAACTAAGAATACAAAGTTTTAGAAGTGCTGTCAGTATAATCGGGGAGCAGAGCCCGATGGATGCTCTGTGGAATTCTTCAGCAGATTTGCACCAAGAGGCTCGTGTGTCACTGTGGTTTTGGCCCTTCTGTTTACATTTCTGTTCATAACTGCATGCTCAGTCTTACTGCAATGTCTACACATCAGTTTATGTATGAGCAGCATTTCCATCATGAACAAACAACAAACCTTTTTTTTCTTTCTTGGCATCCACAACAAAATTGAAAACCCCTGAAACAAACAAAAAACCCAACAACAACAAACCAACCAACCAAAACACCTGCATCTTTGAATGGATATTCATGTATCAGCTTTGCTGAACAACCAAAGGGTTGTTTAACATCCTTTTGTTTAACTGTGGTTGCAGAGTTACCCATCTCCACAGGCTCGAAGAGGACTCAGAATGCTTTGACCCAGGGTTGTTGGGTGCATAAGTGAGATCAGAAAACCCGCAAGGAACAAGAAACACCTTCTTGTCTGTGGAGGTGAGGCTCAGCAGGAAGGGTCAGGGAGGAGAGAATCTTCAACAGGTACCCCTGGAAAGGTGAAGGTCACTGCGAGGTGCTCCCCGTGCTCATTATTGCCTCACCCCAGAGTGTGCCCCACACTGGCAGGGACCAGCTCAGCCCAGCTCCTGCCTCTGTGTGTGGCAGGTGCCAGGCTGGTGTCCTTCCCTCCCCCACAAAGGATCCATTTACCATGGAAACCACAGCCCATCTCTAGGGGTGAGGGCTGGGGGAGAGCTGGAGGCTGAAGGACAGGTGAAGAGCTGATGAATTCATGCAGCAGTGGACAGAGGAGGAAAAGCTCCAGATGCATGATTTCTGTGGTTCCAATAAGCAAAGCAATACCCAATCACCCAGAGACTGCACAAAGGGAATGTCAGTGTGTGTGCAACCAGCTGCAGCAGGCTGATCTGTGAGCTCACAGTCACCTCTGCATCAGTCCAAAGTGGAATTTGCTGTTTCTTAGAGATTGGGAAAGAAACAGATACAGTTCTGTTTGTAAGTCTCAGGCCACCTTCTGTTTCCATCATATATCTCTTGGGGGCATCTCACAGCAATTAGTTTCTAATTGCTTCAGTAGTCTACAACTGATTTGATGAGAAATGCCATGCAAATGTAATGGTTCCTGCATGTTTCACAGGAGCAGAAATTAATTGCATCATAATTTTAAAAACTCATGTTCATTCCATTGCCTTCTTCCAGCACAGAATATTTTGTGTTTCAAAAAGAAAGGTCATACATGAAAAAGTAATTTTTTTTCCTCTAATCAGGTACTCTCCTGCCACTGCTCAATGGCACAGATCCACCCTGATGTGCTCTGTGTTTATTACCACGCTGTAATTTGAGTGGTTGCTCCCCAAACCAGTGTGAGCCCTGTAATGCCTCTCCCAGGTGCTGTTTCATTGGGGTGAGAAGGTTTTAACCTCCTGCCTGCTGGAACCCTGCCAGTAAATCAACTGCATCTTGGGATCGTCTCCAAATGAGATGTGCTTGCTACGCAGCAGCAAGGAGACGTGATGGGAGTGTAAAACAGGACAGTTTTTCACTGCAGAAATACTTGAACTCACTCCAGACGATTATGCAGCCTGCCATTTTACACAGCATCTATTTCACTACTCCTGCAGCCATTATTCCATTAACGTTGCTGCACACTGAGCTAGAACCTGTCACTGGTCTGTGGATGTGGGAGGGGTGAAATGCATTGCAAAAAAAGGCAAAAAAAAGCATTTTCATGTGAAAGGCTTTGGGACGTCCATTTCAGCAGCCTCGCTGAATGTGCTAGACAAAGTATTTTTATCTCCCAGCCTGCTTAACACTGTTAATTTCTACCCTAATATGGTTTAGCTCAGGATATAATGCCGAATTCTCCACTACTCTGTTCACTGTCAGCTGAGTTGAAAAGACCTGTTAATTAGGGAAAAAAAATAGCTTTATTCAAAGATTAACAGAAATTAGGGTGAAAACAAAACTCTTCTGATAGGGTTTCCACTGCAAACTCAGGAAATCTCCCAAAACACAAAGAACAGGTTCACAATTATAATTAAGGAAGAAATTTTAGCTCCCTGAAAGAACAGCTTGATGACAATTGTTACTTTCCTTTAGGTTTAACGTAGCATCTGTTACAATTTAATTTTTAAAGGCCACCATTTTTAATTCCCATTAATCTCCAGAATTAACAGTGTAATAAAGATCCTGGCAAACACTGAAATTTAACGAGTCAAAATGCCTCTAGGAGCCTTTGCAGAACATTGAAGGAATTGAGCAGCAGCGCTGATGCTATGAGCGAGATGGAATGCAGAGCCAGCGTTGGTTACACACAGACCAGATGCATCTTCTCATGTAATTCAGGAATTAGGCCCACTGGGACCCACAGGCTGTAAATGGATTTATGCTGCTGGAGGACAGGACAGTTTGTCCCTCAGAGGGTTTGGAGGTGTGGATTAGGAGGAATTGCTTGGAGGTTGAATACTTCATACCTGTGTCTTTTTTCCATTTAAGGTCGATAGCAGGAAGTAAAAATGTCAACTCCTCGACATCTCCTTCGATGGGGAAGTGTGTAGGATTTTACTGATGTACAAACCAGAAGGGCAAACCCTGTAGCTGTGCCCCAGGCCCCCTCACATCCTGAAGGGGGGTGTGCCATGTGCCAGTGTCTTTCCTGGGCTGGGGAGAGCAGGATGGGACACAGGAGTCCACACACAGTTGCTAAAGTACCGAATTAGAGAGAGGGAAAGCATTTTCCCTGTTGCTTTCCTGATTTATTGTGGTGTTGGTTTTTTCTCTTATTTTATTTTTTTATTGCCCACTCTTGACTAGAAGGTTTCATGGGACAAACAAGATCAGGCTATTGTGTCTTTTAAAGTGAGATTTGTGTTTGTTTTGTGACTGACTTAATCCTGACCAACATATACTGTCTGCCACCAATGCCAAGGAGGACGAGGGTGTCCCCATGAAGTGCCAGTGTTCTGCTGGGCCAGGACAGACACAGCCAGCCCCAAACTGGCTCCTTCACAGGAGTGCTGGACCTGGCCTGACCTGAAGTGTCCTCGAACTCTCCTCGTGTGCTGATAAAAGCAGCAAGGCTGACACTGATTTTTCCCTAGCACATGTTTTGGAAGGGAGTTACTGATGTCAGCAGAGCACAGGAGAATCTCACATAACTCCACTTCTTAGGCTGCCTCAGTGAGTAAAACACATCCACGTGGTACAGGGAAACTAAGCCTGCTCATATTTAATATAATTTCCTTTGTCACTCTGGGTGACTTTTGAAGACAGAATTTTCTCTCATGTCTCTCTACACCAGATCACAGAGGCTATAGAACAAATCCAGCTATTTCGTATAATCTCCATTTTTGCAGGACTTTATTCTGCCAGAAAGCACCGTGCAGGGATGCTGCCCTCTCTTTCCCTGGCTCAGTGCTGGGCAGTAGTTGGGCAGAACGGGTGGGTTGAAAGGCAGGGGATTTATCCCTGGAAAATGGGAATGCCTGAATAAATCAGTTCTGTTCGCCAGTGAGGGTTCATCTTTGGCCACTGCTGTTCTGGGCTGAAGTCCATAGCCACGTCCAGGTGGGTGAAAGCACAGAGGGATCACCCTTTGGTAGCTGGCCAGTGCTGTCCTCTGAAATGTCTGCGCTGACAATGAAGTTCTTGATGTGTCTGACCATGAAATAATTGACTGGAGGAAGTATTTATGTAGTGCTGGCTGATAAGAACAGAAGCTGGAGCCAAGAACACTTAGAGGATGTTGAGGAGGGAAAGTGTCTCCCTTCCAGTGGGTAAGGAACAGAGGTGTGTCAGTCTCTCACGCAGACAACACACGCTGCATGTGGGGATGGCAGAATTCCCACAGCTGCAGTTCTGCCTCCTCCCTTGCCCAGGTGAAGGTCAGCAGGCAGGGCTGGCTGAGGGGACAGGGGCTCTGACCTCCTCACGCCCCAGGCAGGTGCTGTGGTGTGGGGCAGCAGGGACCAGGCGTGAGGCACAGTCAGGATGTGGCGTTTGGCCTCCCCCAGCCCCTCTTCTGCAGTCCAGAACCGCTGTTTCCTCCCGGGAGTGGTGAGGGGATGCTGATTAGGATTCAGCTTTCTGAATTCCTAAGTGCTACCTGCTTTGGGGCTATTTGTGCTGGAAAGCTTTCCTTTCAAAGTCAATCTGTCACCCAGAATTTCTCGTTTTACGGTTTTCTGACTGGAGAAATGGAAATGTTTTATATCTTGGTTTGGATGGCTGTGCTCTTTGTTCCCCCAAACTTCACAGCACATTTATCCTCGGCGTAATACCCTCATGAATGCAAGAGCAAGCCTTTCTTCTGGTTAAAAAGAATCAACAGCCTGAATATCTGTTTCACAGTCTCCTCCATATGTATAGGGAATGGGGATAACAAACTAACCTTTCTTCCAGAGGCTAATTGGATTTCACACAGTTTGGAAGCACCACTAATTCATCAGATATATTAAAATTCAGCTTTAACATTCCTACTGGGTAGCTTGGCTATTGACCTCCCTCCCTCCTGCTTTTTATTCCATTCTATTCCGAACTTGCCCATTTCCAATGCTTAAACAAACAGGCGCTGTGTGCTGCCGTCCCTTGAGAGCAGCATTTCTTCATGCGTGGGGCCTTACAAGCTGCTCTGAACATACATGCATGAATATTTCTCATTCCACTTAAATAAGCACCACAAGTGCTTATTCTGGAAATAATGCATATTGTTCAGGAGCTGGTGGCCCTACTCTGGTTCAGTTGTGTTGTAACCAAATAGTCCAAGTGGTCATAAAGTACTGGTGATCGACCTGCTGGAGTTATACAGCCTAATTAAGAGGATCTGCATTTTTCAGCCACAAAAAGGTGTAAATGTTCCTTCTTGCATCAAAGGCAATGCTTGTCATCCTGACTTGCCCAGAACTTTCTGTTCTGAAGGTGAGAAAGGAAATAAAAACCTCTACAGAAGCGTGGAATTGGATTGTTTCAATCAAACTGTGTAGGTAGGCCTGAATGTTCTCTGAGAATGCAAGAAAAAGTTGAGATCTCTGAATAATGCATTAGGGGACGGAAATCTCCCTGCACGTTTCTATTGAGAGGTCACATTGAAGCCCAGATGGTGGAGGTGACTTTTCCTACCCTTCCTGGGGACTCACAGCAGACACAGCAGTGGCCACGCTCTGGCCAGGGCTTCACGGGGATGTTTGGAGCCCAGGGGAGCAGGGATGGAAGGGCAGGTGACAGAGGCCCCTTCCCTCACTGCCCCCAGGGAAGGGCTCCCCAGAGTGCACACACTCGTGTGGCACGGGCTGGGCACGCAGGAGTGCCCCAGATCCAGACTTTGGAATGTTAACAGCTCTGCTTTTCCTGCTCATCTTTCTGTGCCTTATCAATTTTAAGCAGTATTTTTTCATGAAAGCAGAAAAGTAATTCTCTTTCTGTGAATGCAAATGTGGAATCTATTGAGTGGGTGTGTGCATACTTTAAAGAAATAATTGAATCCAAATATCTCTTATTTTCAAATGCAGGAAACCAGAATCTAATAAAATGTAAATCAATTCAGTGTCTGCTTTGGGCTTGCAGTCTTCAGACTGTTAAAAAGAAAAATGTATTGAGTGCTGTGCATTCCAATACCAACATCTTTATTTTCCATCCTATTCCCTTAACCCTTCAGTCTTCAGAGATCTTTTTCTTTGTGGGTGTGTGGTGAAGAGTTTACTACCCATATTAACCAATCCCCATATTCAGTGCCACCTTCTGAATCTTCCCAAGGACCAGTCTGTGTGTGTTTGGTTTCTGTGCCGTGCATTCCTGGCTGCAAACACCCAAATGATGCATCGTAAAGCACAACTGCCTTTGGGATTCAGGACTTTGGCTCCTCAGACCTGAAATCAACATTCCACTGCCAATCTGGCTGGGACTACAGGTGCTGGAGTATGAATAAATCCAGCAGATTGATGGTGTGAGTTAAAACAGAGCTTAAACAGATCGTAGTGACCTTCTCAGCTCAGTTAACTCTTGGTGCCTGTCTGGCTGCTGGTCTGACTTGCTTAGTGCTGAGAGGGGAAGGACAGCAGCAGGCACCTAAAATACATCAATTGTCTTCAGCTAACAGGTGGTTGATGTGTTTGATTTATAGCACCTACCAAAGCAACCTAGAAAATAAAAGAGTTTGTCTCGATTCAGCTCTGCTCTTACAGGCTTTACCTGTGTCTGGCATGCAGTTGTCCCCCATGGTCTCTTGGCTCTAAAGGAAGCTGATTCTGCAGTTTTCCCCCAGTTCTGACCTCTGGAAGCCCACAAGCTGAAGAACTACGATGATTTAAAGAAAGCAAGTGGATATCTGTTTTCTTTGAGCAGAACCGTTATAGTTGCAGAAACTCGGGGACTTTGGAGCTCCCTGTGTACTGCCATGACTTTCTATTCTGCTGCCTGAATTCCTGAAGGGAAGGGATGTTGCAGAGAGCACGGTTACCAAAGTCACTGTGGCTAAGGGAGAGAGCTACAAACAGGAGCATCTCCTGAACTGATGGAGTCGTTCCTCTGAAGGGTGAAGACAGTTCAGCTCACCCTCCTGGTGATGTATTCCCCTTCAGGAGAGCTCTGCCATCTCCTTGGCCAACTGTGGTGGCCAAACTGGGCTCCCAGAGGCTCCTGCCGAAGGGGCAGCCACAGGAGCGGTGAAACAACCGGGATGGGAATGAGCCTCTGTCCCTGCTGTGCTGTTGTTTGTCCTGGGAGTGCAGAGGTGACAGTGGGGCAGGGACAGCGAGGGGATCGGGAGCTGGGTCATTTGTAACACCCCTGCAGAGCTCACCAGGCTCTGCACTGGTGGGTGATTCAGGCTAAGGCTGAAGTCTCCAGCCTTTCTATTTCTAATTCTTTTTAATTGTTTTATTTATTAATAAACGACAGTTTCTAAATACTGCTGCTGCCTCCTGGAGGAAGGTGGGACCAGGCAGTGGCTCAGAGCTGTGCCAGCGCAGACCGTGCCTGTTCACTGCTCCTCTTCCAGGGGAACTCAGAATTTCCATCCGCAGCACCACAGATATTTCAGCAAACGGAGAGCTCACATGTGTGAGGCAAGCTCCATTTTGTCAGAATCCTGAAAAATGCTCGGTTCTACAGGTCCTGTATTAAAATGAAGCAGGGGCTCAGCAGCTCTCACCAGGCTGTAGCTTTTCCTCTCTGCGGTCACAATTGCTGCAGCAGACGCTGATGGATGTCGCTGCACAAATCCCCTCTTGGAAATCCCAATATTGTCCTCTCAGGGAAGGTTTTTCTCGTATAAGCAGAGAGGGATTTAATTTAACAAGGAAAACCTAAGGAATTGCAAACAGTTTTGCACACCCCAAAATCTCTGTTAATCTCTATGACCTTCTCTTCCTTCCATAACATATATTATAGAGGTTTCCAAAGATCAAACCTTGGCACAGAGAAAAATGCTACCATCAAATCTATTAGAAATAATGACTTTGTAAGAAATAAATTTGTGCCTCATCGACTGGAGTGGGAAGATATAATTTCCTTCATTGGAATTGCTTAAGCTACAGGAATTGGAGAGCAAACATTTCATGCAGTATGATCCTTTCTAAGTCAATATTGTCCTTTCAGTCCTGAATTCCAAATTAAATATTATCCTCCCTTAAACAAAGGCATGCTTGGAAATCAATGCTATTTGTCTTGTCTACTGTAGTTATATACACAAGTATAATTTTTGTTATAACATAACCAAAATTATAATTTGTAATTTATAATATATATAATAATATATATATTTATAAATATTTATAAATATATATAATTTATAATTTATAAGTTATAATTTGTACTGTAGACTTAAAACCAGAAAAAGACAAAATCTTCCTATTCTGCTGGTTCTGGAGTCCTTGCTGAGGGTGCATGACAAGAGTCACCAACAAAACCACCATTTTCACGTGTCAGTCCTTGCTCTATCTGGCTGCTATTGGGTTTTGTCTTGTGCTTTAATAAATTTATAGCTAAAAGCAAAATGCAGCATTTAAAAAAAAATGATTTTCAGGTTATCATCTGGGGTAAATGTTTTGTTGATACGAACCTTCTTTCAGGGTTTTCATGGTGTTCCAGGTGACTTATTTGATATAATTCGAGTAGTAGATCAGAGGAGGCTAAAGCAGAAAATACACTTTTAAAAAGTCCACACTGCTTGGGGGAGACTTTACTTTTATGTATTTATTTTTTTACTGAGGAAACATGAGAAAAAAGACTTCTGAAGAATGGAGAGAAGAAAACTGATATTGTTATTTGGGAGTCACTAAAAGCCTCTACACCAATTAATGCAGGTAGAGGTTTGGCCTTGTCGAGAACAACCCTTAAACGTTCCATGCTGGCTGATCAGGTCTCAGACCAGTTATCCCAGCAGAGCAGCCCATGGCCCCACTTCCCAGCTTCATGTCCTTCAGGGATGAGCATATCCCAGGCTTTCTCCTGGTGCTTTTCTCTTTTCCAAGCACCACTCCGACGAGCTGGCCCTGCTGCTGTCAGATCCAGCGATGAAGGCACATGTTTGCACAAAGTTTACTCCAGAGACTTTCTGTGGACAGGAATCCATCTGGGACATCTTTCAGGGACACAGAGCAATGAGCAAGGATGGGAGTTTCATAAACAAAAGGTAAATAGAAAATACCACACACGTGGTGAACATAAGCAACAGAGCTATGGCCCCACAGTACAGGACAGCAGTTCTTTTCTGAATTTTGCAATGTTTTGCACTATTTAAGGAGCGTGGGATTGGGTTTTGGCTCTCCTTTCTACTGTGTTGTGGTGAGTTCTTAGTAGTGGAAGTTACAACAGGAAACCAAAAAGGAACAAATAAGGCAAATACAGAAGTTATTGTTTCCTGAATATGAGGAGTTCACCAAACAGATGATCTAATTGTTCACCAGCCTCCAGTGCTCAGCCAGCCAGCTATAGTTCATAACTATAAAATACACACAATGACTGCTCTCTGAAGGGGCAAGGATGCAGAAATGGGAATTGCAAGTACCTCTGCCTGACTTGCAATCAGGTTCCTGTCCTTGGGCACGCTGGGGCTTTCCCATCGTGTTTGGACCCTTCATCTGAAGGTTTCCTTGATTCCCTGGGCTTTGTTTTTGCTTGTGGTGGTTGTGGGGAGACAAGGACAAAATACACACTTTGACTTCTGACCTGGAGACAACAAAAGCATCTGTGGGTTCTTTCTGATGTCATGTAAAAGGCTGGGAAATTTGTGAAGCCTTTTGATCCAACTTCAGCTCACAGATTGAACTGCAGAGCAGCAACCCACGAGCCTGTTCAGTGGCAGAAGTGCAGCACTCAGCATTCAGATGGGAACTTGTGTGTTGAGCCAAACCCAATTATTTGCAAATGAATCAGTGCTGTGCATCCTCAGGGGGAGGAGTGCAGTACCAAGTGCTGGTTGGAAATGTCATCTTTTCTTTGGGAGAGCTCTCTGTAGAGAACGTGAGCTATTTTCAGTCTAATTTTAGGCAAACAGAAATAGAAATTCACCGGAGTTAGCAAAGAAAATGCTAACTTTGATCAAAGCCATAGCAGATTTCAGCCTGCTCCATTTTGAAAGTCATGACAATGTGAAAAACAAGCTTTTCACTAATGTTTGGCATTGTAACCAGCGCTGGCACTCCTAGGCAGGGCTTTAATTATACATTATACTCACCCGTGTGAAATACTGAGCCTTATTAAGATAGCCAAAAGCCTTCTTTATAGTTGATTTATTAGAGCTTGAAATTAACTTTTCACAGTCCAGCTCAAAGAGATCAGTAGATACGGAAATTCAACTCTGCCTACAGTGAGTTTCCCCATGGTTATCTGCAGTGCTCTCTCAGTCCCTTGCAATGCATCCACCTTCTGTAGAGGCTCAGCCATGGTGAAACACTGGTCATCAGCACCAGCTCCCAGCCTCCTACCTGCTTTATAAATTTCAGTGCCAACCTTGTGCTCACTGGGAATGGTTTCCCGAAAAAATGGAACTTTAGAGAAGCACCTTGGGCTCCGCTGGGTGCTCAGATGTGTGGGCTGCCGCAGGCTGGCTGGTGCTGGAGCTGTTCCACACTGGGGGGGTTGCAGAGGAGCATTTTTGCTGCTCCTGGCACAACACTTGGTCAGTACATGGCTGGGATATCAGGATATTGTTAGATACTGTTGAAACAAGTCCATCATCTGTAGAGAATTGCAGATCTCTGCCAGTTGAATATGGGGAGCAGCTCCCAGCCTGATGGCATTTCAGACTTTTCTCCTGCAGGAGTGCTCCCAGAATGCAATTTCAGATTTCCAAACTCCCAGGTATCAGTTCTCTGATTAAATCAGGGGGTCTGAACCTCCCACGTCTTGTGCTTTGCTTCTGTTTGATCCTGCAAGGCAAGACACAGTTTGGAGTTTCAGGTAAAGATAAACCTTCCTCCTACTGAGGATGACAAAAAAGAGGAGCAAGGCACTCAGTAAGGGAGTAGCTGGCACAACATCTGCAGTGAATCTGTGGATTGAAATGGTGCTGGGCTGGGAAAGTTGTCCTGTCATACTTTGGGTCTCTCCATCAATAGCACAGATAAACCTTTTGGCTTGAAAATTTATCACCAGGATTGCTCAGGAGGGGTCACATCTCCATCTGTGCTGGGCCCAGCAGCTCTTCGCCTTCTTAGTGATTCTGTGAGTTTTTAGGCCCTGTAGGTACCAAGATACTCCCCAGTGGTGTCACAGCCTTGCCAACACGGCATGCGGGGCACCTCTGCTTCTGACTTGAGAAGTGGCTGTGTCATTCCTTAGGGTGACTGATGTATCCTGTCAGCTGGGTGGGAAATGCCAACCCCATAGAATTTGCAAGGTGGTTGTTTGTCACCTTGTTTGGTGTTTTTCTCTCTTTTTTCTTTTTAATGACTCTGTTCTGCTTGACTGGCCCAGGGAAGTTGTTTGATGAGCACCAGCCCTATGGAAAGCAGGACCAAACCAGCATGGGACGGGGGAACAGCAGAGGCAGCCCCCTTCTGCTTGCATTAAAACTGAGCCCATCAGAATGTTGCCAACTGAAGCTAAAGTGAGTGACTTTGCTGTCTCTGCAGGTGACCTGTCTGCACGATTTCTTCGGGGACGATGACGTGTTCATCGCCTGCGGTCCAGAGAAGTTCCGCTACGCGCAGGACGACTTCTCCCTGGACGAGAGCGGTAACACCAAACACACACCGCTTTTATTTGATTTCCTTGCAGTTGCTTGTGTCAGATAATAACGCTGCATGCTTTTGTTCTGGTTTTTAAGACCCAGGACGTGGAGTTTAACATCCTTCTGTGATACTTATCCAGTCAGCAGATATTATAATCAGGCAAATACTGACTGAGGGAGCCCAAGTCAGAATAAATTAATTCCTACAGCATTTGACATTTACTGCAAAATCTGGTAGTTTATATACTTTCAATTTTCTCCAGTTACAGTCAGGTAGATACATTTTCTTGAGAACTAATCATCCTTACGTACACATGTGCATATTAAAAATGGGAACGAGTAACAGTTAAAAAAAATAATCACATTCCCACTGCTTCCTTCTGCTGATTCAAAAAGCAGGGCAATAATTCCCTTTTTGGGCAGACATGACTGGGACAGCACCATGATTTGTCCCTGTTACAACTGCAAGCACAAGTCTGTAATAATGTGAGTCTCTATGATCAATTAAGCCATGAAATCTCTGACTTCACAGAATATTCAGAGCTTGCTTGTGGGACTTACCACCCACCTCACCTGGCAGCTGTACCCACCCACAGCACTCGCTGGCTGCAGGTGCCAGTGAGTGCAGCAAGAGGAATTTAATGTCATTTTGACCATTGAAGCTAAAAGAAAATGTGGTCTCCATTTATGCTCACTTCCCAAAGCTCTGGGTATGCTGTATAAGGAACATAAACCCCATCCTGTCCTGTATCCTACAAACTGGCTCAGTATTGAGGACCAAAGAGGAATTTTGCTCTATGCCGGGAAGTTCAGCAGCCTCTAATCTTCAAACCCTGGGTTTTTTACGATTCCTTTGCAAGCCTGATTTTATTTTAATGCTGGTACTTCTGACCTGTGTACTCCAGATGAACCCATTGATGGTCTGGGGTAATACAAAGAAAGTTTCCTAGGTTTAGCTGGGACTTTGCAGGCAGAGAATAAAGCCCGTGTGAGGCTGGGGAAGCGATCTGTAACCTGAGCTTCACATTGTTCCACACCGCTCAGCAGCTGAGTCAGCTCCGCCGGGAGTTCCCCGCTGTAGAACAGGCTGGATGCAATCCTGGCACAGCAGCTTGATGGAAAGCCCAGCTCTCTGCCTACACTTCTGGTTACTGCTCACTTTTCCAGCTTGGATTTGTCTAGCGAAAAGAAGCCAAGTTTGCTGTTGGGGAGGCACCGAGCAGCCGCAGGTCCCGGAGGGATTTCCAGGGGAGCAGGGGAGCGTTGCAGCTCTCAGGAAGCAGATGAGGAGCCTCAGCACTGATCTCCCATTGTACACCCACCTCCCTTCCTTGTCACGAGTCAGATGCTGCAAGGAGAGCTGTAAATGCTGAGCTTGTGCAGATGACTGTCACTTACTAAAATCTCCTCTGTCACGGGGAAATTTTTCTTGCCTGTTTGGATGACACACTCTGGGATCGCTGGTTATTATGTTCACTCTGGCAGGACATCAGGAAACCAAAAGAGAAACAGCATAAGAGAGGATTATGTCATCTATTTCCTCCTGGCTGCCCAGCACAGCTTCCACCCTCTAATCCGTGCTGCTGAGCACCTTCCGGATGACATTGCCCTGTCCCACTCGTACCCACTGCTTTCAGCATCATGGAAATGTCCCACTGGGGGGATGTTTAGGGGCCTGTTTACACCAACTTCAGCACAGCCAGGTTTCCACCTCCTGCAAATGCTCAGGGATTGTCTTTGGTGCACTGACATTTGCCAAGGCCTGAGCTGGAGGAGTTCCTCAGTCAGCCTTTCTGTGCTGGAAAATCCAAAGCCAGGTTTCCTTCCAAGGAATTACTCCCCTGGGAAGAAAATAAATTTGGAAGCTCTTGCAGAGACGTAACATGAAGTATTTTTACTTTTTAAGTTTATTTTTTTTAGTGAGTAATTCAAATGACTAAACACAGCTGCCTGACACCCTTTGAGTCTCCTCACAACATCACCACTGTTCTTCGTGTATAAAAAGTTGGGGCTATGTTGGTGCTGGACCTCTACAAGCCTTTCTGTGACATCATCTGTGAGAAGTGGAAAAAAAAACCCCACAACTTTTTCTATTCCTGATTTACAATTCCCAAAATCGATTTAGGAGGAGGGAACATAAGCTCAGTGTAGGTTTAATTACTGCCATGCAGCATCCCTGGAGCACGAGGCATCCTCTCCTCACGTTCTTGTGCTGCATGACCCACCAGCAAAGTCTCTCTCAAACCACCCGGAAGGAGCAGGGACGGACCCTTGGCTGTCTGAGGATGAGCAAAGCCTGGGGAAAAATCCAAGGCAATTACATTTTCCTAGATACACTGCTATATAATTAAATAACACATCATTTAGGTCAGACAGCTTGCCTTGGGTTGACCAATTATTTGTCTGCTCTGTGGTGTTCCATTGAGAGATCCATCCAAGGGGGTCCTCAGCACAGGCCACGCATGTGGAGCTGAGCTGAACTTCTCCACAAAAATCTGTCTGCATGTGGAACACATAATTCACATCTGCAAAAAAGACACATTTTTCACATCTTGGTGAGGACAAGCTGTTGGAGGAGATGAGGTGGGACCAGTTAACATTTGACAAAAAGGAAATCCCCTTTTTATTGCCTTCTTCTTAACTGGGTTAAGTTAATAACTCGAGGAGTGGAAAGTTCTTTTTCTGTTAGCTCTCAGTATAAATAAACCCTGGGTTTGAAGATCAGGCATGCCTGAAATCCTGGGACACATGGAGGTCTGTTAGCATTTCAGTTCCCCTCTGCAGGACCCTGTAGATCGTGTTTACATTTTCCACTCTTCCTGGCCTATTTATTTTTTAAGAAAGCACAGTTGGGGTTCTCATCTGCTTGTGTCTTCCAGTACATAAATCTGCTGGGCTTGTTTATACAAACCTTTCTGAAGGGGATGAGTGGCCAGGACAGAGGATGTGTTTTGTAAAACCATTTTGTCTTTGCTTTCTGCATCTGAAAAGCTGCAGCTTGTTGAGACAGAAGAGGCTGGTTCTGGCTGGGTGAAAACCTCCTGGGGCAAATGTGCCCCTTGGAGACTTTCCATCACACCATGAGCTGGTTGCTGGCTTTCTGCACCTGCATCAATGGCCCTCATCACTCCTGTTACTGGCTCTTCACGGAGAGTTACAGCAGATTAACTGGATTTTTTGGCCTGATTGTTCCCTCAGTCAGTGTTGGCCATTCTCATTGTGCTCGTTCATTGTGTTGGTGAGAGCCAAGGGAAGGGGAGGGGCACAAAACGTTTGGTGGGACCCAGGAACAGAGATGGGCCCTGCTGGGAGCCAGCCTGGCACCTGCAGAGTCCCAGCACCTCCTCTGGAGGAGCAGAGCTGCTCCCTTTGCCCTGCCCTTAGGGAGCCTCCGTTCAGCTCTGGCGAGGCAGCGATGCTCCCGGCTGTTCCCGCATCCCTCTGGAGCGCAGGCACCGGCCCCCCCTGGGCGTCCCGCGGGGGCAGCGGGGCCGTAACCAGCTTGGTGTGTGTTTCCCCAGAGTGCCGGGTGATGAAGGGCAGCCCAGCGGGGGCCACGGGCAGCAAATCGTCGCCCACCCCTCAGAAGAGCTCCGCCAAGAGCCCCGCGCCCATGCGCCGCAGCAAGTCCCCCGCCGACTCAGGTAACCACCCCGACGGTGAGTGACGGCTCCTGCCGGGCGAACCCGGCTCTGCTTGTTCACCGCGGGTCTGTGTGGGAAACTCGGGCATCTTTGGGAAACAAGAAGCTACAGGGGTGCTCCATAAAGGTCGGGAAGGGATTCTCTGGTTGGCAAAGTGTAGTTGTGGCTTGAGGTCGTCCCACCCGCAGTCTCACAGCCTCCTCCCTAATGACATTTTAAAAGAAGTTCCCATTTCCCAGGCAAGAAATCAAGGCCCACGGTGCTCCCAGATGGGCCCTACAGACACAGAGGAATTTAGAATAACCTCCTGTGCAAAGCAAATGGTAATTATTGCACGGGTCAGAAGTGGCTCCTTCTAATCATTACTTAAAGGAGACCGGTGACCTTGCAGGTGGAGAACTGGTGATGGGTTTATTGATGTGACACTGAGACGTTCAGTCAGCAATAGAAGAGAAGGAAAATGGGAATTCTAATTTGCTGCAGCAGCTTGGACCATTGGAAATGCCTCCCTCCCTCAGGAGCACCTGGACTGGTGGTGTGGCACACCTGGAGAGCTGCAGAGCCTCTCAGTCCAAGGCTGGGCTACAAATTGCACTAATTCTGGTAATTGATAGTTTTTAGAGTCATGGAGAGTTTCTAGAGTCATGGTGGATCTCTCACCTCCCTGCCTGTTCCAAAGGAAAACCAGACATGGCCTTTCTCTGAAAGGGCCAAATCACCCAACAAGCACATCAGAGTTCAGGAGAGCTCCATAGCTTCAGGTGTCTCACAGCATCAACACAGGGATGTAAACCAGAAATTCCTTTTCACCTTCATGCTGGCATGCTGCATACTGCATGTGAACGCCACACAACAGCTGACCATCAGGAGATACTGGATTATTAGATACAAAACTCCCTCGACAGTAGTGAGGAGGATTTCCCCCAGGAGGAATTTCATTTGTTTAGGGTGCCCGGGTGTTCTTCAGATACCTAAAGAGACAATGTGAAATTGGTTGGCACATACCAAGACGCTGTGTTTTTTAAAAAAGTTATTTCTCTGTAAGGTGATTTTGCATTCATAAAGTTTTTCTTCAGGATTCCATTGTTGGCCGTTCTTAAACTCAGGCTTGCTTAAATCTAAACCACTTTCACAATCCCAAATGCATGGTAAAGTTGTGTAGGTGCATTGAAGGCGTGATGGGAAATGTGGTGTTGATTTAAAAAAACCCCAAAAGTGACATTCAGTGGTCTGGGAGGCAACTCATGCATGAGCTGTGGAACAGATTCAAACCTTCTCCATAAGCATCAGGTGCTGATTAGCAGCAGAGCCAGACTTCATTGATGAACACACAGTCTGATGTGAAATGGCAGCTCTTGAGTGCCTGATTTTAACTGATTGAGGGACTTCCAGGGCCAGGCTGGTGACTCATCTGATGAGCTGTGATGAACACACTTAGCAGAGCTTTTCAGAGGGAGATCAAAATAACCAGAAAGGCTGAACAATGACCAGTTCCTGGAGTTAAGGTCGGTGATGAAGAACAAATCCAGTTTCTTTAATGTGTCCACACAAGGGTCTTTGGTACTTTCCTGTAACTCCAATCCAGGAAGAAATGGCACTTGTCTTGCTTAATGAGAATGAAAAAGAATTAACTCTTTCAGCACTGGAAGGTGGAAGACTGTTGTTTTCTCAGAACAGAGAGAAAAAAGAATATAATTGGGTGTTCTTGTATTGAATTTGTAATAAATTAAGTGGGTTCACACATCTTTTAAGAATCAATATTTACATATAGGTGTATTTTGAAGTTATCACATTAAAAAGGCAAGGAAAGCTGAATGAAGTCTGATTAATAAGAGATGATCTGAGCTATTTTTTTCCCACAGAATTCTCACCCATTTAATTTGTGAAACTATTTAAAAGCAGCTTTACTACAAATACATTAAATATTTTTGCTATGTGTTTGCTCTCCTACCCATTTGTACCTTTGGTCTGTGTTGTCTTCCACTCTGCTATGGTTGCCATCAGAGTTTCCTTGGTTCTGTGTTGTTTCTGTTCTTTTCAATTCTTTTCTATAGAAGTTTCTGTATCCTTTTTTCCACCAAGGTCTCTAAGGCCATTGTGATGCCTCTGGGCACTGATGTCAGTGCAGGTTTGGAGGCAAATCTTTGGGTGAGAGAAGTCTGAACCCTCCTCATGACAAGCACGCTGCAGTTACAGCAAAGGATATTATTTTCCTCCATTTCCCATCATAATTATCCCATTTCCCCGTGACAGCATATGGAAGATGGTACATTATTTATCAGCAGCAAAAGTGAGAATGCAGGGAAGTTTCCTGTGCTCTCGTTGCCCACAGAGGCAGCTGAGGCCTCGAGCAGGTTGATGTAACTGGGATTTATTCTTTGACTGGAACAGCAGTCCCAGCAGGGAGCCACGTGGGAAGCGGTCAGCTCCCATTCCAGAATAACAGGGATTGGGGTGGAGCAGCAGAGAGCACACGAACAAAACATTCTGTTCAAACCCATGAGGACAACAGGCCGTGCAGAGGGGCAGAGCAGCACGGAGGGTGCCAGCTCCCAGTGCAGCCGTCCCAGCTCAGGGCTTGGCTGGCACCTCCTGCCGCAGGGAATGCGCCTCCTGCCCGGGGGTGGCACGGCCTCGCTGTGAAAAGCTCAACCCCCCCCGGGCAGCCAGAGCCCTTCAGCTCCAAGGATATCCAGAGGTGAGGTGGCTGATCCACAGGAGCACGTTCAGCGCTGGCTTCTTGGCATGGTGCTTTTCTCTTTACTTACCACACGATCATTTAAATGAACAAATGAATGAAAGAAAATTAAATCAGTGAATGAATAATGAAGAAATATCGTGCTATAAGCAGATGGTAACAGACTTCAGTCCTTGTATTCCCAAGGGAAATCTTCCTCCCTTCCCTCACTAACCCCCAACCCATAATGTACTTCCTAAGCAATGCCAGTGTATTTCTGGCACAATTGCAATTACAAAGCTTCTGTGTACTTCTAGCCTCAGTTTTTCTTCCTGTGGGGTCAGCTTTGCTAAAAGACAGCTTAGAGCAGTGAAATCCATCCCAAACCACACCTGCAGGATACCACCCAATTCCTTTCCTAACATGACAGAGGAAAACTGGGCATAAGGAGAGAAGTCCTTGTGCTGCTGCTATGATCCATGAGATTTAAATGGAGCAGGGCCAGCATGAAGTTTGGCAAAATTTCTTTAACAGACTGCTCCAATACGAAGTCAAACCAAGCAAAAGACAGAGCTCAGTCCCAGGGGAGAAATACAGGCGAGAAAATAATGATGTCATTTCCCATTATTTCTTTGTTATAAAAATCTGAATTTATCTTACAGTAACTGACACACCAAACAAGGGTTCAGTTGTATAAATACATGTGGTGGGATAGGAGAATTTATGATTTTTAAAACCAGGACAGAGCCACAGGTACCTGAACTGAAATTTGAAAATGTGTTTGCCCAGCTTTGCCTTGATTTGTCTCGGGGAGGATACGAGCAGGGCTCTGAGGCTGCTGCAGGACCTCAATTTCTCAGTCCACTAATGGAAAAGTTGGACAGAGGGACAAAAGCACAGTCACGAGGCAGCAGCAGTGAGCACACAGATACAGTGTCCGTCTGTCCTGGTGCAGAGCTGCTCCCCGGGGTCATGGTGTATGGGTGTTCAAAAGGCAGCAGGTGTCTGTGACTCTGAAATCTCTGCAGGGGAAGCAGCCAGAGAATGCAGTTCACCTGGATCTCTCGTGCCCATCTCAAACATGACAGGAATATTCTCTCTCCTCCCTCTCCTGTGCTGGACAAGCCTGGTTTCTGTCCCCTGTACAAACTCCTGGTGCACTGGAGCGGGCGAGGATCCTGTGGGAAAAGGTGACGTGTCCGGGCAATCAAAGGGTGTGACACGTGCACTGAGGGGCTTTAAGGGAAATCCATGCTGCAGAGCAAGTACAGTGAGGTGAATGAGACATAATGCACAAACAATAACGTGCTGGAAAAAACCCAAAAGACTTGAAATGAAAGCAGGTTATAAAGAACAGTTCCTAACAGCCCAGTGTGGGTGGGATCCGGAGCTACCCACTCTACGTCATCAGCAGATTTTAGTGGAGCAGCAGTGTTACACCCACCTGGGACCTGCTCTTTGCCTCTTGTTATTTTCATGCATTTCACTTCAAAAGAAATGCAGGCAAGTTTGCTTATGAATACTATTCTTCATTAGCAGACACAGAGAAAATTAAAGTGGGCTTCTTAATTATTGCTCCTGCTGCAAAATTCTGCTGTATTTGTAATGATATCCATCCGTCTCATTCGATTTCTGATTTGGATGTCACATCTGGTTTTCTGTTGATGCTCATAAAATATTTACATCCCTGCTGTAGCACTTAAAACTCTCATTGTATTAGGGAATTTCTGTCCTCCCCTGCAGCAATTACATCCATTTGCTGCACACTGACTCTGCTGTTGTTCCAGTCTCCTTGTTTGTGGATGGGAAATTGAGGTTTCTTGCAGAGTTGTTAGGTGGCATTTTTAAGTTTAGGAAGGATCAGTGACAACTAGAAATAAAGAAAGAGGCATTTGAGAAACTGGAAATGGATTCTAGCTAATACAGATTATATCACTGCTATTGTACCCCACATTTCCTTTAATAGGAAACACAAATTCACTTGGTGAAATAAAACATAAAAGAGATTCAAGTTCTTTTTTACTGAATTGCCTTCATTATTTGGCATATAGTGAGAGAACTCTTACTTTTTTTCCCCACCAACCTGGAGGGCAGCTCACTTTGTAGAACTGGAGCACAGTGAAGACTGGCACAGCACAGGGCAGGGGCCAGCAGGAAACACCACCTGGCTTTCCAGAACAGTTCTTCCCCCTACCAATGAAGGATGGTCTGAGAGGAATGGGGAGGTGAAGGGTCACTCTGTTCCCCAATTATCTATAAATCATTATTTCTACCACCTTTTAAGAAATACCCATTTCCTCAGTAAGGTGCATTTGTAATGGGAAGAAAGCTGTGTGTGATGAATAACCTCCTCTTCCCAACAGAGGAGGAAATGCATAAAATGATGGATATGAAGGCAGAGGACCCACATCACCATGAATTCATTGCATCTGAGCTGCTTTAAGGTGCTGGCAGCTCCTCCTTTGTCCTGTGCCTTAGAACACACGATTCTTTACAGTTATTGGAACTCACCTGTATGACCTGGACCTTTGGGCCAGCGATGCTGCAAACCTGGGCTACCCCCTCTGTGTCACAAGGAGGTAACAGAGGAGAGGAGTGAGGCTGTCTTGGGCATTACAGCAAGAGTTGTGCTGATTTTGCTCTTGAAAACACAACACTCACACCTCTTACTGGATGATACTTTATACACTTCTCCAGACACCCAAGCACTTGCTGAGTTTTAAGTAACTGATTTGCAGATTCAGCTGGTACAATGGAAAGCATAATTCCAGCAGGGCTTTAGAAAGGCTTTCTGGTCATCTAATCCCACCCACAGCTAACTACAGCCAGGGCATCCCAGGCTCATTTTGTAATTTGTAATGTGTATAATTGACATCTGACATTTCTTGTGCAGGATTCAGGATACCTTCAGCCTCTGGTTTCCACTCATGCCCTTAAACTGTTTGAGACCATAGAAATTTTCTTTCTGTTTTTCTGGTGATGCGTGTCTTGGATCTATTTGGTGAATATTTGTGTGTAAAATATTGCTCCTTCAATATATTTTGTATGTCACTGTATTTTGCAGTCACCCTGAGCAGCTGAAAGCCTTGAGTTGGGTTCACATCCATGCTGTTCGCTTGTTTTTCTTCTCCTGCCTAACATGAATAAACCACAGTGTTTCTGTGTTAAATGTTTGGAGACCTTCCATCTCCCCAAAGGAGAAAGATCTTCCCTTGCTTGTCTGATTTCCAGCTTCTGTCTTGTTTTCTGCCAGCAAACGGGACCTCCAGCAGTCAGCTGTCCACGCCCAAATCCAAGCAGTCCCCGATCTCCACGCCCACCAGCCCCGGGAGCCTCCGTAAGCACAAGGTATTACGTTTCTTATACCTTACTACATCTCCTTCTGCCCCAGCCCATCGCATTTGAGTGGCACTGAGCTCACGGCCACGTTCTCTGCCAGCACAGCTCCTCATGTTGAACCGGTGGAGTTCGAACCTTTGCCTGAAAGGGTCATCCCTTTGGCGGTGAGAACAAACCATTGCCTCATTCCTGCCCTGGAGCTGTTAATGTGTGCTGGAGACCACCCAGATGGATCAGAAAGATAATTTAACCATGGGCTTGTACCACTGCTTGAAAAAGTTATTGGTGGATGTGGTTTCATATAAATCCTCCTCTCCTGAAAAGCTTCGAGGGTCGGCAAATCGGGCCCATTAAACAGCAGAAGCAACGCAAATGTTACTGAAGCTCTAAGACATCACTTTAATGATGCTCCTCAAGAATTTATTTATTTTTAATTATTTAGGGCCATGCTCTGTTTTACAGGAACCAGGTGATTCTTACAGCTGGTGTGGTAATTGTGTTGTGGAACAGTGGCTGGGTTTCCTGGTCACAGCCAGCGTGGCTAACAGGTAGCACAGCATCCTGGCAGAGATCAGGAAACCTGTGCTGGCTCATAGATAATTCATGCATTGATTTATTTAAAAGGCACAGCAGCTGTCACAGCTTTTTCAGTTCCTGTTATTCAGGGCCAGTCTGTGCTGAGTTCAGACTTTCATTTCCATGGTGCCTTTTCTGCAATAGCCGCAGTGCTGCTTCCAGCAGCCTTCACCTGATACGGAAATTGGAACTTGGACACGAATGTAGGTGTGAGAGGCAGTCGGGGGGATTTTTCTGTAGTAACCAGAGTGTATCTCTCAGCCCAAGTGTGACTTTGAAAGCATTGACTGGAAGTTTTTGAAGAGTAATTAAAACATTCTGGCAGTGCATTCTGGTTTTGCAGTCATCAAGGATGTAAAATGCTTTCCAAACTTTCCATCTCATTTAGAACTTTGGAGATGAGGATTTGCTTCTTGGTAAAGACAAGTGAAATTCACCTTTTTAATGTTTTATGTCTGTTTTCAGCTGGCTGATTTATGACCTTTCCCGTGCAGGCCCGAGACCATTTGTAATAGATGGTGGCTGCTGAGGGCAAAGCCAACCCAGCTGAGGTTTTCCCCACTAAGCAAAGCCAATCAGCAAACACAAATGCAGCGTTTTAGGTTACCAGAATATTCATGCATCGTTGTCTTTCTCCCGGGAGCAATTTCCTGCTTATGATGAAATCGCTTTTCTTTTTCCCCTTAAAGCTCAAGTGATAAATGCTTAGGTTGAGTTCACCACAAAATCCTATTTTATCTCTTCTTATATCAAGATTTCTGTGAGTTTCCTCCCTGATATTTGGGTTTTTCTTCATTTTGCTCACAGTTAATTATCTGTGTGTGGGTCAGAGTTCAGAAAGGTCCCAGGAGAGCTTTAGCCCTTGAGCTGGTTCCTTGTCCTACGCAGAACTTTGAGGAAGTGGAATAAGATGGTTTCCTGGAAAGGGACACTGGAAAAGCTTTACATTGAGCATTTGGTCCAAATAATAAACTTGGGATTATTTTCTTAGCCCTTCTAATTGATCAGAAGTTCCTTCAAATAAAGAATAAATCATGGAACATGTGATTTTCCTAGAGACTTGTCCTGAGGGTAGGTGTGAAATCAAGGTAAGACTCTTTATTGTAGACTTAGGTTTAAATAAATGTGTTTAAGGCAAGGTCCTGCTGTTTGATGAACGTGCTGGAATGGACACATTGATCCACAAGCTATAAAAAACACATCCCAAACTCATCCCTGAACAGTCATCAGGAACAGAGATGCTCTTGCTCCCCTGTGCAAGGAGCCTGCCTCGATTTTAGCCTTGAACTGCCTGGAGAAGTGGTGAGCCCAGCCCAGCAAGCAGAGCACGAGTGACCTGCACACCGCTGGGCCATTCAGCTGCTGCCTTCGGCGTGGCCAGGGGAGGGAGCTGATTGTGAGGGTTAACATTTCCTTCTTTCTCCCTACAGGACTTGTACCTGCCTCTGTCTTTGGACGACTCCGACTCCCTCGGAGATTCCATGTAGAGCGCCGCGGAGCTCGGTGTCCGTATTGCGAGCGATGTCTGACCACAGCCAAGTACTTCTGCCCAAACAAGCAGATAGGTGACTGGTGCTTTCCAATCCAAGGACACACAGTTATATGTCGTTTTTGTTCTGTGATTTATCCTCTCTGTGCCACAAACCAACACCTACCAGTCTATAGAGATAGAGGGATACCATTCTTCTAAGTTACAGGGATGCAAAATGGGCATTGTGAGAAATCTGGGGCCAACGTGCCAACGATCCTGTGCGTTCCCCATTTTCTTCTGTTATTTCTTCTTCTGCTGCAACCGTGTGATTTTCCTAGTGGTAGTGAAGTAGCTCCCCTGGAGGTGTGCAGATGGATCCCTTGCTGGGCAGTTTGCAAGCTGGAGTAGAGCAGCTGAGTTCTCCAGCGCTGCAAACCGCCCGCCTCTGCCAGCTCCGCCGCTCCTCACCCGCAGCCCCCGCTGCAGCACCTGCATTCTGACGAGTCTTGGCTTTGGTGTTGGAGGCAGGAAGGGAAATGCCTTTCTGGTTTGATATTTAATATGCCAGCAGAAGCTTGGATGAGATTAAGAATGATTGTGTAAGATGCTAAGTCAAGTTAGTACAATAATTCAAATTATACATGTATTGGTTTGGTTATTTTTTTTTTAACTAATTAGGCAAAACCCCATAAATCAGCTGAGTTATCTGGAGTACACCACCTGCCACATGCAATCCAAGGGTACTGCTAGCTGGTAACAAATATTTATACCTCCCCTATGGTATCTCTCTATCTCTGTTTGTAACAGTAATGCCTTGTGAACAGCCAACACTGAAAACACTGTGAGAATTTGTTTTCAGGTTTGACACCCTATAGGTCACTTTTTATAGCAAAAAATCAATACACTTTTTATAAAGGAAAACCTTGTATCTGTGTTTTGGGAGTGAGGATTCAAACTCCTTCTTTTTTATAAAAGCTGGTGATTTTCTTTTGTTTAAAAAACACATTCAGAAAAAAAAAAAGTACAAAAAAAACCAACCACAACTGCAGAACAATAATAACAGCAACTCAGTTTAGAAATCTTGTCATCACTGCCAAAACAGACACGTGTGGGGGGGAAATGGTCATTTCAAAATATTGAATGTTTTGATAGTTTTTTAATGTTTAAGACTACATATTTGGTTTTTTACACTTCAGTATTCCTAACTATGGCCAGATTCTCTACTTATATAACAAATGAAATTTTGTGGTGTTCAAAAACCCGTATTTTAAGAAACTCTTCTTAAGAGAAGAAACAAACTTGCTGTATTTAGAGAACACTCTTGCTTTTATTAATCAGCAATGACTCCTCCAGAATGCAAAGTTCATCTCTTCACGCAGGGCTGGTGGTTTTTACTGCGCCGAAGCTTTGTCCTAGGCCAGCTGGCATTGCCTCCCTCCCTCATGGAATAAGCTTTGATGAAACTGATTCTTGCAGAACTTTGAAATGAATCTGTGCAATCAAATCTTTCTTTGTTGCTCTATTTGCCTTTGTTTTTTCAACATAGACACCTATTCCCTATTGCCTTGCAACCCCTTGTGATCAGGATGAACTTTATCCTTGTGATGTTTGATGCTCCATGAATGCTGGGTTGTTCCCAAAGCCACTCCATGTTCTGTTTGCTTGCATTGCTGGTATCAATCAATCTGTGCAGGCTGCATCTTTCGAGGCTCGCGTGATCATACATAGAATGCAACTTTATAAAAGAGATTTAGCAGAGAGAGGCCAGGATTGGGAATTGCCAAGGAGTCAGAGTTATCATGCACCGAATTTGCACCCAGTAGTCGTAGTGCATGATCATTTACACCCAGAGTTTTGCACAAGGAATCATTTGTTCTCGCCGATAACTTCATTTAATTGAATAACTCTCTGACTGCACAACTGCTAAGTGATCATTTTACCTGTGTAAATAGAATCCTGGGGTAGTTCAAAGGCTAAGGGCTCCTGCTGAGGGTTTGTGGGGGAAAGGATGGTGGCGTGGGCAAAGCTTGGGCGCAGTAGTCAGGACACCTCTCAGCCCTCGGCATTGCTAAATTTCGTGTCTGAACAGGAGCAGGTCTCTGAGTAACCCTGTGCCTCAATCTGTCCGTCTGTCCTGCAGGGACAGCTCTGTTCTACCTCACTGGGGGTTGTGAGGCCAAGTGTTGGTTAACATTTGTCAAGTGCTTTCAGATCCTCTAACAGAAGGTGCTGAAGTATTCTGGGTGCAGATTTGGTGATGGGTGCTAATTTTTGGCTGTTTAATCCTGTGAGTGCTACTGCAGACACTGGTCATGAGCAAATGGGACTTTTTTAAGCAAAAGGATGTCAAAGGCCATGGTTATGCTAATAACAATATTATTCACCAGAGCTTTTGTCTTAGGAAAAGCTTTAGTGGGACAGATAATTTGACGTGCTTTCACCCTCTCCTCAGTTCTGTTGGTGGAAACCTCAGAGTCCCTCCCTGAGTCTCTGCCTTTCCAGGGACCCCAAGCAGCAGCCCTGGATGGACTGGGACTCCGGTCAAAGGCGTTGTCACACGGTGACAGAGGCCATTCCTGTCACAGTCAGGGTTAGCCTGTCCCTTTCCTCAGATAAACCAGGAGACCAGCCATGCAATCCCGTCTAGGTTCTCTTGCTGTTCCGTGCAGGACACTCCCCACAGATCCACCAGGGAACCCAAATCTTTGCTATCCTGAGCTGCTGGAGCTGGTGGTGGTAGGAAAGGAGTCTGGGAGATGCTTTCACCCAGCATGTCTGAGTGCAGTTTGTGTAAGGTAGAGCAGGACCCCAAGGGAGGAATGATCCTTTGCATGGATGGTTGTTGAGGAGGGGTTCCTTTCCTTCCTGCCACAAGTTATGTTTGGTTATTGGAAGATGCTTTTCCTGGTGGAGCATCACTAAGGAATCACTGAGCTCTTCTTCCTGAGCTGCCCCTGGTGACACATCCAAAACCTGGTGCTGCCAGCTCTCCCTTGGGAGTGCAGCTTTGTTTGCATGAGGATCATCCTGAGGTGGGCCTGAGCCCAGCGATTCCTTCAGGGAATTAGGGGGACCTTGGAAAGGCCTGAAAGAATAATAATAATTAAAAAAAATTGTTCAGTGGGAAAAATAGCCATTCAAACCAGCAGAAGCCACAAAAAAAAACAGGGTATGAGGTCCCAAACTCCCAATTGCTTTAAGAAGCAATTTTCTAGGTAGAAATGCCTGGGCAGTAGAAGTCAGTGAGCATTTCAGCTGTAGCATAGAGTGAAGTCTGTATTAATGCCAATATTGCATGAGTTCTTGTACAGAAATGCATGTGGAATGTTACATACATTCAAAACTAGTTACCTTTGGCTTTGTAGGATCCCTCATATAGATTTGAATACAAAGAGAAACAGTGCACAGGCATCAGACCTTAGTTATTTAAACAGAAGGACAGCCCTGATTCAGGAAGGAACTTGAAAACACGCTGAAATTTTAGCACGTGCTTTACTCCTGTTGATTTTTCACGAGAAGCTTGGGTTTGGTCAGAAAGCTTTCCTGAACTGCTACGAATTAGTAATTACTTTCAATATACTACAGCAATTCCAGACCCTGTGAGATCGTGGAGCAGATGATGGTAATTCCACTATATACTCCAGAGTTTACCTTTCTTTTTTTTTTTTTCACTTTTACAAGCACATAAAGCTCCACATGATATGAGGATTTGCCATATTAATTCTGCTATAAAACCCTGTCTAATATGCCTCATGAGGCTGCCTTTAGTGTTTTCAGAGACTAATTATATCCCTAATACTATATTGTTTTAAAACAATACAGTATTTAAAAATAATTTGGAGAGACTCTTAAAGTAGTAGGGCTTTGTTTCTTTGCAATCTGCCTTTATTCAGTATATTTTAGCAAATTTGCATAGACACTAAAGATCCCTGTTCCAGACACAATCATTAGGAAGGAATAGCATAGACTGAGGGGTTTAGCATTTTTACACTCAGGTGATGGTCTTGACTGTGGAAGATGAGGGCAATGCAGCAAAACCTTCAGCCTTGGGATTTTTATCTTAAAGCATTTATAATCCTCAAGTTTCTGGTTTAAAGGCTCATCTGTTATAACATTTGGAGCTAGTTCAGTTCCACCAGCTAAACATCTTGAAGTGATTTGGAAAGAGTTTGGTAAAGGGATTTTACCTTGGTTTGCCCTGTGGTGGGAGTTGGAAGTAGCTTTTCCCTACCATTGTCTGTGTTTCCTATATCTGCACATTATTTATAGTCTTCTCATGAGCTGGAAACACTGAGTGTGTTATTTTCATAGACAATAGAAGAATTCTGCTTCGAAAACAACTTTTCCATCTCTCTCATCCTCAGCTAACACACGTGTGCATGCCAAACCCACACCTTGGTCTAGCTGCTATTTCTCTCTCATTCGCTTGTTCAGTACTTTTGAAGGGAAAAAAAAGGAGGTAGAACCAAAAATTGTGGCAAACAGCAAAACAGTGTTACACCCAGGCATTTCCAATAGGAAATGGTGGCATTGAAGTGTTAGTTTCTCCTTATCCACGTGGATATTGATGACATTTTCTAGGATGTCTTGTCTTTGCTTTTTCACGCCTTTGAGGTCAGTGCTGCTCTTGGTGCTGCTGCCCAGCACACCTCGTGGAAGTGCTCTGTGATGCCAGGCTGAATCCCTGTGCAGACACTGTTCCAGGGACAGCCATCCCTGGAAGTGGCATCTTCTGTGCAGGGGCACAGCGTGGATTTCACAGTCAGAGCCTTGCCCAGTGTCTGAGAGCTCCTGAGTGATTTTGTCATTGGCCTCAGTGGTGCCCCACAGCCATCAAAGCAAGTGGAGAGTTCTTCTTTGCTGTAGTAGAGGCAGAATCATTTTTAGAGAAGGGAATAAAAAATAGCTGAGTAAAGTAGATATAAAATTAGTCTAGGAAGTGTCTCCTCGAGCTAAGACAATCCATAACCAGAGAAGAGCTATACAGAGGTGTGTTTGCCACACACGAGGTGCTGATCACGGCCACGCCGGAACAGACCAGCTGCTTTCTCCCCGTGGTGACTCAGGCTCCGAGTTGTTTTTCTGGTTGCTGATGTGAGCAGGCTGGGACGGTATTTGGGACTGCTGAGGTTCTTTGTAGAAGCAAAGGGATGGCACAAGATGAAGATATTTGCCTGTGTGTCTAAAGAGTCAGGTCAGTCCATACACCAGGCCGAGTGCTTTGCACAGGATACCTGGAAGAGATCCAGCTGAAACCCCACCTTGGTGAGTGAGAGTAGGAAGGTGAAGACTTTAAGTGCCTTCTAACATGCTTTGGGCTTCAGAAGCAGGACTGCACATGTGCCCAGCAAGGCCTAGAGGACAATGGCCTTGACAAAAGGACACAGGGCAGACTCTGATTCTCGAGGTATTTAGCCCATCTCTTGAAAATTGCTGTCTCCAGAATCACGGATCTCTTCTGGCTGATGCCTCTGTCCCATCTGCATGAATGTGAGCAGGGCTCTCCACACTATCTCAGGAAATGTTAAAGCTGAGGCTCGTGTCTCACAGAGCAGCTGCTCCTCACTGTGGAGGGAACAGGGCTGGGTTCTGCTGGGATTTCAGAGCCATTGTGGTTTCAGAGCTGTTGGTCTTTGGCACAACTCTGGACAGATCCCTTCTCCTTGTGCCATGGTGTCCCAGTGCAGGAAGGGATGCTCACAATACTTCCCTCCACCTGTAAGGTGTTTTGGGATAAACTGATACAAAGAGCTTGTTTTTAAAGTGTATTCACCACTTAGCAAAGTCTGAACACCTTATAGAAGCAAACTGTATCTTTGGCAAGTCTCTCGAGGAACTCTGGCTCTCTCAAAACTCTGCTGTAAAAATGCTTAAGTATTTTAGTAGTGGTGAAAGACACCTCATTTCTAGTTCCTCACCAAAACTATGGAGGAGCCAGCAGCATCCCTGGGAGGAGGGCCATATCCACACCCCACAGCCCATTTCTCTCATCTGGAGTTGCCACCTCTGGCCTGAATAGAGACCCCCGCTGCCCCTCTATTTGTCATGTGGACGTGCACCTATCAGGGGCAACTGGCCATTCAAAATATGGGCCTTGTGTTTGTAAACACTGAATCAGTCTAATTATTTCAATGGCTTTCTACCAGGAAAACAGTGGGCCAGGTGTTGAAAACCTTCTTGTTTGAAAGTGTTCAGGGCTGGATGTCTACATGGCAGAGAGCTGCCTTGCAGTGCCCTTGCTGCGTGCACGTCAGCTCACCTGCTGTGACTCGTGCTCTTTCTCTCCATGAACTGGAACTCAGGGCTCTTGAGCCAGTTTAGAGGTGCCCTAGGTCTGACAGTTTATCACTCAAACTGAAGAAGAAGGAGGATGCCCAAAGGGAGTTAACAAATCTTTGCAGTAATTAGTCTGTCAGCTGAATAAAGCGAGCTGGCATCATCAGGGAAAGATGCCGTGATGGAAAACATGGGAAACAAAGGGAAAAGGCTGTTTCTCAGAGGAATGGTGGGGGATGTTTGCTGGGAGGTAGGTACTGAGTCATGAAATGAGCTGGAACTTTAGAGAAAATCAAAAGGCAGGGAGAGCATGAGGCAGAGCACTGGACACGTCAGTGCCACTGGTGTGTGGGAATAAGGAAAGACAAAAGCCAAGAAATTCTAGAGACAAACAAAAGAGAAGGCTGAGGCTAACTGAGGATCTACAGCTTGGCTTGGACAGAGGAGCAGCAGCAGCAGCTCCTGGCTGCTTGTTGAGAGTCATTGCCCCTGCCAGGGTGCCTGCCACAGCAGGCAGATATAGGCAGATGGGAGATATTTTGTATAGTTTTATTATAGTTAATGATAAAGCTGAAATAGTTTGTTAAAATATCTTAAAAGTTTTAGAATGGAAAATGAAACAAGGAACCTCAGCAAAGTCTGTGTCCCCCTCCCCTCGGCAGAAATAAAGCCCAACTTGGCTGGAGGCAGGAGAAATTGGTGTGAATTCCTCCCCTGCTCCTGTTTAACTCTCTTGCCAGCATGTGCCTTCCCTGAAAGGGAGAAGGAAGAGCCAGCCCTGTGCTGCAGGACAGCACCAAGGTGCGGTTTGGGTCCATTTACATTCCTGTCGGGTCAGGAATAGCCATGGGCAGCACACCCTGCCTGCGGGAGGACAGACCCGGCCCTCTGGGGAATTGCGGGGCCCGTGCAACAGGATCATGAGGGCACCTCTGAGCCTGCCGTCCCTTCCCACCGAGCTCGGCAAACTCTGGGAAAAGCAGCAACCCACTGGCACCAGGGGGAAAAGCCAGGGCAGACCCCGGGGAGGTTTCCTTGGTTCGCTGTGCAGGTACAGGGGTGATGCTGATCTTGCCCAGCCCGTGTGGGAGGGCTGCTGCAGCCACCACGGCAGTGGGAAGCCCGTGCTGAACAAGGGCACCTGTGTTTAACCCTTGTATTCTCATGAGATCTTTTTTCTAAATGCAGTGCTTGTGAGTTTAATCCTAAAACACAAAATAACTGACTTCTGCAAACACATTTTTGCTGTATAGTCTCAGATTTTTTTGTTGCATAAAGATTGAACCTCTTTGTTTCCATAAATCCTCAGACACTCAATATAACACACATGAAACCCAATACACCTAATTTTCTGCTGCTTTAACAGTCAGGAGCTCCTCTGTAATTAATCTATGAATCTATTTGGTCCAAGGTTGGTCTCCTATTTCAACGATTGATTACTGTTGATAATTCTTGTGTGATTGATTCCTTGAGTGCAGATTGAGTTTCCTGGGTGACAGCTGCAGCCTTTGCAGAGAAAACCTCCCTGACCCCAGTTACAAAGTGATCTCTTGTATGGACCTCAAATAGCAAGTTATAGATGGGAGATATTTTGTATAGTTTTATTATAGTTAATGATAAAGCTGAAATAGTTTGTTAAAATATCTTAAAAGTTTTAGAATGGAAAATGAAACAAGGAACCTCAGCAAATCAGAGTCACCTCCATATTTTGTTGTTCTAAAGAGTGTTGGCTTTATCTCACTTTACTCTCACTTCAGGCTACCAATGCCCTGAGCCCAGCAGGTTTATTTATGGAACTAGAAGTAGTATTTCTATTTCTACCAGTATTTTTCTACTCTAGTCCCAGCTAGTATACCAAGCAGAATAGAGATTTATGGCTGGCTTGGTTTTTAGAGAAAAGTATTGCCGAATGTCTCTGAAATAAAAAGGGAGATTCAGTTCCTTTTAGGTGACTCATCTAAACTCAAGGCTGCTTTTAAATTTTATCTAAGCTGGTTCTTCCATCTCAATTTGCAGCAGTTCTATTTCGGAAATGCAGATAAAGCCGAGTCACATTTGCATAGTGGGGTTGTTGCAGAGCACAGTGACTCACAGGCACGTGCAGGCAGGCTGGAACACATTGGTGGCACTTAGGGTGAGCCAGCACCAAACCCTGGCTCTGAATCCTCTGGGAAACCCATGCACGGGGTCAAACTTGGGAATATCTGTAAGGGACCAAATGGATCCCAAGCTTTGGTCCAGGCCCAGTTCTTGAAAGGACAAATTTTACCTTCAGAGAATCCCTGTGAAACATTTTGTGGGGTTTATTTTTGTGGTTGGTTGGG
Organism: Ptilonorhynchus violaceus; assembly: GCA_013397565.1. Taxonomy (NCBI): domain Eukaryota; kingdom Metazoa; phylum Chordata; class Aves; order Passeriformes; family Ptilonorhynchidae; genus Ptilonorhynchus; species Ptilonorhynchus violaceus. The sequence goes on from VZRJ01008799.1 coordinate 422,862, forward strand.
TTTTGGGGTTATGTTGGGTGAGTTTTTTGTTATTTTTGAAATTCCAGCATGGCTGCTTTTCTCCATCTGCTTCCAACCACTGCAGAACAGGTATGGATGGACTTGTAATTCACTTTCCTAAGCAGGTGGCAGGAGAAATCTTGTGATGCTCTGTCTCCCTCCCATGCTGACCTACAGTCACAGGGGGGTTGCAGAACACACAGCTTTTTTTCCTTTTTCTCCCCCTCTTTATGACAGAGGAGCTTTTTCCAGATTTAGTGTGATGTCTAATGATGCATCTGCCTAAAAAGAAGAATGTCTAGGGAGTTAATTGCACTGCTAATTGGTGTTTATAGATACGGTGAAGCAGAAGTATTGAATGTAAGAACAAGGAAGCCTGTGAGTTATAATTACGTGCTGGATTCTGACATGTGAAATCGTTGTTAGTTTGCGTCTTCACTTAAATGATGGGTGATCCAGGCAGCTTTACCTCCGTGGCAGTACTGGTACAGCTGTGATTAGCAATTAGAAGACACCCAGGGTGTTTTGGAAGGAGGAAACCCGTCTAGCCAAATCTCTTCTCTTCTCTGGAATGACAACACGTTCCCCTCCGTGATTCTCGGGATTTTGTGGCACTGTCTAGTCTGGAAGCACAGGAAAGGAGGATCAGCCTGCCGGCTTTGCTGTCACTAGCCTTTGTCTGCTTTCCCAGTTCCAAATCCTGTCCCCAGCTGGGGTGAGCAGCTCCCGTCCCCTGGGCCCGAGCTGCTCCCGGTGCTCGCGGCTGGAGACAGGAGCTGCCTCTGCTCGGGCCCCGGGGCTGCAGAGCCACCGGCCCTGGGCGCTGGGGGGGAGCTGGCAGCCGAGCCGGAACCCGAGCGTGGATTGCTGTCTTGGGTCGTTCATTGAGTTTGTATGATTTCCTCATCGATGACAAAGCTGCAATATAATATAACTGAGAGGCCACGATGTCTTTGCTCTTGTTCGGTGGGTGGGGGTTGGAGGGGCAGCTGGGTTTAAAGTTTAGCTGGTATACTTTAAACTCTGTGTACATAACCTTGGAGGACACGGGGGTGGGAAGGGTTCCGGTGTTATTTTGGTGGGATTGGTAAACTTCAGGATGTTTTTGTTTAAAGAATAAGGTATTTAATTAATGACATTGTACAAAGAGCTATTAATTTAAATGGTGCTTTTGTTCTCCTACCCCAGATCTGTCTAACCTTTCTTTTTGGCAAGCCTGCGGCAATGCTGATCACGTGGAATTTTGTACCTTGGGGGAGTGTGTGGAAGGGGAGGGGAAATGCTTTTCTCTTCAGACAAATAACGTTGCCCATAGTTAACTTTCTGCTTGGATATATACTTTGAATTCCCTTTATGCTGAATTTTTATGCGAAGGTCTCTTCAAAGGGACAGAACGAGCAGAGGTTATTCCAAAAGATCTCAACTGTATCATCTTGTAATATATTGCAGCTTTATGCCAATGATTCCTTGCTTACCTGTACACAGTCCATGCATGTTTTGAACTAATTTTGCATTCTCCATTTGTGGTGAGTTATTTAGCATTTTAACCACCTTTTGTGCCATTCAACTTGTACAGAAAACATTTTTATTGACGTTTTAAAGGGAGGGGGAAGAAAATAAAAAGACCCCTTCTGCTCCCTAGTTGTAGGTAGAACTCAGTTACTTAGCAAACAGATGTAGATGAGTGGTTGTAGTGTTAGAAATGTTGGCTTGCTCGTGAACAAGCTCTTGAGAGTAAATGCATGGTCCTGTACCTCTCTTTTCTTAATTAGCTCTTCCTTTCCTCCTGGAAAGATTCTCTCTCTCTCCCTCTCTCTTACTCTGTCTTTGTCTCTCTCTCGTGGTTGTAAAATACAGATTTGGGCATAAATGAAACGATAAACGACCAGGTTTGAAAAGCAGTTCTCAACAGGTTCTCTCGGGGAGCGCATTTCTCACGGTGCCTTGCCTCGGCACGTTGATCAGACTCCAACTTCCACGAAAAAGCAGGGGGAGCTCAGCCACCCGCGGCCTCTGCCCGAGCTGGGGAGCGGGTCCGGCCCTGGGGAGCTCGGCTCTGGTGGAGGGGGAGGCGCTGCGGACCCACTGCAGCTGGGCCGAGGGGCACGACCTGCGCGGGCCGCGGCCCCGCTCCTGGCGCTGGGGGCCGTCCCTGGGACTCGGCCCGCGGCCCCTGATTTGCGGAGTTTGCACACACTTTTGGTTTTCCTGGATACGCAGCGAGGGGGTGGGGGATGGGGGATGGGAATTACGTTGTTGGGGGGTCTGTAGACAACTCCTTCTCCACGGCCCCGGGCTCAGAGTTGGGCACGCGGGGCTCCCTGTTTATCAGCTGTGGTTCTGTTGGCAGTGGAGGACAGAAAACGGGCAAAGTCTTGGAAAAGATGGGGTCACTCACAAAGACGGATTTTGTAAGAAATGGACTTAACCCCAGAAAGCCGTGCCACAAAACCACAAAGTGTACCTAGATCCACACCTCTATTCCCTATGGCTCTTCTCCCTTAACAGAATTTCCTTTTGTTAGAAGATTTGACTTCCTAGGAAAAAATTCCATTTTTGTGAGGTGTTGTGAACTGTTTTTACTACTTGTAATAACCATCCCGGGTCTGAGTATTCTTGTAATGCAATGCCATGCAGCAGAGAACCTGTCCACTTTATAGCTTTGCTCTCAATATTTGTTACTCATTGTTTTCTCATCTAAATGTACATTTGCAAGATGTGTGTAATGTCATTTTCAAAAAATAAAATTTGGTTTCAATATTTAGGCCAATAAGAACCTTTCTGTTGCTTTTATTTGTCAAGTGTATTTTGACTGTGACTTGTGAATTACAGGAGCACTCGTTCATTTTGATTTCTCGGCTTTCCCAAATCAGTCCCACTTGTATAAACGCAGGAAAAAAAGAGACTGGGGAGGAAATTTGATGCTCCTGAATTAAGACCCACATCTGCCTGACTGAAGCAGCCCAACCTGTGTAGGACAAATCCTTTTGCCTAAAGGGATGAGCTCCGTATGGGTCACGCTCTGGGAGAAAAAGGGGCAAGTAAGGGCAGCTCTTTCCCTGCCCTGTGTGAGCACTGCAGATAAAACTGTGGATTCAAAGCAGCAAATTTGGCCCCCATCTGAACTCTGTCCTGGCATCCAGGGCCTGGGCAAGGCCTGTGCACTCTCACATGAGTTTTGGGAAGTTTGGTGAGGTTTGAGAGCTTGCACTGTGTTTGTCCTGCCTTCCCACACAGGCCTGAAAAAGGTCCAGGTTGTCCTTTCACAGCCTCTCTGTCAGAACCACAATGAAGACAAAAGCTCTCTTCCCTGTGATCCATGAGAAATGATAATAAGGCTTAGACCTCCTCATTTAATTGTACAGCAGCAGCCACTCTGCTGTTTGTTTCTGCTTCACATCTGCAGAATTAAAAGTGAGTGTGGTGAGTCAGCTCCGGCCATCCCTGCTCTAGACCGGGCTGCTGGGAAAGAGCTTGGATTCTTCAGGATGTTTCATGCTCGGATGGAGCCCTTTCTCCCTTTCCCCCTGCGGCCAGCACACGTCAGCCCGGACAGGGCTGTCCTCGTTGCCCTCTGGGCCAGAGGAGAGGCTGTGCCAGCTGGCAAACAGCACCAGGGCTACCAACACATCGCCCCTCCTGGCCAAGTGCTGGCCCCCCCCGTGCTGATCACACCGTCCTGGCCAGGCCACAGCAGCACAGACAGTGCAGTTCTGTTTGCAGGGAAAGGCCACACAAAAAACCCTGCAGTTCCCATAAGGAAACCAGGAGAGGAAAAACTACTCTCAGGACAGCCTTTATCTGAATGTGCACGGACTGAGACCGAAGGAAATGTTATCAAAAAAGCAGAACGAGCGCTTTAGAAAATGCTCTGCTTGTGTTTCTATGCACTCCAAGAGCCCACAAAGCACCCTGGTGTCTCTTCTGGGGGCTCTGTGTTAGATGAGGCCAATGAAACCAGCAGGAAGCGCTCCTGCCCACACAAAGTTTTCTGAAAATGGCAGATTTAAAACCCACTGTGTGCATCACAGCTATTCCAGGGATTCCAGAGAGGGTTAAAAGGAAACCTAAATGCTGGTAGTGTGGCACCCACAACAGCACTGCAAGCCATTGGAAATGATGCTGCTGTCTTAGCAGGAATCCCTCTGGCACATATGGAATCGCTCCAGATTGACTGTCATGTCAATGAGAGTAGAATTCAGGTTCCACAGCCCAGCCTTCCTGCTGTATGAGGCTGGATCTAGACAGAGCTGTACATCAGGGATCCCACAATATGTTGGTACACCAGAGGAGCAAAAGTGTTTGCTCCCACAAGGTGTCAAGTCCAAGTGTGTCAGCTCTATGGGGTGTCAGTTGCATGGACTGAAGTAAAAGTTCTGGCCTGGCTGAAAACTCCTGGTATGTGAAGACACACAGGAGGGTTTTAGATCACTGGAAATGATGTTCAGAATCTCTGTTCAGATTTTGGGCTTCTTGAGCCTGGGGCAACAAATCAGGAGTTTGTCCCCTCTCTCAGCTGCTCCCTTTCACCACCTGCCATCAAACCTTGTGATTTAAAAAGCTGCTCTCAGAGGCTGTCACCACAGGCTACCTCCCCATTAGGCTGACCTGCATCTTTAGCTCCCTTAAAAGCTTACCCATAAGCTTTTAATATTCATATAATCTGGACAAGGGAGATGTGACTAAGAGATGTGTCCTGGTTTTGGCTGGGAGAGAGTTAATTTTCTTCCCAGTGGCACCATCTCCAGGTGTCGTGGTTTGGAATCAGCGAGAATAATGTTGGTAACACACTGTTGTTTCCAGTCTTTGCTAAGTACTGTCTCCTCAGATTGTTCAGCTTCTCATGCCCTGCCAGCAAGGAATCTGCGGGGGCACAAAGAGCTGGGAGGGGTCACAGTCAGGACAGCTGACCCCAAATGACCCAGGGGATATTCCAGACCATCTGGAGTCATGCTCAGCATATAAACTGGGGGAAAGCCATCCAGGGGCTGGGCAGTGGATGGTGAGTGGTGAGCAACTGCATTGTGTATCACTTGCTTTGTACATTGTGATACTTTTTTATCATTATAATCATCATTATTTTGTCCCTTTTCTGACCTGTTAAACTGTCTTTATCTCAACCCATGGGTTTTCCCCCTTTCGCCCTTCTGACTCTCTCCCCATGCCCCTGGGAAGGCAGTGAGCAAGCGGCTGTGTGGGGCTGAGCTGTTGGCTGGGGTCCAACCGGGTCACCTGAGAACATCCCCAGTGTGACAGGGGGCAGGGGGCAGGGAGCTGGGCTGGGCAGCTCTGGAGGGTCCTGGAGGCAGCACAGCTCCTGTGCTCACTGCTGTGGCCTCGGTGCCTTTGGGGGGCAGGGCAGGGCCACTGTGAGTGCCACAGTCGAAGAGAACACTACAGAAAGCAGCAAGACTTTCCAGAGGCACTGGGATCTGCTCAGGTCTTCAGGGTTGGTGGAACAAGGGAACTCAGTTGCTCTTTTTGGGGACGGAAGGGGGACAAAGATGCCATTCTCTGACATGCATGGCCTCAGTTTTGCCAAAAAATAAGGCAGCAAAGCCAACCTAAGCTTGAATTAGCACAGGACAGAAGCCTGACTGTAATAACCACACAGCCAAATCTGTCATCAGCCTGTAAATGGTGATTCTTCCAGTACTGTCTAGAAAGGTGAGCAGCACCTAGAGCAGGATGCAGCAATAAGACCTGCATTTTAAATTAACACATGACCAGCAGGGCCTCTGGAGAACAATGACTTTGTGCAAGCAGGAAAGAAAATCTTTGGAAAATACTGTTCTGTCACAAATTGTCCATGCTTTAATTAAGAAGTCCTCATCAGGGAGGAAGATAACGTGAGGGGAGGAACGCACTTGATCTATAATGAAATCAGCTCTCAAATGAGGTCGCCCACCCATGCACCGCTTGTGCACACGCAGCGGGAGCAGGAGCCAAGCGCAGGGAGATGGGGCCACGCTTCTGTGGCTCTGCAAACGAATGGGTCACGCTTGGGGCGGGGAGGGGACCCAGAGCGGGGTTGGTGCTGCAGTTACGTGCTGGAGGACTTGAGGACAAGGGTGAGTGTGTCCTCCCGTGCTCTCCTCATGGCTCCTCTTACTGGACAATTCCCTTATTCCAGTGTCTCGTGACAAAGTACCCTGGAACAGGCTCCCAGGCACCTTGGGAAGTGCAGAGTCCCCTGATGGGTTACCCCATTAGAACAGAAACTAAAAAACACCTCTCTGTCCCCTTGACACAGATTTAAGTACATAAAACCAGCCCTGCCCTTAATATCCTTAAATCTTTAACTCTAAATTACTCAAGACACTGCTTTTCTGGTCAGAAAAGTAGATCAGCTGGGACTTTAGACACCAGGCACCCGCACTAGGAAAAGAGTATTTAGAGCAGTAGGCTACAACTCAGGAAACTTTTCAGCTCCTGATGTGGCCACAAGTTTCTGCACCACCAGGGGAGTCACCTTGGGCCACAGACAAACCAGGGCAAGTGCCCAAAGTGGGCTTAGAATTTCTTTGGATTCCAGGTGCCAGCGGGATGGATAGTCACTACTTCAGGCTCCATGGCAAGAGTTTCACCTGGGAAAATACAACAGCTGCTAAGAGTTACCAACACAAGAAATCCCCAGCACTATGAGAGCACAGGTGGGACCTGAAACTGCAAGAAGACAGAGCTTCATTAAATAAAGTATGTCATTGCATGATCAAGTGGCCAAGGTGAAACCTCCCGGACTCCAAAGCAGAGTGGACTGCAGTGAGCATTGCAAGGCACACATCCCAACAGGGAAAACTAAAGCTGGGTGCAGTGAGGTTCTGTCCAGGACTGCAGTGCTGCTCCCACGCTTGGGAGAGGCTTGGGCAATGTTCCTGCAGCAGCAGCATCCCACAGACCATGGGTGAGAGGGCAAACATGAGCCAAGCCCCATCCAACTCCTGCTAATGTTAAACAAGGCTTTGATTTGAGGCTGTGTGAGAGGGGCAGCACTTCTGGAGGCCTCGGCATCTCAGATGGAAAAAGTGCTAAGCCTGAGCACATTTCTCATGACCCTGAGACAGGAACGGCTCTATCCAAATCCCACCGAGAAACAAGAGCGCTACAGGCAATGTTTTAAATATTTAATGTTTACACAACACTCGGAATACAAATGGCAAATCAAAGAGAAGGGAACTCCTGTCTCTGTGAGCTCCTCGGGGAGTTTCCTCTTCATGTGTGTTTTTCAGCTTGATTGACACCTGCCCACACAGACAGCGAGTGGCAGTAGGGGATGTGTCCCGTGTGCCCCAAAAACATTGGAACACAGGGAAGCAGGACAACTGCCCAGGGCCACAGATGGCTGAAGGAGAGGAGCCAGCCCCTTCCCCAGCACTGTGCCCTTCTGCCCTCCCAAAACCGCAAGAACATGCCCAGTGCAACACCCCCAGACCCTTCTCTGTCCCCTCCTACTCCTACTGGCCTTACCTGCCCCTCCCTGGCACTGCCTTGCCTTGCTCTGCCACCCAACGCCAGCTCCAGAGTCCCTGTCCCAGCCCCACAGTGATGTCAGTTCCCGCCCCACAAGCTTTATTTCACTGCCAGTGCTGCTGATTCAGCTCCAGCTCCACATCTTCTGGCCACCATCAGATGAAACTGCTCCAGAGTCTCATGGCAGAATCATTATGGCTCCAGCTCTGGGAAGTTTCAGCTCCAGCCCTACAGACTCATCCCGACAGTCACTAACAAAGCCCCACAGTGATTTCAGCTCCAACTCTACAGTCCCTATCTCAGTTCCACAGTTCCTATCCCTTTCCTATACTCCCTACCCTATCTCAAGTCACTACCCCAGACCTGCAGTAATTTTAGCTCCAAGCCTACAGTCCATATCCCAGCCTCACAGTGACTCCAGCTCCAGCCCCACAAGCTTTATTTCACTGCCAGCTCTGCTCTTTCAGCTCCAGCTCCGCATCTTCCCACTGCTGACAGGTGAAGCGGCTCCAGGTTGTCAGAGCAGGATCTTCCTTTTAGCTTCAGCCCCACAGTCCTTTGTCCTGTCCCTACTATTGCTATCCCAACTCCAGCCCCACAGGGGTTTGACCTCCAGTCCTGCCACGTTTATGTCTTGCCAGCTCAGCTGCCTCAGCTCTGGCTCCTCAGCTTCCCACTGCCTCTGGCTAAAAGCTGCTTCTGGTTCTCACTGCAGCCCAGGGCTGTTGACAAGGACACGAATCAGTCACTGCCATCACTCCACTATCTCTGAGCCGTCACACCCATCCCACTGTGGCCATCACTTTGGGGGCTAAGGAGACCTGACCCCCATCACACATCCTCCCCACCTTCCCACCCCAGTCAGCAATAGGGGTGAGGAACAGCCACTCAGCCCCAGGCTCCCCATTCCAAAAGGTGCCCTTGGGCTGGTTCTGAGTCCCAGGAACACTCCTGAGACATCCACCCTCGGCTTGTGCTTGGTACCACTGGGTGGGCTGGAACCCCCTTGGTAGCTCCTGCAGCCCCTGAGCTGCAGCTCCATCGCCTTCCTCGTGGGATTTATTTCAGCTCCATGTGGGCTTGGGTCTCACTCCAGCCCCAGGGCTTTATGTCCCCTGTGGCCCCACAATACTTCAGCCCTAGTCCTACAACCTTTATTTAAATAAACATGATTTATCTAACAATAAAAAATAGAATACTGCTACTATAATGCAGTAGTATAGTAATACACCAAAATGAGTAGAATAATACAAAAATAATGTAATAATAATAATAAACACCAGGAAAATATTAGTGGAACATAAAAGCAAAATAACAATGGAAAAACTTTATTGTCTTTAATATTACTTTAAACTCCAGACGCCCGCGGGGCCGCATCTCATCCGCCCGCCCCACACCGCCTCCATTCGGGAGACAACTGCCCCTCACCAGCCTCCAGCGTGGCCGCTGCACGGGGACCCTCACGGGGCGCAGCGGGCGGGATGGGACGGGTTCCCCAGCGGGCCCCGACCCGACTGCGCAGCGCCTTCCGCAGCCTCAGCACCGCTCTAGCGCCAGTACAGCCCCGCTGCCGCTCTTTACATCCCCCTGGCACGGCCAGCCCGTTCCCGCCCCGCTCGTCACCCCGAACTCCGCTGTCGCCTCTGGCCCCGCTCCCGCCGCCGCCGCTCCGGGGCCGATCCCGTCCGCTCCCCGCCGCCCCGTCCTCCCCCCGGGACGTGACCGGAGAGCCCTCGCCCGCCCTTTCCCGGGCTCCAACAGCACCT